>BSBM01001381.1:3700000-4219278 GCA_027924585.1 Larix kaempferi
CTTGCCTTGGTGCAGGAGCTGCCCTGCTTTGACAACTCGATAAAGATGGATCCTCTGATGTCGAGTGCCCTTGATCTGTGTGTCTGCAATATGATCACTGGATGCTTGTTGTAGGCAGTCAGGGTTGAGCTCTGTTGGTGTCAACTTCTCTGCTATCTCTGAGGTGTCTAATAGTGGTGGGAAATATGGCCGAAGGAGATCCACGTTGAAGACTGGATGCAGACCCAGGAAGGGGGGAATGTTGAGCTCAAAAGCATTGTCACCCACCACCTTGGTGATGGTGTACGGCCCATAACGGAGTGGGCGAAGCTTTCGATGGGGCCCTATAAGGCGTTCTTTCTACAAATGCAACCAAACTTTGTCGCCCACCTGAAACTTATGTGGCACCCGATGTTGATCATGGCGCTGCTTGTACTTGGCATTAGACTTCTGTAGAATATCCTGAACCTGTTGGCGGATATGCTATATCCGTTCAATGAACCGGGCGGCTTTGTCAGCTTCTGGGGACGATTCGGCCGAGGTGGTCGCAAGGGAAAGTGCAACATCCATGGGGCCCAATGGTTGGAATCCCAACCCCACCTGAAAGGGGCTGTGGCCAGTTGAGCTATGCAAGGCTCGGTTGTAGCTATGTTGGACATAGGGGAGACTCTCATCCCATGTGCGGGGGTGTGTTGAATTGTACATGCGTAGGATATGTACGACCATCCGGTTGACGACCTCCGTTTGTCCATCAGTCTGGGGGTGGAAGGCAGTGGATTTGGTGAGCTTGGTATCCAGCAGTGACCAGAGGCTTGACCAGAATGAGCTGAGGAACCGACTGTCACAGTCTGAGATAATGGTCTATGGGATCCCAAAATGTACCCATACTCGTTCAAAGAAGAGCTTGGCAATGGCTTCTGCTGTGATGTTCTTCTTGCAAGCGGCTAGAATCGCCATCTTGGAAAAGCGATCAACAAGCATGAAAACATAGTCGTTTCCCCTCTTGGTGGACGGGAGGCCCGACATGTAGTCCATTGAGATGGATTCCCACGGCCTGTCAGGAGTAGGTAGAGGGGTGTATAGGCCCTGTTTCTTAGTGGTCGGTTTGGTAATAGCGCAAGCGGTGCAGGACCGGATATACTTGCCGACATCCTGTCGAAGTTTCGGCCAGTAGAAATGTTTCTGCAACACTGCCACTGGCTTTTCTACGCCAAAGTGTCCTGCCACCCGACTATAGTGAGCTTCCCAAATCAGCTTCGCACGCTCGCTTGATGGAACAAAGAGATGGCCCAGATGACACAACAACCCGTCCTGAAGATGGAAATTAGCAACCACTGAGTTGGTGCCCAAGATTTGATAAGTGGCGGAGAAGTCAGGGTTTGTCTCGTAGAGGTGAGGCCATCCGGAGGTCTCGTGGCCACAAGAGTATAGCACCGTGGTAAGTGCCGCGACTGGAGGTCGACTGAGGCAGTCAGCAACTCGGTTGGTACTCCCTGTTTTATATTTGATGTTGAGGTGGAACTGCTGTAAATATGTTGACCACTTCTGATGGCGGTCATTCTGCAACTTTCCTTGGGTCTGCATGAACTGTAGTGGCTTGTGATCAGTGTGGATGACTGTCTCCTTCCCAAGAATGTAATGCCTCCACTAGCGGCAGGCTTGTACAATGGAGTACATTTCTTTGTCATAGGTAGGGTACTTGCGAACAACATCTAATAGTGTCTCACTATGATATGCCACGGGGTGGCCGTGTTGAGTGAGAACGGCACCCACAGCATAATCTGAAGCATCTGTCTCGATCTCAAAGGGATGTTGCAGGTTCGGTAATGAGAGTACCGACGATGAGCACAAACGCTTCTTCAAGTCATCGAAGGCTTGTTGTTGGGACAGGCCCCACACAAATTTTGCCTTACCCCCACCCCTGGTCACTTGGCTGAGGGCCCATGCGATATGAGAGAATCCCAGCACGAACCGGCGATAGAAATTGGTGAGGCCCAAGAAGCTCCGAAGTTCAGTGAGTGTGGTTGGGGATGGCCTGTCACGGATGACCTGGATCTTGGCTGGATCCACATGCACACCATGTCGATCAACGATGTAGCCTAAGTAATGGACCTTGTCCATGCCGAAGGAGCATTTTTCCAAGTTTGCATATAGTTTGTGCTTCCGCAAGGTGTGCAAAACCTGCTGAATATGCTGCAAGTGTTCCTCCCAAGTATTGCTGTAGATGAGGATGTCATCCAGATACACCACTACAAAATTGTTGGTGAAAGGTCGTAGGATATCGTCCATCATCCTCATAAACGTTGTTGGAGCAATTGTCAAACCAAAAGGCATGACCAGCCATTCAAAAAGACCTTCTTTTGACTTGAAGGCAGTCTTCCATACATCTGTCTGTTCTATTGGGACCTGGTGGTAGCCCGACATCAGATCAATCTTACTGAAGTATTTGGCCCCCGTGAGTTGATCAAGGAGGTCGTCGATTCGGGGAATCGGGTACCGGTTATGGACTTTTATTTTATTCAGGGCCCGGTAATCAATGCAGAGTCACCAGGTCCCATCCTTCTTCTGCACCAGCACGATTGGGCTCCCACAAGGTGATGAACTGGGACGGATGTGCCCCTTGTGGAGCAATTCTTGGATCTGCCTCTTGATCTCCTCGTTTTCCAACAGAGAGCGGCGATAGACTAGCCCATTGGGTAGCGGTGCGCCTGGGGTCAGATCGATGGGATGCTTGACCTGGCAGTGCAGAGGTACCCCGGTCGGAGAGGAGAAGATATCTGAGTATCCTTCCACCACCTTATCCACTTGCTTCTGTTGTGTGGATAGATCGGTCACGGAGGCCCAGGATGTGGCTGCGATCTTTCTTTCACTCTGAGAGCGAATCACGAAGAAGACAAATTTCCCGGTCTGAGAGATGACCTTCCTGCATTGCTTGGCAGAGATCAAGGAAATAGCACTAGGAGGGACTGCCTCGGGTATCCTGTACAATTTCCTGTTCAAAGAAATAATAACACTACGAGGCCTAGACTCATATACAGCATGACGTTTCCATAAATAAGGTTGGCCCAAAAGAACATCTGAAACTTCGAGAGGAGCAACATCACACAATACCTCGTCCTTGAAGGGCTTGATGCCGTATGGCAGTCGACACTGTTGGCTGACGCAGAGATCACTTCCTTTGCGGAGCCATCCAATGGTGTAGGGTTGTGGGTGCGGCATTGTCGGTAGGGCCAGGCTCTTGACAACCTCTGCTGAGATGAGATTCTTCTGGCTACCGCTATCAACGATGAAATGCAACGGGGTGCCTTTTACCCACATCTGTGAATGGAAGAGGCGTTCTCCTTCTTCTGGCTCATCTGGTTCATCAGGCTGGAGCTTGGTGGTGGCAACGGTGGCACTGGGTTCCACGTCAATGATCCGTCTTCCCCTTTCTGGTTTGGACTCAGAGTCAAAACCCGCATCTGATTCAGATGCTTTCAATTCAGCCACCAGCAACTGTTTTGAGCGGCAATCAGCAGTGTTATGCCAAGGGCTCTTATGGAAGTCGCACCACTTCCCGGTATCTTTCTTTGTTTTTTCGGTGTCCTTCTTTTCTTGCGGCTTGGACTGGTTGTCCTGATGCTGTCCATCTTTGCTCTGTCCTTTATTCTGTGGGTTGGGGCTGCCCTTTCCTGTCTTTTGCTGTGAAGGGTTCCCAGGCCCAAATTGCCGTGTCTTTTGTTTGAGCTTCTGCTCGATTTTGACAGCATATCGGTAGGCCGCGCCCAAGGAAGAGATGTCCAGAAATTCCATTTCGGTCTGGATGTATCTATGCAAACCACTGCGATACTTGAGCACCAGATGTCGCTCTGAATCTTTGATACTCAGCTTGGTGCGCAAGGTATGGAAGATATTTGTGAACTCTGGCACTGCTTGGTCTCTTTCTTGTCGCAGTGTGGTCCATTTGGTATACAAATCATCATAACTTTCAACAGGGTAGTATTGTTCCTTAATAGCATCCCTGAAGGATTCCCAGGTGGCCATGACTGAAAATAATGAGCCTTCTTCTGTGTCCTTTTGCTCGCAGAATGTTTCCCACCAATCTTTGACATGGGGAACAGCTTTAAGGAGCGCAAAAGTAATCTTTTCTTTATTCAAAAAGTTATGGACAGAAAATACCCTTCTAGTAGATTCAACCACTTATCTACAGCATCTGCGTCTATCTGTCCTTCAAATATAGGGATATCAAAGTTGATTTGTACCTTGAAGGGGGCGGCGCCTCCGCTCGAGGAAGATGCGTCGCTTGTTGGTAGTCGCCGAAGGATTTGCACGAAATTATCCATCATCTCGTTTCTCTGTTGCGTGAGGGCTTCCTCAAGCAACATTTTGATAGGATCTCCTGTCCCGTCATCTTTCTTTTCTCCTGCCATGAGAGGTCGCTTGGGCGTGCGAGAGCTTTTGCCCTCAAGAGAAACAAGCTCGAGACCCAATTCTTTGTACCCTGACCTCGTTGGGGACATGCATTAAGACGACAAGGAGCAGACCGCTCTGATACCACTGATCCGGATTTTATGAGCAGAACGAAATGAATACAGATTATTATCAGATGCTTAACACAAAGTAACAGAGATACAGTAAAACTGGTTTTCTATTCAATAAGGAAATAAGCTAGAACTGTAAAATGCAGCGGAAAACAAGCTTGCTGGAATGGTGGCGGCTTATCTCTGAGAAGAGATGTGATGGCTGCTCTCATTTCGCAAGAAGATGGTTACAATGAGGCTCTCAAGGCCTTTTACAATTAACAAGAATGTCAAAAACCCTAGACATCCAAAAACCTAACCCTAGGAGATGAAGCGCCAAAAGTCATGTGGGCCCCGTTTGGGTAAGTTAGTACATCAACTTCCCAGGGTCGTAACTTTTGCATACGATCTCCGTTTGGGGCGCTCGGTAGCCCGTTGGAAAGGTCTATCCGAGATTTACAACTTTCAATTGGGGCCAAATGCATGCCAAAGGCAACCATTTGGCCCCCTGAATTGCCAAAAAAGGTCGTTTAGGGCCTCAAAATGGCCCCGGAAGTTCAGGACCCGAAAAACTGCTAAAAATAGTACAATACCAAAATTGCCATAAAACTGTTTTGAGCCAATTGGAAAGGTGGGTGGCCACCAATATCCACCTGGATCACTAAATCAAACATAGGTTGGAGAATTCAATGTTTATTCAAACCCCCTATCTGTAAAACATAAACATGTCCCTGAAGAAGTTTTTACCTTGAAGTCTTTGACAGTTCCTAAGATTCCTCTCACGAGCAGAATCTTCATTGGCTAGTTGAAGATAGAAGTACCTTCTCCCCCACAAACTGAACCCCCATATCCTTCACAGGTAGCCCATTTTTCACATATAGTGCAACCTTCAGCTCTACAGCATCAGCCAACTGTCATTCAAACATCTCATTCACCAAATATGGTTGGTCAACCTCCTGATATGTTTGACCGCATGGTAACAGCAAGATATGCCCCATTAGTTATGCCCAGACCCTTAAATCCCTTGCCTAGTGGGGATTACCAGAAATATTTTCCCAGATTTGATGGCCAAGGTGGTAGGACTGTAGAAGAACACCGGGACAAGTTTTGTACTTATGCTGATAATTACAACATTGAAGCTAGGGATGTGTGGATGAGAATGTTCGTACAGAGTTTGGATGGAGAGGTGAGAAAGTGGTTCAGGGAACTACCAACAAATTCTATAGATACTATGGAGGAATTAAACCAAGTCTTTATGAGGCAGTGGGGAGATACAAAGGATTATCTTTACTATTACACAGAATTTACAGTATTGAAAAGGAAGCCTGATGAAGCAGCGGCAGAATTTTCCAAAAGGTTTAATAAAATGTACAATAAAATTCCCATGGAAATTAAACCTACTGAACCTGTAGCAAAATTGACCTATGCTAATGCTTTTGATCATCAATTTTCCCTGTGGCTGAGGGAAAGAAGAGCTAGGTCACTGATGAATATGCAGGATGCAGCCCTAGAAGTTGATTCAAATATCCTAGCATCAAATAAACTTAAGGAGGAAGATGAATGCCAAAAGATAGACAAAAAAGGTAAAAGGGAAACGATTCCTTCCTCTTCGGTTACAAAGGGTTCATCTCATAAGTATGATGAGATGCAGAGGGCCTTACAAGATATGTCTACAAAGCTTGATAGACTAGAAAAGGAAAAGAAAAATCAGAACAGGCCCGCCCAGGATTTTGATAACAGAAACCAAAATCAATTTAGGCGCCCTTATCCTCCCAGGTTTATGCCTAGAGAAAGAAGGAACAATGACATCCAAAGAGAGAGGAGAGAAAATGAGGATCAAAAGATCCAGCCACCTTTTCAGGACAATTTGATAAGAGAAGATGATCCCTATGAAACTGCATATGAAGAAATTGAAGAATCAGAACATAACATTGGTCAATTGGATGATGTTGATTTTCCTAATTTTATATCTCAGGATGATTATTATGGTTCAGTAGAATGTGGTGATGAAGAAGTAAAGTTCAATAATCAGCATGCTGAAATCTATCAACAGGAACAACATAAATCATATGGACTTAGGTCAGGGATAAAAAAGGTAGCACCTACAAAAAGGAAAGTCAAGTTTGCTCCAATCAGAGAATTATTACGTTCTAAAGAACAACAAAATGATAATAGCATTGTTAAAACAACAGACATAGGTAATATCCCTAGTTTTGACTTAGAGCATGAAATCAATAAACTCAAAGTTCCCATTCCCTTGACTGAATTAATAAAAAGCAAATCTTACAGAGAACCTGCCATGAAAGCCTTGAATGCATCAGCTATTCATCCTTCATCAGATATAATAAATTTGCAGGAGAAAGATCCTACCATTATCACAGGTTCAAAACCCACTGACCATCCAGACATGAAATGTTGCCATCCTGCACCATTTTATATCACACTGACCATCCATGATCAAATGTTGCATAACAGCCTTCTGGACTCAGGTGCTTCGCACAACCTAATGCCCAAGGAGGTTATGGAGGCCTTGGGGTTATCTGTGACAAAACCATATCATGACCTATATGCTTTTGATTCCCGAGCTGTAAAATGTTTAGGAGTCATAAAAGATCTTGTAGTCAACCTTGCCCAGCTGCCTATGAAAAGTGTTCTCATGGATGTAGTAGTAGTTGATGTTTCTCCCAAGTTTGGCATGCTTTTGTCAAGATCATGGGATAAAAAGATAGGTGTTACCTTACAAATGGATTTATCATACGCTTCAATCCCTATATTCGGAGGTGAATATAGAAGATTATACAGAGAAGTGCAATTGTAGTTTTTAGTAAGTGATGATAAAAATCCGACAAATCACCCTATCTATACAGTACAAGAGAATATGGGTTCTTGCATGCTATAGGTAAGTGAAGACGATACAGGTATGTTACATATTAAACGAGATAATATAGTTCAATGTGATGCATAAGAACAAGATAGTGTTTGGCAAATGTACTTTGACGGATCATCAAGTAGAGAGGGAGCAGGGGCTGGTGTGTTGTTGATTTCTCCTGGTGGTGAAATGGTCTCATTAATGTACAAACTGGAATTCCAAACCACAAACAATATTGCTAAATAGGAGGCAATGATATTGGGTTTAAGAGTTGCAAAAGATATGAACATTAAAAAACTTAAAGTATTTGGCAACTCCGAATTGGTTATTCAGCAAGTCAGGAATGTTTATCAGGTAAAGCAGTCATTGCTGAAAGTGTATAGAAATGAAGTATGGGATATGATAGACAATTATTTTTCTGCTTTCAATATTACTTATATTCCAAGGGACTCGAACCAGACTGCAAATTCATTGGCATTAGCAGCAGCCCATTTTAGGATCCCAAAATTGACCCATCTGAAATATCCTATTGATGTGAGGTACAGACCAGCAGTTCCGGATAATATTAAACATTGGAGGGTTTTTCAGGATGATCAGGAGATAAAAGAGTTCTTGCAATTAACTGCAGAATTTGCAGATCATCAAGTTGATTTAGATGAAGAAAGCCAGTCACCTCAGTTTTCCACCTATACAGAACAGTCAATTGCTAATCAGAAAATTCTGGATTTAAAAACTAATTTCATCCCAAAGGGACTTGTTCCATTGCAGAGATTAGTTTCAAAAAATGATAGATTGCTGAAAAATAATCTTCAGACTGCTGAAGAGAATGCAATAAGCTGTAACATTGGTTTTGTAGCAGAACCCAGAATGGTGAAGATTTCAAAGAAATTATCAGAGAAGGACATAAGCAAATATATTTCCTTGTTGAAGGATTTCATAGACATATTTGCATGGTCATATGATGATCTAAAAACATATGATACTGATGTTATCCAGCATAAAATCCCCCTAAAGCGAAATACTAAGCCTTTCAAACAGAAACTCAGAAGGCTTAACCCAGCACTGTTGCCAATCATTGAGAAAGAAGTAAAAAAAATATTGGATGCCAAAATCATAGTTCCCCTAAGGTATTCATCTTGGGTAGCCAATCTTGTGCCAGTACGCAAGAAAAATGGAGAAATAAGGCTGTGCATGGACTTTCAAAATCTAAACAAGTCATGCCTCAAAGACAACTATTCATTGCCCAAAATAGATCAGATTTTGCAGAGAGTGGTGGGTGCAGAAAGGATATCAATGATTGATGGTTTCTCTGGTTATAACCAGATTGCAGTCCATCCAGAAGATAGAGAAAAGACAGCTTTCACAACCCCTTGGGGTATGTTCGTGTATGATAAAATGCCTTTTGGGCTAATGAATGCTGGTACTACGTTTCAGAGGGCAATGGATATAGCATTTGTGGGAGAAAATGAGAAATTTGTAGTCATTTATCAAGATGACACCACAATTTTTTCTGGATCTGATGATGAGCATCTAAAACATCTAAAACAGACCTTTCTTAAATGCAGAAAATTTGGACTGTCATTCAACCCAAAAAAATCTCACTTTGCCATGATTGAAGGCAAATTATTGGGTCATATAGTTTCAACAGATGGAATTAGGATAGACCCAGATAGAGTGAAGGCCATTTTGAAGATCGCTATTCCCAGAAATAAGAAGGAAATTCAGTCTTTCATAGGAAAAATCAACTTTTTGAGATGGTTTATTCCTAATTTTGTAGAAACTATCAAGTACATAACACATATGCTTAAGAAGGATAGGGAGATAAAATGGACTGAACGGGCCAAAACAATCATTTGAAAATATCAAAAAAGCATTGATAGAAGCACCAGTGTTGGCAGCCCCTGATTACACCAAAGATTTTGCAATATTTTCATTTATATCAGAAGAAACAATTGCAGCTGTGTTGTTGCAAAAAAATTATGAGGGATTAGAGCAGCCCATATCCTTCTTTAGGGAAACATTAAGGGATTCAAAGTTGAAATATACTAGTATGGAGAAACAGGCTTATGCTTTGGTAAAGGCACTTAAATTTTTTAGAATATATGTACTCCATTCTAAAGTTTTAGCCTATGTGCCTAATTCTACTGTTAAGGAATTCCTAGTACAGCCGGACAGTGAAGGAAAAAGGGGTAGATGGATTGCAAAAGTGATGGAATATGATGTGGAGATCAAGCCCACTAAATTGGTGAAAGGGCAGGGCCTAGCAAAGATTCTCTTAGAATCAAATTGTCAAATATTGGATTTGCATATGATGGCAGAAGGTACAGAAGAGGTCGAAGAAAAAGTCTATAGCAGCAGGTATGATGACAACCCTCGGTATGTTGAAATTGTATATTTCTTGTTACATTTATAGTGTCCCCAGGAGTTAAGTAAAAATGAATGCCGATCAATAAAATTGAAGGCTCTCAAATATGTGTTGATTGATCAAGTATTGTACTGGAAGGATCCCGGGGGATACTTCTGAGATGTTTGGATAAATCAGAAGCAAATAATGTCATTAAGGAGATGCATGCTGGTGTGTGTGGTGGACACAAATACTTGAAGGCCACAGCCTTCAAAATATTGAGAGCTGGGTATTACTGGCACACTCTCTTCTTAAATGTGTACCAATGAATTAGAGCTTGTGAAAAATGCCAAAAATTTGCAGGCAAACATTAGTTACAGTCATTAGCCTTGAAACCTATTTCAGTAGATGCTCCTTCCCAATAGTGGGGTATGGATTTTATAGGTGAAATTCATCCTCCGTCTAGTGTCCAACATAGGTGGATCTTAACTGCAATGGATTTTTTCACCAAATGGGTAGAAGCCATTCCTACCAGAAGAGCCATAGACCAAATTATTATTAATTTCCTGCAAGAAAATATTCTCAGTAGATTTGGGTGCCCTAGAAAACTCCTTACTGATAATACCCCTGCGTTCAAATCCAAAAGATGATCAAATTTGTTGAAGACCATAACATTTCCTTGAGACAATCTACACCCTATTATCCCCAGGGCAATGGACTAGCATAGTCCAACAATAAAAGGATTATAAACACTATCAAGAAAATGTTATCAGAGAATAAGAAAAATTGGGATACTAAATTAAAATTTGCATTATGGGCAGACAAAGCTACTTTAAAGAAATCCATTGGAACCACTCCATTTCAAATAGTATATGGAACTGAAGCAGTATTCCCAATTCAATTGATGACTCAAGTAATTAAGTTTGTGCAGGAGGCTGAAGAAGAACCAGAAATAAAGAAAAGGAGAACATTTTAGATAATTCAGTTACAGCAAGAAAGGGAAGCCCTTATGGACAAAGCTAAAATACATAGAAGCAGGATGAAAGAAAATTTCGATAAGAAGGTGAAGAAAAATATTTTCTTAGCAAGTGACAAGGTGTTAAGATGGGATACCCAGAATGAAGATAAAGGTAAGCATGGTAAGTTTGATGCACTGTGGTTGGGACCATTTATAGTGGTAAAAAACTTCGGAAACAACACATTTGTGCTACAGACTTTGGGTGGTAATGAGATTCCAGGTCTAGTCAATGGACGATTTTTGAAATTATTCCATACATGCTAAAATGACAAGTATACTGTACATAGTCAGTGTAAATATCATTTCAAGCAGTTATATGTAGACTCCAGCCCAATAAGACAAGTTTCAGAAGGCACAAGTCATAATGTTCTTAAGATCTTACAGAGAAGACCTTATCCCCGACAATGACGCCAAAAGATGATTTCCTTAAGCTTGATCCCTTGTAGTCTAGGATCAACTTTAGGGATAACAGAACTCACGTAAGAGCACCAAAATACCTACAACCTAAAAAAATAAAAATTATTTTGATTATTTTTAGACCATGATATGGTGGATTAAAACTTGACAATGTCGTTTTAGGGCTTCACTGACTTTGGTAATTTAAAAAAAATATAAAATTGACTTTTAAAATTTTGGAAAAATAGCCTCGCACAAGATTTTTCTATTGCCTACGCCTCTACATATTTTTTTTCTCGTAAATTGAAAATTTACATAGCAAACAGGTGGGTCAAAAAAAACATGTGCATTATGTTTTAGAAAAAAATAACATACCAATCTTCGAATAATGACATTTTGCGGTGGTTATACCACTTTTCCATAAATAAAAATTATATATTCCGAAGGTCATCTGTTTTTCTACGTTTCATCTTTTTACACATAATCGGAAAATGTTTTGTAGGTACCTCTAATAATTGATTTTAATGATAATATTTATGTTTTTCCATAATGTCATTGCAACTAACGTGTCATAATTGGGTATCATTACCTTGCACCAGCCCTGCCCCTCTTCATGATGGCCCTGCTTATGGAACTGTTTATCCAAAATATTCTGTTAGCCTTGATGACCCCTATATATATGATCTCCTAAAAGTGTATATCCTTCCCAAAGGCTTGAATATGGATACAAGTTCTAAAATAATACAGCTTAAAGGTTGTGTGGTCATCTGGTTTAGAAATGATACCCTTCCACCTTTGTGAAAACAAGTTCATTAGAGTTCGCATCTGCACAACGTGGTGGAAACCGATAAATCAAAACAATCAACTCCAGTTACTTTTGACTGGACTGGAATAAACTATCCCAGACAATGGGAAGTTAAATAAAAAGAGCTGAAAAACTTAGAACAGCAATCCCATTCCCTTGCATCTCAGCCTATAACCTTTAACCATTCTTCTAACTCTTTTTGTCTTCTAGAGGGTACACCAACTCCTAGGTTTACTCCTCCTCTCATCAGATCGTGCTCTAATTCATCTTACCAAAATGATAGATGTCAAGCTTAAGCCAGTTCAATTTCCAAAGTATCCCTAGTAGCAGATGTTTGGAGGGTTGAGCCAGTTCATCTTAACTATTGTACTGGAAGGATCCCGGGGGATACTTCTGAGATGTTTGGATAAATCAGAAGCAAATAATGTCATTGAGGAGATGCATGCTGGTGTGTGTGGTGGACACAAATACTTGAAGGCCACAGCCTTCAAAATATTGAGAGCTGGGTATTACTGGCACACTCTCTTCTTAAATGTGTACCAATGAATTAGAGCTTGTGAAAAATGCCAAAAATTTGTAGGCAAACATTAGTTACAGTCATTAGCCTTGAAACCTATTTCAGTAGATGCTCCTTCCCAATAGTGGGGTATGGATTTTATAGGTGAAATTCATCCTCCGTCTAGTGTCCAACATAGGTGGATCTTAACTGCAATGGATTTTTTCACCAAATGGGTAGAAGCCATTCCTACCAGAAGAGCCATAGACCAAATTATTATTAATTTCCTGCAAGAAAATATTCTCAGTAGATTTGGGTGCCCTAGAAAACTCCTTACTGATAATACCCCTGCGTTCAAATCCAAAAGATGATCAAATTTGTTGAAGACCATAACATTTCCTTGAGACAATCTACACCCTATTATCCCCAGGGCAATGGACTAGCATAGTCCAACAATAAAAGGATTATAAACACTATCAAGAAAATGTTATCAGAGAATAAGAAAAATTGGGATACTAAATTAAAATTTGCATTATGGGCAGACAAAGCTACTTTAAAGAAATCCATTGGAACCACTCCATTTCAAATAGTATATGGAACTGAAGCAGTATTCCCAATTCAATTGATGACTCCAGTAATTAAGTTTGTGCAGGAGGCTGAAGAAGAACCAGAAATAAAGAAAAGGAGAACATTTTAGATAATTCAGTTACAGCAAGAAAGGGAAGCCCTTATGGACAAAGCTAAAATACATAGAAGCAGGATGAAAGAAAATTTCGATAAGAAGGTGAAGAAAAATATTTTCTTAGCAAGTGACAAGGTGTTAAGATGGGATACCCAGAATGAAGATAAAGGTAAGCATGGTAAGTTTGATGCACTGTGGTTGGGACCATTTATAGTGGTAAAAAACTTCGGAAACAACACATTTGTGCTACAGACTTTGGGTGGTAATGAGATTCCAGGTCTAGTCAATGGACGATTTTTGAAATTATTCCATACATGCTAAAATGACAAGTATACTATACATAGTCAGTGTAAATATCATTTCAAGCAGTTATATGTAGACTCCAGCCCAATAAGACAAGTTTCAGAAGGCACAAGTCATAATGTTCTTAAGATCTTACAGAGAAGACCTTATCCCTGACAATGACGCCAAAAGATGATTTCCTTAAGCTTGATCCCTTGTAGTCTAGGATCAACTTTAGGGATAACAGAACTCACGTAAGAGCACCAAAATACCTACAATCAAAAAAAATAAAAATTATTTTGATTATTTTTAGACCATGATATGGTGGATTAAAACTTGACAATGTCGTTTTAGGGCTTCACTGACTTTGGTAATTTAAAAAAAATATAAAATTGACTTTTAAAATTTTGGAAAAATAGCCTCGCACAAGATTTTTCTATTGCCTACGCCTCTACATATTTTTTTTCTCGTAAATTGAAAATTTACATAGCAAACAGGTGGGTCAAAAAAAACATGTGCATTATGTTTTAGAAAAAAATAACATACCAATCTTCGAATAATGACATTTTGCGGTGGTTATACCACTTTTCCATAAATAAAAATTATATATTCCGAAGGTCATCTGTTTTTCTACGTTTCATCTTTTTACACATAATCGGAAAATGTTTTGTAGGTACCTCTAATAATTGATTTTAATGATAATATTTATGTTTTTCCATAATGTCATTGCAACTAACGTGTCATAATTGGGTATCATTACCTTGCACCAGCCCTGCCCCTCTTCATGATGGCCCTGCTTATGGAACTGTTTATCCAAAATATTCTGTTAGCCTTGATGACCCCTATATATATGATCTCCTAAAAGTGTATATCCTTCCCAAAGGCTTGAATATGGATACAAGTTCTAAAATAATACAGCTTAAAGGTTGTGTGGTCATCTGGTTTAGAAATGATATCCTTCCACCTTTGTGAAAACAAGTTCATTAGAGTTCGCATCTGCACAACGTGGTGGAAACTGATAAATCAAAACAATCAACTCCAGTTACTTTTGACTGGACTAGAATAAACTATCCCAGACAATGGGAAGTTAAATAAAAAGAGCTGAAAAACTTAGAACAGCAATCCCATTCCTTTGCATCTCAGCCTATAACCTTTAACCGTTCTTCTAACTCTTTTTGTCTTCTAGAGGGTACACCAACTCCTAGGTTTACTCCTCCTCTCATCAGATCGTGCTCTAATTCATCTTACAAAAATGCTAGATGTCAAGCTGAAGCCAGTTCAATTTCCAAAGTATCCCTAGTAGCAGATGTTTGGAGGGTTGAGCCAGTTCATCTTAACTATTGTACTGGAAGGATCCCGGGGGATACTTCTGAGATGTTTGGATAAATCAGAAGCAAATAATGTCATTGAGGAGATGCATGCTGGTGTGTGTGGTGGACACAAATACTTGAAGGCCACAGCCTTCAAAATATTGAGAGCTGGGTATTACTGGCACACTCTCTTCTTAAATGTGTACCAATGAATTAGAGCTTGTGAAAAATGCCAAAAATTTGCAGGCAAACATTAGTTACAGTCATTAGCCTTGAAACCTATTTCAGTAGATGCTCCTTCCCAATAGTGGGTTATGGATTTTATAGGTGAAATTCATCCTCCGTCTAGTGTCCAACATAGGTGGATCTTAACTGCAATGGATTTTTTCACCAAATGGGTAGAAGCCATTCCTACCAGAAGAGCCATAGACCAAATTATTATTAATTTCCTGCAAGAAAATATTCTCAGTAGATTTGGGTGCCCTAGAAAACTCCTTACTGATAATACCCCTGCGTTCAAATCCAAAAGATGATCAAATTTGTTGAAGACCATAACATTTCCTTGAGACAATCTACACCCTATTATCCCCAGGGCAATGGACTAGCATAGTCCAACAATAAAAGGATTATAAACACTATCAAGAAAATGTTATCAGAGAATAAGAAAAATTGGGATACTAAATTAAAATTTGCATTATGGGCAGACAAAGCTACTTTAAAGAAATCCATTGGAACCACTCCATTTCAAATAGTATATGGAACTGAAGCAGTATTCCCAATTCAATTGATGACTCCAGTAATTAAGTTTGTGCAGGAGGCTGAAGAAGAACCAGAAATAAAGAAAAGGAGAACATTTTAGATAATTCAGTTACAGCAAGAAAGGGAAGCCCTTATGGACAAAGCTAAAATACATAGAAGCAGGATGAAAGAAAATTTCGATAAGAAGGTGAAGAAAAATATTTTCTTAGCAAGTGACAAGGTGTTAAGATGGGATACCCAGAATGAAGATAAAGGTAAGCATGGTAAGTTTGATGCACTGTGGTTGGGACCATTTATAGTGGTAAAAAACTTCGGAAACAACACATTTGTGCTACAGACTTTGGGTGGTAATGAGATTCCAGGTCTAGTCAATGGACGATTTTTGAAATTATTCCATACATGCTAAAATGACAAGTATACTATACATAGTCAGTGTAAATATCATTTCAAGCAGTTATATGTAGACTCCAGCCCAATAAGACAAGTTTCAGAAGGCACAAGTCATAATGTTCTTAAGATCTTACAGAGAAGACCTTATCCCCGACAATGACGCCAAAAGATGATTTCCTTAAGCTTGATCCCTTGTAGTCTAGGATCAACTTTAGGGATAACAGAACTCACGTAAGAGCACCAAAATACCTACAACCTAAAAAAATAAAAATTATTTTGATTATTTTTAGACCATGATATGGTGGATTAAAACTTGACAATGTCGTTTTAGGGCTTCACTGACTTTGGTAATTTAAAAAAAATATAAAATTGACTTTTAAAATTTTGGAAAAATAGCCTCGCACAAGATTTTTCTATTGCCTACGCCTCTACATATTTTTTTTCTCGTAAATTGAAAATTTACATAGCAAACAGGTGGGTCAAAAAAAACATGTGCATTATGTTTTAGAAAAAAATAACATACCAATCTTCGAATAATGACATTTTGCGGTGGTTATACCACTTTTCCATAAATAAAAATTATATATTCCGAAGGTCATCTGTTTTTCTACGTTTCATCTTTTTACACATAATCGGAAAATGTTTTGTAGGTACCTCTAATAATTGATTTTAATGATAATATTTATGTTTTTCCATAATGTCATTGCAACTAACGTGTCATAATTGGGTATCATTACCTTGCACCAGCCCTGCCCCTCTTCATGATGGCCCTGCTTATGGAACTGTTTATCCAAAATATTCTGTTAGCCTTGATGACCCCTATATATATGATCTCCTAAAAGTGTATATCCTTCCCAAAGGCTTGAATATGGATACAAGTTCTAAAATAATACAGCTTAAAGGTTGTGTGGTCATCTGGTTTAGAAATGATACCCTTCCACCTTTGTGAAAACAAGTTCATTAGAGTTCGCATCTGCACAACGTGGTGGAAACCGATAAATCAAAACAATCAACTCCAGTTACTTTTGACTGGACTGGAATAAACTATCCCAGACAATGGGAAGTTAAATAAAAAGAGCTGAAAAACTTAGAACAGCAATCCCATTCCTTTGCATCTCAGCCTATAACCTTTAACCGTTCTTCTAACTCTTTTTGTCTTCTAGAGGGTACACCAACTCCTAGGTTTACTCCTCCTCTCATCAGATCGTGCTCTAATTCATCTTACCAAAATCCTAGATGTCAAGCTGAAGCCAGTTCAATTTCCAAAGTATCCCTAGTAGCAGATGTTTGGAGGGTTGAGCCAGTTCATCTTAACTATTGTACTGGAAGGATCCCGGGGGATACTTCTGAGATGTTTGGATAAATCAGAAGCAAATAATGTCATTGAGGAGATGCATGCTGGTGTGTGTGGTGGACACAAATACTTGAAGGCCACAGCCTTCAAAATATTGAGAGCTGGGTATTACTGGCACACTCTCTTCTTAAATGTGTACCAATGAATTAGAGCTTGTGAAAAATGCCAAAAATTTGCAGGCAAACATTAGTTACAGTCATTAGCCTTGAAACCTATTTCAGTAGATGCTCCTTCCCAATAGTGGGGTATGGATTTTATAGGTGAAATTCATCCTCCGTCTAGTGTCCAACATAGGTGGATCTTAACTGCAATGGATTTTTTCACCAAATGGGTAGAAGCCATTCCTACCAGAAGAGCCATAGACCAAATTATTATTAATTTCCTGCAAGAAAATATTCTCAGTAGATTTGGGTGCCCTAGAAAACTCCTTACTGATAATACCCCTGCGTTCAAATCCAAAAGATGATCAAATTTGTTGAAGACCATAACATTTCCTTGACACAATCTACACCCTATTATCCCCAGGGCAATGGACTAGCATAGTCCAACAATAAAAGGATTATAAACACTATCAAGAAAATGTTATCAGAGAATAAGAAAAATTGGGATACTAAATTAAAATTTGCATTATGGGCAGACAAAGCTACTTTAAAGAAATCCATTGGAACCACTCCATTTCAAATAGTATATGGAACTGAAGCAGTATTCCCAATTCAATTGATGACTCCAGTAATTAAGTTTGTGCAGGAGGCTGAAGAAGAACCAGAAATAAAGAAAAGGAGAACATTTTAGATAATTCAGTTACAGCAAGAAAGGGAAGCCCTTATGGACAAAGCTAAAATACATAGAAGCAGGATGAAAGAAAATTTCGATAAGAAGGTGAAGAAAAATATTTTCTTAGCAAGTGACAAGGTGTTAAGATGGGATACCCAGAATGAAGATAAAGGTAAGCATGGTAACTTTGATGCACTGTGGTTGGGACCATTTATAGTGGTAAAAAACTTCGGAAACAACACATTTGTGCTACAGACTTTGGGTGGTAATGAGATTCCAGGTCTAGTCAATGGACGATTTTTGAAATTATTCCATACATGCTAAAATGACAAGTATACTATACATAGTCAGTGTAAATATCATTTCAAGCAGTTATATGTAGACTCCAGCCCAATAAGACAAGTTTCAGAAGGCACAAGTCATAATGTTCTTAAGATCTTACAGAGAAGACCTTATCCCCGACAATGACGCCAACAGATGATTTCCTTAAGCTTGATCCCTTGTAGTCTAGGATCAACTTTAGGGATAACAGAACTCACGTAAGAGCACCAAAATACCTACAACCTAAAAAAATAAAAATTATTTTGATTATTTTTAGACCATGATATGGTGGATTAAAACTTGACAATGTCGTTTTAGGGCTTCACTGACTTTGGTAATTTAAAAAAAATATAAAATTGACTTTTAAAATTTTGGAAAAATAGCCTCGCACAAGATTTTTCTATTGCCTACGCCTCTACATATTTTTTTTCTCGTAAATTGAAAATTTACATAGCAAACAGGTGGGTCAAAAAAAACATGTGCATTATGTTTTAGAAAAAAATAACATACCAATCTTCGAATAATGACATTTTGCGGTGGTTATACCACTTTTCCATAAATAAAAATTATATATTCCGAAGGTCATCTGTTTTTCTACGTTTCATCTTTTTACACATAATCGGAAAATGTTTTGTAGGTACCTCTAATAATTGATTTTAATGATAATATTTATGTTTTTCCATAATGTCATTGCAACTAACGTGTCATAATTGGGTATCATTACCTTGCACCAGCCCTGCCCCTCTTCATGATGGCCCTGCTTATGGAACTGTTTATCCAAAATATTCTGTTAGCCTTGATGACCCCTATATATATGATCTCCTAAAAGTGTATATCCTTCCCAAAGGCTTGAATATGGATACAAGTTCTAAAATAATACAGCTTAAAGGTTGTGTGGTCATCTGGTTTAGAAATGATACCCTTCCACCTTTGTGAAAACAAGTTCATTAGAGTTCACATCTGCACAACGTGGTGGAAACCGATAAATCAAAACAATCAACTCCAGTTACTTTTGACTGGACTGGAATAAACTATCCCAGACAATGGGAAGTTAAATAAAAAGAGCTGAAAAACTTAGAACAGCAATCCCATTCCTTTGCATCTCAGCCTATAACCTTTAACCGTTCTTCTAACTCTTTTTGTCTTCTAGAGGGTACACCAACTCCTAGGTTTACTCCTCCTCTCATCAGATCGTGCTCTAATTCATCTTACCAAAATGCTAGATGTCAAGCTGAAGCCAGTTCAATTTCCAAAGTATCCCTAGTAGCAGATGTTTGGAGGGTTGAGCCAGTTCATCTTAACTATTGTACTGGAAGGATCCCGAGGGATACTTCTGAGATGTTTGGATAAATCAGAAGCAAATAATGTCATTGAGGAGATGCATGCTGGTGTGTGTGGTGGACACAAATACTTGAAGGCCACAGCCTTCAAAATATTGAGAGCTGGGTATTACTGGCACACTCTCTTCTTAAATGTGTACCAATGAATTAGAGCTTGTGAAAAATGCCAAAAATTTGCAGGCAAACATTAGTTACAGTCATTAGCCTTGAAACCTATTTCAGTAGATGCTCCTTCCCAATAGTGGGGTATGGATTTTATAGGTGAAATTCATCCTCCGTCTAGTGTCCAACATAGGTGGATCTTAACTGCAATGGATTTTTTCACCAAATGGGTAGAAGCCATTCCTACTAGAAGAGCCATAGACCAAATTATTATTAATTTCCTGCAAGAAAATATTCTCAGTAGATTTGGGTGCCCTAGAAAACTCCTTACTGATAATACCCCTGCGTTCAAATCCAAAAGATGATCAAATTTGTTGAAGACCATAACATTTCCTTGAGACAATCTACACCCTATTATCCCCAGGGCAATGGACTAGCATAGTCCAACAATAAAAGGATTATAAACACTATCAAGAAAATGTTATCAGAGAATAAGAAAAATTGGGATACTAAATTAAATTTGCATTATGGGCAGACAAAGCTACTTTAAAGAAATCCATTGGAACCACTCCATTTCAAATAGTATATGGAACTGAAGCAGTATTCCCAATTCAATTGATGACTCCAGTAATTAAGTTTGTGCAGGAGGCTGAAGAAGAACCAGAAATAAAGAAAAGGAGAACATTTTAGATAATTCAGTTACAGCAAGAAAGGGAAGCCCTTATGGACAAAGCTAAAATACATAGAAGCAGGATGAAAGAAAATGTCGATAAGAAGGTGAAGAAAAATATTTTCTTAGCAAGTGACAAGGTGTTAAGATGGGATACCCAGAATGAAGATAAAGGTAAGCATGGTAACTTTGATGCACTGTGGTTGGGACCATTTATAGTGGTAAAAAACTTCGGAAACAACACATTTGTGCTACAGACTTTGGGTGGTAATGAGATTCCAGGTCTAGTCAATGGACGATTTTTGAAATTATTCCATACATGCTAAAATGACAAGTATACTATACATAGTCAGTGTAAATATCATTTCAAGCAGTTATATGTAGACTCCAGCCCAATAAGACAAGTTTCAGAAGGCACAAGTCATAATGTTCTTAAGATCTTACAGAGAAGACCTTATCCCCGACAATGACGCCAAAAGATGATTTCCTTAAGCTTGATCCCTTGTAGTCTAGGATCAACTTTAGGGATAACAGAACTCACGTAAGAGCACCAAAATACCTACAACCTAAAAAAATAAAAATTATTTTGATTATTTTTAGACCATGATATGGTGGATTAAAACTTGACAATGTCGTTTTAGGGCTTCACTGACTTTGGTAATTTAAAAAAAATATAAAATTGACTTTTAAAATTTTGGAAAAATAGCCTCGCACAAGATTTTTCTATTGCCTACGCCTCTACATATTTTTTTTCTCGTAAATTGAAAATTTACATAGCAAACAGGTGGGTCAAAAAAAACATGTGCATTATGTTTTAGAAAAAAATAACATACCAATCTTCGAATAATGACATTTTGCGGTGGTTATACCACTTTTCCATAAATAAAAATTATATATTCCGAAGGTCATCTGTTTTTCTACGTTTCATCTTTTTACACATAATCGGAAAATGTTTTGTAGGTACCTCTAATAATTGATTTTAATGATAATATTTATGTTTTTCCATAATGTCATTGCAACTAACGTGTCATAATTGGGTATCATTACCTTGCACCAGCCCTGCTCCTCTTCATGATGGCCCTGCTTATGGAACTGTTTATCCAAAATATTCTGTTAGCCTTGATGACCCCTATATATATGATCTCCTAAAAGTGTATATCCTTCCCAAAGGCTTGAATATGGATACAAGTTCTAAAATAATACAGCTTAAAGGTTGTGTGGTCATCTGGTTTAGAAATGATACCCTTCCACCTTTGTGAAAACAAGTTCATTAGAGTTCGCATCTGCACAACGTGGTGGAAACCGATAAATCAAAACAATCAACTCCAGTTACTTTTGACTGGACTGGAATAAACTATCCCAGACAATGGGAAGTTAAATAAAAAGAGCTGAAAAACTTAGAACAGCAATCCCATTCCTTTGCATCTCAGCCTATAACCTTTAACCGTTCTTCTAACTCTTTTTGTCTTCTAGAGGGTACACCAACTCCTAGGTTTACTCCTCCTCTCATCAGATCGTGCTCTAATTCATCTTACCAAAATGCTAGATGTCAAGCTGAAGCCAGTTCAATTTCCAAAGTATCCCTAGTAGCAGATGTTTGGAGGGTTGAGCCAGTTCATCTTAACTATTGTACTGGAAGGATCCCGGGGGATACTTCTAAGATGTTTGGATAAATCAGAAGCAAATAATGTCATTGAGGAGATGCATGCTGGTGTGTGTGGTGGACACAAATACTTGAAGGCCACAGCCTTCAAAATATTGAGAGCTGGGTATTACTGGCACACTCTCTTCTTAAATGTGTACCAATGAATTAGAGCTTGTGAAAAATGCCAAAAATTTGCAGGCAAACATTAGTTACAGTCATTAGCCTTGAAACCTATTTCAGTAGATGCTCCTTCCCAATAGTGGGGTATGGATTTTATAGGTGAAATTCATCCTCCGTCTAGTGTCCAACATAGGTGGATCTTAACTGCAATGGATTTTTTCACCAAATGGGTAGAAGCCATTCCTACCAGAAGAGCCATAGACCAAATTATTATTAATTTCCTGCAAGAAAATATTCTCAGTAGATTTGGGTGCCCTAGAAAACTCCTTACTGATAATACCCCTGCGTTCAAATCCAAAAGATGATCAAATTTGTTGAAGACCATAACATTTCCTTGAGACAATCTACACCCTATTATCCCCAGGGCAATGGACTAGCATAGTCCAACAATAAAAGGATTATAAACACTATCAAGAAAATGTTATCAGAGAATAAGAAAAATTGGGATACTAAATTAAAATTTGCATTATGGGCAGACAAAGCTACTTTAAAGAAATCCATTGGAACCACTCCATTTCAAATAGTATATGGAACTGAAGCAGTATTCCCAATTCAATTGATGACTCCAGTAATTAAGTTTGTGCAGGAGGCTGAAGAAGAACCAGAAATAAAGAAAAGCAGAACATTTTAGATAATTCAGTTACAGCAAGAAAGGGAAGCCCTTATGGACAAAGCTAAAATACATAGAAGCAGGATGAAAGAAAATTTCGATAAGAAGGTGAAGAAAAATATTTTCTTAGCAAGTGACAAGGTGTTAAGATGGGATACCCAGAATGAAGATAAAGGTAAGCATGGTAACTTTGATGCACTGTGGTTGGGACCATTTATAGTGGTAAAAAACTTCGGAAACAACACATTTGTGCTACAGACTTTGGGTGGTAATGAGATTCCAGGTCTAGTCAATGGACGATTTTTGAAATTATTCCATACATGCTAAAATGACAAGTATACTATACATAGTCAGTGTAAATATCATTTCAAGCAGTTATATGTAGACTCCAGCCCAATAAGACAAGTTTCAGAAGGCACAAGTCATAATGTTCTTAAGATCTTACAGAGAAGACCTTATCCCCGACAATGACGCCAAAAGATGATTTCCTTAAGCTTGATCCCTTGTAGTCTAGGATCAACTTTAGGGATAACAGAACTCACGTAAGAGCACCAAAATACCTACAACCTAAAAAAATAAAAATTATTTTGATTATTTTTAGACCATGATATGGTGGATTAAAACTTGACAATGTCGTTTTAGGGCTTCACTGACTTTGGTAATTTAAAAAAAATATAAAATTGACTTTTAAAATTTTGGAAAAATAGCCTCGCACAAGATTTTTCTATTGCCTACGCCTCTACATATTTTTTTTCTCGTAAATTAAAAATTTACATAGCAAACAGGTGGGTCAAAAAAAACATGTGCATTATGTTTTAGAAAAAAATAACATACCAATCTTCGAATAATGACATTTTGCGGTGGTTATACCACTTTTCCATAAATAAAAATTATATATTCCGAAGGTCATCTGTTTTTCTACGTTTCATCTTTTTACACATAATCGGAAAATGTTTTGTAGGTACCTCTAATAATTGATTTTAATGATAATATTTATGTTTTTCCATAATGTCATTGCAACTAACGTGTCATAATTGGGTATCATTACCTTGCACCAGCCCTGCCCCTCTTCATGATGGCCCTGCTTATGGAACTGTTTATCCAAAATATTCTGTTAGCCTTGATGACCCCTATATATATGATCTCCTAAAAGTGTATATCCTTCCCAAAGGCTTGAATATGGATACAAGTTCTAAAATAATACAGCTTAAAGGTTGTGTGGTCATCTGGTTTAGAAATGATACCCTTCCACCTTTGTGAAAACAAGTTCATTAGAGTTCGCATCTGCACAACGTGGTGGAAACCGATAAATCAAAACAATCAACTCCAGTTACTTTTGACTGGACTGGAATAAACTATCCCAGACAATGGGAAGTTAAATAAAAAGAGCTGAAAAACTTAGAACAGCAATCCCATTCCTTTGCATCTCAGCCTATAACCTTTAACCGTTCTTCTAACTCTTTTTGTCTTCTAGAGGGTACACCAACTCCTAGGTTTACTCCTCCTCTCATCAGATCGTGCTCTAATTCATCTTACCAAAATGCTAGATGTCAAGCTGAAGCCAGTTCAATTTCCAAAGTATCCCTAGTAGCAGATGTTTGGAGGGTTGAGCCAGTTCATCTTAACTATTGTACTGGAAGGATCCCGGGGGATACTTCTGAGATGTTTGGATAAATCAGAAGCAAATAATGTCATTGAGGAGATGCATGCTGGTGTGTGTGGTGGACACAAATACTTGAAGGCCACAGCCTTCAAAATATTGAGAGCTGGGTATTACTGGCACACTCTCTTCTTAAATGTGTACCAATGAATTAGAGCTTGTGAAAAATGCCAAAAATTTGCAGGCAAACATTAGTTACAGTCATTAGCCTTGAAACCTATTTCAGTAGATGCTCCTTCCCAATAGTGGGGTATGGATTTTATAGGTGAAATTCATCCTCCGTCTAGTGTCCAACATAGGTGGATCTTAACTGCAATGGATTTTTTCACCAAATGGGTAGAAGCCATTCCTACCAGAAGAGCCATAGACCAAATTATTATTAATTTCCTGCAAGAAAATATTCTCAGTAGATTTGGGTGCCCTAGAAAACTCCTTACTGATAATACCCCTGCGTTCAAATCCAAAAGATGATCAAATTTGTTGAAGACCATAACATTTCCTTGAGACAATCTACACCCTATTATCCCCAGGGCAATGGACTAGCATAGTCCAACAATAAAAGGATTATAAACACTATCAAGAAAATGTTATCAGAGAATAAGAAAAATTGGGATACTAAATTAAAATTTGCATTATGGGCAGACAAAGCTACTTTAAAGAAATCCATTGGAACCACTCCATTTCAAATAGTATATGGAACTGAAGCAGTATTCCCAATTCAATTGATGACTCCAGTAATTAAGTTTGTGCAGGAGGCTGAAGAAGAACCAGAAATAAAGAAAAGGAGAACATTTTAGATAATTCAGTTACAGCAAGAAAGGGAAGCCCTTATGGACAAAGCTAAAATACATAGAAGCAGGATGAAAGAAAATTTCGATAAGAAGGTGAAGAAAAATATTTTCTTAGCAAGTGACAAGGTGTTAAGATGGGATACCCAGAATGAAGATAAAGGTAAGCATGGTAACTTTGATGCACTGTGGTTGGGACCATTTATAGTGGTAAAAAACTTCGGAAACAACACATTTGTGCTACAGACTTTGGGTGGTAATGAGATTCCAGGTCTAGTCAATGGACGATTTTTGAAATTATTCCATACATGCTAAAATGACAAGTATACTATACATAGTCAGTGTAAATATCATTTCAAGCAGTTATATGTAGACTCCAGCCCAATAAGACAAGTTTCAGAAGGCACAAGTCATAATGTTCTTAAGATCTTACAGAGAAGACCTTATCCCCGACAATGACGCCAAAAGATGATTTCCTTAAGCTTGATCCCTTGTAGTCTAGGATCAACTTTAGGGATAACAGAACTCACGTAAGAGCACCAAAATACCTACAACCTAAAAAAATAAAAATTATTTTGATTATTTTTAGACCATGATATGGTGGATTAAAACTTGACAATGTCGTTTTAGGGCTTCACTGACTTTGGTAATTTAAAAAATATATAAAATTGACTTTTAAAATTTTGGAAAAATAGCCTCGCACAAGATTTTTCTATTGCCTACGCCTCTACATATTTTTTTTCTCGTAAATTGAAAATTTACATAGCAAACAGGTGGGTCAAAAAAAACATGTGCATTATGTTTTAGAAAAAAATAACATACCAATCTTCGAATAATGACATTTTGCGGTGGTTATACCACTTTTCCATAAATAAAAATTATATATTCCGAAGGTCATCTGTTTTTCCACGTTTCATCTTTTTACACATAATCGGAAAATGTTTTGTAGGTACCTCTAATAATTGATTTTAATGATAATATTTATGTTTTTCCATAATGTCATTGCAACTAACGTGTCATAATTGGGTATCATTACCTTGCACCAGCCCTGCCCCTCTTCATGATGGCCCTGCTTATGGAACTGTTTATCCAAAATATTCTGTTAGCCTTGATGACCCCTATATATATGATCTCCTAAAAGTGTATATCCTTCCCAAAGGCTTGAATATGGATACAAGTTCTAAAATAATACAGCTTAAAGGTTGTGTGGTCATCTGGTTTAGAAATGATACCCTTCCACCTTTGTGAAAACAAGTTCATTAGAGTTCGCATCTGCACAACGTGGTGGAAACCGATAAATCAAAACAATCAACTCCAGTTACTTTTGACTGGACTGGAATAAACTATCCCAGACAATGGGAAGTTAAATAAAAAGAGCTGAAAAACTTAGAACAGCAATCCCATTCCTTTGCATCTCAGCCTATAACCTTTAACCGTTCTTCTAACTCTTTTTGTCTTCTAGAGGGTACACCAACTCCTAGGTTTACTCCTCCTCTCATCAGATCGTGCTCTAATTCATCTTACCAAAATGCTAGATGTCAAGCTGAAGCCAGTTCAATTTCCAAAGTATCCCTAGTAGCAGATGTTTGGAGGGTTGAGCCAGTTCATCTTAACTATTGTACTGGAAGGATCCCGGGGGATACTTCTGAGATGTTTGGATAAATCAGAAGCAAATAATGTCATTGAGGAGATGCATGCTGGTGTGTGTGGTGGACACAAATACTTGAAGGCCACAGCCTTCAAAATATTGAGAGCTGGGTATTACTGGCACACTCTCTTCTTAAATGTGTACCAATGAATTAGAGCTTGTGAAAAATGCCAAAAATTTGCAGGCAAACATTAGTTACAGTCATTAGCCTTGAAACCTATTTCAGTAGATGCTCCTTCCCAATAGTGGGGTATGGATTTTATAGGTGAAATTCATCCTCCGTCTAGTGTCCAACATAGGTGGATCTTAACTGCAATGGATTTTTTCACCAAATGGGTAGAAGCCATTCCTACCAGAAGAGCCATAGACCAAATTATTATTAATTTCCTGCAAGAAAATATTCTCAGTAGATTTGGGTGCCCTAGAAAACTCCTTACTGATAATACCCCTGCGTTCAAATCCAAAAGATGATCAAATTTGTTGAAGACCATAACATTTCCTTGAGACAATCTACACCCTATTATCCCCAGGGCAATGGACTAGCATAGTCCAACAATAAAAGGATTATAAACACTATCAAGAAAATGTTATCAGAGAATAAGAAAAATTGGGATACTAAATTAAAATTTGCATTATGGGCAGACAAAGCTACTTTAAAGAAATCCATTGGAACCACTCCATTTCAAATAGTATATGGAACTGAAGCAGTATTCCCAATTCAATTGATGACTCCAGTAATTAAGTTTGTGCAGGAGGCTGAAGAAGAACCAGAAATAAAGAAAAGGAGAACATTTTAGATAATTCAGTTACAGCAAGAAAGGGAAGCCCTTATGGACAAAGCTAAAATACATAGAAGCAGGATGAAAGAAAATTTCGATAAGAAGGTGAAGAAAAATATTTTCTTAGCAAGTGACAAGGTGTTAAGATGGGATACCCAGAATGAAGATAAAGGTAAGCATGGTAACTTTGATGCACTGTGGTTGGGACCATTTATAGTGGTAAAAAACTTCGGAAACAACACATTTGTGCTACAGACTTTGGGTGGTAATGAGATTCCAGGTCTAGTCAATGGACGATTTTTGAAATTATTCCATACATGCTAAAATGACAAGTATACTATACATAGTCAGTGTAAATATCATTTCAAGCAGTTATATGTAGACTCCAGCCCAATAAGACAAGTTTCAGAAGGCACAAGTCATAATGTTCTTAAGATCTTACAGAGAAGACCTTATCCCCGACAATGACGCCAAAAGATGATTTCCTTAAGCTTGATCCCTTGTAGTCTAGGATCAACTTTAGGGATAACAGAACTCACGTAAGAGCACCAAAATACCTACAACCTAAAAAAATAAAAATTATTTTGATTATTTTTAGACCATGATATGGTGGATTAAAACTTGACAATGTCGTTTTAGGGCTTCACTGACTTTGGTAATTTAAAAAATATATAAAATTGACTTTTAAAATTTTGGAAAAATAGCCTCGCACAAGATTTTTCTATTGCCTACGCCTCTACATATTTTTTTTCTCGTAAATTGAAAATTTACATAGCAAACAGGTGGGTCAAAAAAAACATGTGCATTATGTTTTAGAAAAAAATAACATACCAATCTTCGAATAATGACATTTTGCGGTGGTTATACCACTTTTCCATAAATAAAAATTATATATTCCGAAGGTCATCTGTTTTTCCACGTTTCATCTTTTTACACATAATCGGAAAATGTTTTGTAGGTACCTCTAATAATTGATTTTAATGATAATATTTATGTTTTTCCATAATGTCATTGCAACTAACGTGTCATAATTGGGTATCATTACCTTGCACCAGCCCTGCCCCTCTTCATGATGGCCCTGCTTATGGAACTGTTTATCCAAAATATTCTGTTAGCCTTGATGACCCCTATATATATGATCTCCTAAAAGTGTATATCCTTCCCAAAGGCTTGAATATGGATACAAGTTCTAAAATAATACAGCTTAAAGGTTGTGTGGTCATCTGGTTTAGAAATGATACCCTTCCACCTTTGTGAAAACAAGTTCATTAGAGTTCGCATCTGCACAACGTGGTGGAAACCGATAAATCAAAACAATCAACTCCAGTTACTTTTGACTGGACTGGAATAAACTATCCCAGACAATGGGAAGTTAAATAAAAAGAGCTGAAAAACTTAGAACAGCAATCCCATTCCTTTGCATCTCAGCCTATAACCTTTAACCGTTCTTCTAACTCTTTTTGTCTTCTAGAGGGTACACCAACTCCTAGGTTTACTCCTCCTCTCATCAGATCGTGCTCTAATTCATCTTACCAAAATGCTAGATGTCAAACTGAAGCCAGTTCAATTTCCACCTCTCAGCCCTCTTATTCTGGTCTTCATGACACAGAGAACCGTGGCCAACATTCTGATTGCCCAGCCTATAAAAAGATTGTCCAGAGAATTCAACACCATAAGACAAACAATCCTCCTACCCTTGGAATGTTCTCTTCCTTGCCGAGGAGCGGTGCTGGCATGGAAATTGTCTCTCAAGGACAAAGGTCCTTCATTTTAGGAAGAAATCCGCCTGATTCCCCATTTAGACAATTTTCTACTGATGGCCAAATAAAAAAGGAATTCCTTCCTTGTAAGTCTTCTATTCCCGAGGAGACTGTTTCTAATGAAATAAAATTGGCAAATTATGGAAATTTGCAGCATAGGCTTACTGCCCAAAACCTGGATGACATGGATTTTGATATCATCCAGATAAAAAATGATATGTCGGAAGAAAAAGAGAAGATTTCTCTAATTTCAGCCAAAATAGATCTTCTAGATCATCCACTTCATGACACAGCAACAATCAAATTAGCTGTGGAAATGGTTCATATAAAAGTAGAAAAAAGACTCACTATCTTGGGAGAACTCCTGAAACAAACCCAAGAACTTAAGACAAAGGTAACACCAGTCAGTACATCTTCCCTTGCTCTTGCATCAAAAGGTCACCAAAGAAAGCACTCAAGAAGTCTTTCCTTTGGAATTTTGAGTTTAAACGAGGATCACAACAGACCTAAGTTTACATTTGGTCAAGAGGAACAAGAGTTCGAGTATATTCAGGAAACTGTAGCTCAGTTCCACCTTATGCCTCCTTCCCTCGCTCCAAAATACCTGGCCATGATGTCTACTTATCAGAGGCCAAACCAAGAAGAAGCCCACTCATCTATTACTCGTCCGCCTCCTGCGACCTTTGACACCCATATGCAAGAAGTCCCTCCATCGACAGCTCCCTCTCACAAATTACACTTTGGAAATAATGGGATGAATAATCTATTGTCCCAGATGCCTGAGCAACCAATTCTTAACATCTAGTGTCAGTCTAGAGCTAAAGTTAAGAATGCCATCCAATTGCTAGGACAATGGATTTTGTATAAAAGAACTCAAGACTCAACAATCTCAAGACAGCAATTAGGTACCCAATTAATTGCTGGTCTCTCGGGACTCGCCCATGAATGGTGGCGATGGCTTCCTCAAGAGTCTAGAAATGAAATGCTTCAAGCTGATGATACTGATCAACAAATTATACAAGCATTAGGTAAAGAGTTCTATGGCCCTGAAGATTCGGAAGACTATGATCATCTAGCTTCCTTGTTTATGTCAACTCGTCTCTGTGATTTAGGGCAGAGCAAACAATATTTCTGCTATATGTAGAAGCTACTCATCTCATCAAGAAAATTAGGTGAGCCTGCTTATCTGAAACATTACCTGCGTAGTTTTCCAGGTCATGTACCAGATGCAGTTGAGGAGTACATGAAGGATAAGAATATAGACCTCCGAGGTCTTTCATTGGCACAATTACATGGTCACATAATGGAAACCTGGCAAGAGCATTGCCTGGAGAAAAGAGTGGGTAAAGACTTTAAGCGACACCAAACCATGTATTCCTCCTCCTTTTGCAAAAATATTGCTCAGATGCGTGATTAGGGGTGTGGTGCCTACAATCAAGGTCACTTTGGCAAAGAATCCTTCCACTGCAAGAAAAAGAAAAAGGGATTTTACACTAGTGCCCCGAGATATCATCCTTCAAAACCTTATAAGCATAAGGAGAAATATGGCTCCAAGAAATATGCAAAGAAATTCCGAAAGCTGTTCCAGAAAAGGTTTGTATGGAGAAGATCTGAAAGAACAGATAAAGAGTCATGCTTTATTTGTTGACAAAAGGGTCACTGGGCAAGCAAGTGCCCACAGAGAAAATCTAAGCCAAGGCTAGCAGCCTTGTGTGCTCAACTTGATCCCAGCTGGTGGGATCTTTGTTCCTGTACTCCAGACACTTCTCCCTCTCGAGAAATTATCTATCTGCCTTCAGAAGACTCCTCTGGTTCTGAATCTGATTCTAACTCAGACGTTCAGCTTGATAAATTAGATCCCTCCTCCTCCTCTCATTCGGAGATGGATGCAAATTTAGGGGGGTGTGACGGACCTCCAGAATTTGACTTTTCTCTATGAAGCGACTGGCGTGAACATATTCAGCTGAGGAGGCTTTGGCTGCTCTCTGGTTAACATATCAGCCACACAACTTAGATAGCCGGGTATATAAACAATGGAAAAATCAAAATTGCCTAACCAAATAAACCACTTTAAAATTTTACTACTATTTTCTGCCATGAGGTTCTCATTTTTAAAGATACCTGGCATTATTTTTAAATCTGTTCTAGTTACAAAGTTAACAGGCTTAAGAAATAATCTAAAATGATTGACTGTTTTCTTAACAGCCAGAATCTCCTTGTGGCTTGATCGGGCATTGTTACCCTTTTCAACGTGTTATTTAGATCTCCGCACACGTCCAAGTCATGGTTGTTCAATGTGTTTAATTGGATCACTGTATACGCCCCAATCGTGGCTTTTTGAAAGATGTTTGTTAAAAACTAGTTGTCATTCGCAATGTATCTTTTAAATACTGAATAAATTTAGTGTATAAAGTTTACACAGGTCTGGAATTTCCATTGAATAGGCAGATCGCTTTTTATAGAGATTGGTCGTCGATCAGAGATCATTCCTATTGTTCCATTTCTGACCAAGTATTTTGGTTGCATTACAAATTTTAGTTCATATATATCTGTATTTCATTTTCAACCGTGGGTATACATCTCTGTAAGTTTCATTTTGAACGCATATTAGATCTCTGTGTTTCCATTTCTTACACATGAGATAGATCTGTATTTTCATTCAACTGTGGGTATATATCTCTGTAAGTTTCGTTTTGAACGCACAATATATCTCTGCGTTTTCATTTCAAGAGAATGAATAGCACTGTGCAATCGCATTTCAGCGCATAGAAAATACATACGTATGATCATTTGCTTAGATATGTATATTAAGTTGATTATTTATATTCAAAAAGTTAATAAGTGGAAGAAGTGATTTGCATATGTCGATTTATTATATTTAAAAAGGTATTAAGTGGCATAAGGTAACTAGAAGTAATTTGCATATGTTGATTATTTATGTTTAAAAAGGTATTAAGTTGCATAAAGTGTCTAGAAGAAGTAATTGCATTTTTTGATTCAAATATATTTAAAAAGGTATTAAATGTTTAGTTAATATGCATTCACATATTAATGGCATAACATGTCTAGAAAAAAGTGATTTGTGTATATTAATAAATTTTTATATTAAGTGTTTAGTTTAGATATATATACACCTTAAATGCATAAGATGTCTAGAAAGAGTAAAATGTAATTGTAGATATATTTACTCATGGGAATGACATAGAATGTTAAGAAGTGGGGAATGCCTAGTTAATATATATATATGAAATTATTTTAATTTAATTTAGTGTAAAAAGTTCAAATGACTACTTCGTTAGAATTAGATGGTTAAGAAGTTTTTTTTAAATAAAAAATAAAAATAAAATTCGATCTTTTCAATGGTTAATAAAAACGAATTTGATCTTTTCAATGGTTAATAAAAACGGTCCTTACATAATCCTAAATGTAATTTGAATGCAAGCTAAAATTAATAATTCTCTAATTACGAGAAGAAATTTTATAGTTATAGAAATGAAATTTTTTTTCAACCGAATTATAGAAATGAAAATTTAAATCAAATATATTAAATAAAATATTAACTAAACTAAATGCTAATTAATAACCTATCTAATAACCTATCCGAGGAGCCGAATATTTTAAAAGGGAGAAAATGATTTCATGTTCAAAATAATACTTTTATCGTCAATGATTTAAAAGACACTCTAAGCATTGGCGTCATAAACACATCAATTCTAACATGAGAAGAAAAACATTTTGAACATGAAATCATTTATGCAATCATTAAACATAAGATTAACAAATGAACTACAGACATAAAAAAAATGAATCTGATTATTATTCAAATAGGCAAAAAAAGAAACATCTCATTAGACAGAAATGAACATGTGAAAAATAACTGCAGAAAAAGAAAGGTTGGTATCAGCATTTAAGTTTCATAAAAGCATTTACAAAGCTTAACATTGATGATCTGCAACCACTCAAGGCAGTGTCTCCTCAATCTAGCTCTTCCAAGTGAAAATACACAGAAAAAGAGTCAGCAAAAAAAAAATTACAATCATTATGCTCTACGGAGACCGCCTCCCCTCTTTGACAGTTGAATTCTACTTTCTTATATAGGGAATTAGATTCTCCTTCTGGCTGCACTTTCAACTTCATTCTGAAATCGTTGGCAACCTGGATCAGGTGAACTTGGCATCGAACTTTCATGATTGCATTGAGAGGCGCTCTATAGCCCAGTATGGAAGAGATCTTGTAACGTGATGTAAAGTTAGTAACATGTCGGCCAAAAATAATAGTGATAGTAAATATTATGGGAGAGATCTTGTAACGTGATGTATCATTAGTAACATTTGTAACATTAAAGTAAAAGGTAGTAAATAACGATTGTGATGTAACGTTTGTTACTAACAAAATAATTAAAAAAATTCATGTTGGCTCATAAAATAAAAAATTATGGAAAGTATTTGAAAAAAATATATGTTTGTTCATAAAATAACATATTATGAAAAGTAATTAAAAAATAGATGTTCGTTTATAAAATTAAAACTTAAAACTTCAACATGGATCTATCAATCAAGAGAGATCAAATTTCTAGAGTTTAAATTTAAAAAAAGAAATACACCTCAATAAATTGGAACCCTTTCGATGCTTGATAGATACGGGTTTAAGATGGATCTATGATGGTCTTATTTTCCAGTGATCTCGTAAAACAATAACATATTTTCTGTTCTTATTTTATCTTTAGCGATTCAACCCCGATTGATTTCCTCCCTAAGCTCTTTTAGCTCCCAAATCTCCACATAAAATATACAACCAAAGAAATGTAAATCAAATAAACCAAATGAAAACTAAAATTGAATGCATAAACTGGAAAAACTTAAAAATAAAACTCGACGATTCGTTGGGAATCTTTTAGATGAAAAGGAAAAACTTATTGCAACTAATCCCGGCGATCTGGAGCAGATTTTCTCCTCTTCGATTCTAAATACGAAGTTTTTAGTAACCCCGCAGTAGCGTCAACTATTTAATGATATGGAAAATTAGGGTTCTGATTATTTGAAACACATGGCAACGTAATTACTTCTTGACTACGTGTAACGTGCCATTTTGTGGTATCAAAAATCGTGATATGGTGTAATTGTCATGCCTAGGAATCTGATTGAGCTAGTGAGCTATCTCCAATGATCACCAAATATGGAATTTATCTCGCAGCTATATAAAGAAAATCGGGTGCGTTGTCATCTATTCAATAGTCTTTTTAACATGCTGGTGATTAAGTAAATTGTCTTGGTCTAATAAAAAGATATGGTTGCAACCTTGGCATTATTCTACGTTCTCTTCTCTAGGCAAACTCATGATTCTTTATCATAGAAAAAACGTGGCAAAAATCTAGAAAGTAATGAAATCTGATTTTGTCGACACTCTTCCTTAAATACGTTCATCTCTTATGATCCCTCCAAAATCAATGAAAGTCAATAAAAATAATTTAAAAGCCAAGCAGAATTGTATGAAGACATTACCAAAATTATATAGAAGTTATAGAAGAATAACTTGTGACTTTTCAAAGCTCATTATCCAATATGACTTTATTTATACAATTCTCAAAACATATAACACCTCAAACTTGTATAAGAATGATATCATAAACATTCTCAAAATAATGTGTAAAAACTACAATAAAATAATAACGTTATAAATTAAATACATGAAGAAAATAATTTATCAATGTGCATAAGCTCAAAGAATCATGCAATATACATTAAAAAAATAATTTATCAATGTGCATTTCGCCAAGGAATCAGGTAATGTTAAAGATTAAGAAAGAAAAAAATTCTTATGAAAATATGTAATTGATAAAGTAAAAGTAAATAAAAAAAAAGAGAAATAAGAATCAATTTAAAAATCTAAATAATAATAATATTATTTAAAATTTTCCATTTATTTATTTAAATTATTTACAAGCTTTGTGTTTTATTTTGCGAGCATGGCATTGTTCTATAAAGAATGTCTTTTTGAGATCAAATGTCAAGAGAAGTTAAAGCTTATAAAAAATAAAACTTGTGCTCAAGCCAACAACCACGTGTTCACATATGGCCTCCTAAATATATTCTTTTAAAGCGAAGACTAAATCGAATAAAATATGCGAGAATCAAATTATATAAATGCACCAAAGAGTATAAAATTGCGAACATAATATCATTTTTAATGAAAGTTTATGATCACAAGAAATGCATAGTTAGCTCAAATTTAAAACTCTCACTTTGTTATAATTCATTGTCATATAATCTCTCGAGGCCTAGACTGAAATCGTGAATTTAAGGTAAATAATAAATTTATTTCAATTCACCAAAAGACAAATTAATAAATGAAATAAAAGCAACGTTGGGCCAAATTGCCTAAAAATCACATTCATTCAATTTGAAGTATAAAATCAATTTAGCTAAGATTAAATATGAACATAGAAATGTATTTGAGCAACCATGAAACGAGGAGATCTAATCAGCGCATATTGAAATCACCAAAATATCATCCAAGCATCATGTAATAAAACAATCAAGAAGTAGAATGAAATAAGAGCGCATCAAACAATTAACTAATGCACAACAAAACAAAACAATCAAAAGTAATATTTACAAAAATTATAAATAGAGGGACCCTTAGAATTTTATGAAAATTTAAAAGGGATTGTTGGGAGACCAATAGTCCATTACCAAAGAACTTCCTTAGATGGTCCCATACTAGAATTTTACCTTCTAGTGTGAGCCACATGAAGAGTATTGTTTTAAGTGGGCAATTGAGGTCCCATATCACTTGATTCCACCATGCCGTGGGTTGATGATCTTCAACTTCACGTAGCACTCGATAGCCAATCTTCGGGAGATATGTGCACCTCGGCCACATTTTTAATCCATGTAAGAGTATCATGTTCATTCACAAATCTAATAAGACTTTCTTTTACGGCTTTAATGTGTAGGTCCCATTGACTTTCACATCATTGACGAAACCTAGAGCCTCATAGGTGAGCCATTTTTGTTAGAAGGATTGGTATTACGTGTATCTCTAAAGACGAAAACATATACACAATCGATGAGTGAGTCTATCATAGCTTCGGGAATCCTATGAGCCTCCTTGCATCCAATCCATGGAGGAAGGGAATGACCTAATGGCATTACATAATTCGTCTTAACAATATGACAGGAAGAAACTTTTTTTTTTCTTAAAAGTTATGGTTAGATAATAAGGTTATTATGAAAGTTGATAAGAAAAGTGATAATGTAGTATATTATGAAGTGTTATCGAATGATGATAATAAGTTTATTACTTTAACATGTTAATAAAGTAGGTATGATAAAGTTTGATAAGAAAGGTGATAATAAAGTAGTATATCATAAAGTGTTATTCAAGGGTTGATAATAAGGTTACTCCGAAAGCAACATTAAAGTATGCTGGTATTATTACAAAGGTGATTGTAAAGTATTATTCGAGGACCAATTGGTACGTAATGCCAATTGTATTGGGATTTATCATGATATATATGATTTATTTTGAATAATGTTAGTATTTTGGGATTTATCATTGATGTAAATCTTATATAAATGTTAATATTTGGGGGTTTTGATGAGAGCTTGTGCATTACACAATTAAATTAATATTAAGTTAATAATTTTTTATTTTTTTTTATTTTTTTCAAATTTGTTTGGAATTATAAATTTTAGTTATTTAAAAAAATTATTTAAATTTAAAAAAATGGATTAGGTTGGAATTTGATAGATTTAAATTGAAGATAGATTAAACTATATGTGTTTTCAATTTAATTTATTTAATTTTTTTGTTATTAAGTATGGAGGTTATGTTATATGACATCTCCCCCAAATTAAATTGTAAAACACTTCATTATTCTTGATGCAAAAAATTAATATCACTTACTTAATTTTTCTAAATTTTATAGAAGACATGAGCTATTAGTATCATATGAGATTTGAATAAGACTAATTATTAATAATATGAGTTATTAACATAGATAAAGTAAGGCTTTTTATATAAAATTCAAGTCAAAATTAGCATATGGTAAGTTTGACTATGATTTATTTTTAAAGGTGGCAAAACCTATCATACTTCTTTGTAGCACATTGAGGAAAATCATCGTTAACTTTTATCCATAAATGTATGCTAACTCATCACTTAATTGAAGGAAAACAACCCAACCTAAAATAGCATGCTAATAGTTTGTAAGTGGAAGACTTCCACTTATGCCAAAAACATTTGAGTAGATAAACTCTTAACCAATCAAATTCTTACTTCATTTATATAAAAATGACTTCAATTTGAAAGAAAAAGAGTGAACATAATTTTATAGTAAAATCATTATATTCCATACGTATATATATATTTTTTGAATTATTAAAAAATATAATTTTTTAATTAAAAAATTGAAATAATACTATATATCATGGAAAAAAAATTATTCAATTATTAAAATAAATTGAATATCAATTAATGATTTTTAATTATTTTAAGAGATTATATTATGAACACGAAAATGAATAATCAAATCAAGGACATGATCCATGACCTTCTACTTGCATTTCACCCAACCACTCAATTTAATGCTGTGAAATAGTATGATAGTGAATGTTACAATAAAAATAATATCCATTAATGTTGATATAATATTTTTATATATTAATTAATATCCATACGATATTTTATATGTTGATTAATATTTATACAATATTTTATTGTGTCATTCTAATTTTACCGGATCGTTTTATTGAGGATTTTTTATATGATAAGTGAATCTTACAATAAAAATAATATCCATTAATGTTCATATAATATTTTATATATTAATTAATGTCCATATAATATTTTATATGTTGATTAATATTTATATAACATTTTATTGTACCATTTTATTTTCACCGTTTTGATTATATTTGGATCGTTTTATTGAGGATTTTTTATAACTGATTTTCAAAAGACATTTTCAAAGGAATTTTCTCATTTTCACCAATTATTTTAAGAAAATATGGGAATTTTCATTGAGACATATTTATGAAACCCTAATTAATGAGTTTAACTTTATCAGTTGTGTTGTGTTGGAAGCTTTATCCAGATCCACATATTATATACACATATAAATAAATAAACTGAAAACGAATAGATGGAGGAAGACAAAAAAGTCTTGAATGGAACTTTTGGAAACTGAAAACCAAAAACCAAATGTCAGAAAACCTTGTATATATTGACATCAAAAAGATATCCGGGAGTTATTACCTCACAGTGGTATCAGAGCTCTGCCATAACTCCTGCGCTCCTTCGTTAGCCAGTTAGCCAATTTTAGCTCTGCGTTCTTCCATATGCTCTTTGCATGCGTTGTCCATCCTGCCCTCCGAAACCTCTAAGTCCTGAGTTAATTCTGCGTTCTTCCATTGCTTTCTGCTCCCTACAGACTAACGAGTATTCCTTACTGAATTTATAACCCTTGTATTGCTAACGCTCGTTGCAGTCTCTGAGTTGCTTTCTGTGGGTGACCGAGGAGCTAGGTTGTAGTCCGATTGTTAGAATACTGCGACCATCATACTGTTAGAGTGCTGCGACCTTCTCCATTTTTGTGAGGAGTCTTCTGCGTGAGCCTCATCCTCTGCGTGAGCTTCATCACTTGCGTAAGCTTACAACTACGCCTTGGATTTCTCGAGCTTGAGAGGCTTGTGATCGTGGGATCTCTCCATGTGAAGTGACATCATGGAACTGTGCGTTGAAGGCACTCCACAATGATCGTGGGATCTCTCCAAGTGATGCGTGAGATGAGAGCTTAACACTGCGTTGAATTGTCCAATATTGTGAAGCTGTGACTAGAGGGAACATTTGCGTATTGAATGTTGCGTTCTCTCTCCTTCACACTAGTGATACAACTCCACTTGAAGCTGTTGCATTCTCTTTCAATGGAGGTGGAAACTTTTAATGTCTAGAGCTTGTTGGAGGTAAAACTGTCTATGCGTGTTTAATGAAGTGAGATGCATTTTGAAGTCTCTCTGGTTGAAGCGTTGACTCTTTGTAGAGTTGCGTTCCCAGTATCTTATTTATTGTTGCATAATATACTTTGAAGAGATTCCATCTGTTTGAAGAGATGCCATCTGAGAACTACAATTGTGAAGAGCTTCCATCTGTTTTCTGCATTCTATCCATGCCTCCACGTTAGAAGAATAATGTGAGTCGACTTTGTTGGAGAGAAAGACATACCGAAAACTTTGTGGGAGTTGCGTAGAGCTGTGGCTGTGACCTGCGTTGAAAAAATTGAAATTGTGAAGATCACAGATATCGATCCCCACTTTCATGGAAGACTGCGAGCTCAGTTAGATTCAAATGCTGCAAACCCTAAATATATGAGTGAAGGTAAAAAAAAATTGCAAGTGTCCTCATATATATAATTTTTATAAGATCGAGACCTTGCAATTTGAATTGTGAGCCTAGATTCAAGTGTAATATAGAATTCTGTCATTGTAAGAATTGTTGAGTGAAGGTGAGCACTACTTAATTTGAAATTATTGTAATCTTCAAAGAATTGTGAGAGAAAATTTGTGTAGTGTTTCCAGAATGAGATAGTTGCTGCAGAATTAAAAAGTGTAATTTGTAAGCAAGGAGCAGGAATTTAAGCCTGCATCCTATATATTTCAATCATTGTATAACTTGCATGTTCAAGATGCACTCCATAGCATCGGTCGTTGGTGCTACGCTCACCGACAAAGATACATTTCCAGAATGGTGGAGGAAGCTCAAGATGCGTATGTCTACAATGACTTATGGGACGGCATTTGCGAAGGAAATATCACCATCACCGATGAAGGAACTTCCATCTCTTCACCTACCAATCCCCCTTCAACAAAGAAAGAACTTGCTATTTGGCAAACCAAACGCAAGAAATCATTACCTATGATTTCAGCCACTATCAATGAAGAGGTGAGCCAACATATACTTCCTGTGAAGACATGTTATGAATCCTTAAAAAATCTAAAATATCTGTATGATTCGCACTCTGAAATGGAATTCATTCAATCAATGTTAAAATTGTTCAGTATTGAAGTAAAAGAGAATGACCCCATGATGGTCCCATCTGAAATAAAATCTATCAGGCACAAGATTCAAGCTTCTCGTATGAAACTAGACCTTCCACTTGCAACATTTGTAAAATCTCTTTATTCCACTCACTCAAACTATCTTGAATTCCTTGCAAGCAAGCGACAAGTTTAAATACCTCACATTTGAATTTCTGGTAGAAAAGATTGCAGACAAAGAAAAAGATTTCAGAAATATTTTGGAGTGAAGAGAAGTGATTTCAAAACTTTTCCTATATCTCTTAGCATGTAGAAGGTAATATGTCATTCAGATTATTATGACATGCTAGATTTGGTAATCGTAATTATAAAAGTCTTAGATTGTTAAGAAAGAATGGTGTATTTGGTTTTCCCACCATTCCTAAGCAAAGGAACAAGCGTGATGCATGCATACTAGGAAAACCTAGTAAGCATCCATTTCGAGAGTCAAAATTCAGAGCATGTAGAAAGTTAGAACTAGTTGATTCTGACTTATGTGGCCCCATGCCTATTCCTTCTACAAATCGTAATAGGTACACTATGCCATTTTCTTATGATTATAGTAGAATGTGTTGTGTTTATTTGTTGAAGACAAAATCTAAATCATTTCAAACATTCAAGAAGTTTCATGGATTGATAGAAAATCAAGCACAAGTATGTATTGGTACATTCAGATCTGATAATGGTAAAGAATATACATCTAAGGCATTTGAAGAATATCTTTGCAAACATGGAACTACACATCAAACTACAGTTCCCTACAATTCCCAACAAAACAATGTTGTAGAAACGATAAATAGAACCTTAATGAATACAACACGCTTAATGATGTTTTTCAAGAATGTGAAGCTAATGTTTTGGGGCGATGCAGTCCTATGCACAACATATTTGAGAAATAGAATTCCTTCTCATGTTCTAGAAGATAAGAATCCACATGAAATGTGGTTTGGCCACCTTCTTTCGGTTAGGAATCTCAGAATTTGTGGTTCCGCCTGCTATGCCTTAATACCAAAGGATCAAAGAAACAAGCTTGATGCTAGAAGCGAAAGATGTATTTTCTTGGGGTACTCAGAAACATCCAAGGAATATCATCTTTATAATGAGGTAAACAAAAAGTTTGTTATTTCGAGAGAGGTTATTTTTCTTGAAACTAATAAAAATGACAAGTATATTGAAATACGACTTGATCATCTAGAGAGGTTTTCTCATCTAAAGACATATTATGAATGTGATAATGAAATTCCACATATTGAAGGGGGGATCCCTATCTTTTATCAATCCATGGAATTTCCATTTGTAGAAACACCAACAAACCCTTATGAAGAGAATGATGAAGAAGAATTTCCTGCCACTTCAACCAAACAAGAGACTCAACTGGATGATATAATTGAGAGGATTGAAAGATTGAACCTGGAATATAATAATGCACCACTAGCTGATCAAGCTGGACCATGAAGGAACATTCTAAAATGGGCCACAAAGACACTTGAAAGTGTCCATACAGATGAAGTAGGAAAGACGGGAACATGAAGCTCAACAAGACAAGAAGATGGAGGAAATGTAGAGAACTCAGGTGATGACATCGATGTCTCATTTGATTCTGAATTGAATTTTTCTGCTAACATTGAACCAACTTCCTTTAAAGAGGATAATACTTGTGATGAGTGGAAATAAGTCATGCAGAATGAGTATGATGCACTCATAAAGAATGGAATTTGGAAGTTGGTCGATCCTCCAGTCGGAACCAAACCAATTGGAAACAAGTGGGTGTACAACAACAAATACAAATCAAATGGCTCACTTGACAAACATAAATCTAGGCTCATGGAAAAAGGATATGCATAGAAAGAAGGATTTGACTTTGAAGAAACGTTCTCTTGTTGGCTTAAACTGGCCCAGAGGTTTCCAATTAGACCCAAGTTCTTTGCGGTTCTCCCTTTGACCAACAAAACCCCTTCACACTGTCCCTTTCGGCAACAACCTATGAGCAGGTTGAGGTCTCACCCGAGGTGTATCTTATGGGGTACTGCAGAATCAGTTTTCTACAGTAAATGATTAGTTTTTCATATGAATAAGCTATGCAGCGCATGACAGAAGGAGTGCACTGCAGGGAAACGTGATGCGGTACACAGCAGGATCTATTCTGCGAGCGGTACTGCGTGGTGGAGGAAACACTGCGGGCCTCACTAAGGGTTTCTTACTACTGCGAATATTCTACTGGAACTGCGGATTACCCACACTTATCCTCTACTTGGAAGATCTCGGAAATGTTAAGGCACTAGAATGAATATCACTCATCCATTCATTCAAGCACTTACGGGTTATCTTTCTAACATTCATTCTAGAACTTGGATTATTACAACATGAACTTAAATGATAGACATGACTAACCGAGTTGCGTTCCTTCACTGTGTTTAAGAAAGTATTTAAACTTAAATGACTAATTCACGATCTTAACCTAGAATTGAAATGTTTTCCATTCATTTGCTTCCGGGGAACCTAGCATATCATTCCCAAACTTCTCATATTGGTAAATGCATATCAAAGTTCTCATATTACATCATGCAAGGAAACATTCAAGCATTCATTCTATAGAAAATACAGAGAGTCATTCATTCACAAACATCATCACATAACACAGGATTTAACGTGGTTCACTTCCCCGGATGGAAAGCTATGTCCACAAGAACGGTTGGTAATATATTTCTTTCAAAAGGGATGGGGCAACCGTTCTTAGTCTGTGCACTTAGTTACAGACTCTCCTTTCTCTCGCCTAGGTATCTGCGCATAGAGCTGGAGAGCCTTTACAATATTCTCAGCTCAGAGAGATTTACAATACAAAAATGTTATCTCTGGATTACTCTAATCCCCCATCAACTCACCAACAACAACCCCCATTCCATACAAAAGTGTCTTCTAAAATAGATCATGCCCGAAGGTCATGTCTGTACAATGCTGAAGACCTAAAACCCAAAACCCTAAGGGTTTTGAAAACTGCGGTGGATTTCCAAACCGGCTTGCTGGATCCTGGTAGCATCTACTTGATCATGGCGGATCTCCACATCCTCATTCTATCGCTATCGGCCTTCCTGTCGCACACGTGCCTACAGGATGCTTCTACCGAACTGTTTCTCTCTAATGGTTTTACCTTCTAAGCGTGCCAAACGTCACTTTCCTTAACAACCCACACATGGCCTCCTTCCTATTTTTCCTACATCCATCGCTCGACAATCCTGAAATATCTTTTCCAAAAATGGCTGCTACCGTTCGAGCCGGTAGCTATACTTTATACTTTTCCAACACACCGCTTTACTGGCTCCACGTGGCCTCCTAACTCTGCAGCACTGCCTCGGCGCAGTACTGGTCTCCGCATCATGGCCAAAACTTCGATGCTGCACGCAACTCTGCAGTCTGGTCAAAAGTTGGATGCTGCGTGCAACTTCGTAGCATCCTCAATACTTAGCCAAAAATGTGTTTTTGAGTTGTGCTCAGCTCATCTTTCCCTGCTTGTCTCAAAAAGGTGCTTCCAAAACATTATCTCAACCTGGGCCCAACATGCCCCTAACACTTACATGTGGCTCATCCCCAAGCCACTGATTGTTTCAGCTGTCTCACTCTGCGCTGCGACCGGTGGAACGAACTTGGCCGCGAACTCGTCATATGTACTGCACAACTACACCACTACATCTCTTGTATCCTCCTCAACCTGTTTAATTGTCTCAAGCAGTGTTGGAGTTATTTCTTGTCCAATTTTGTCTTGTACCTGCTCCTGGTTGTCACGTAGTTCTGCTAACTTATCTTCAATTCGCTGCGATACTGCCATGTAATTCTCCAGAAGCTGCTGCGACTGCTTATCCATCTCAGTCTCTTTTTTTCGTAACTCCTGTACTTCTTTGTTTAAGCCGGATATTTCATTGTATCTCGGAAGCCTTTCTCTAGATGGCAGAGCTTTAACCTCTGCGTTCAACATGTCCAGTTAGGTCTGTTTTTCTTGTACTGCGATTTTGACCTGCAGCAACCCTTGATCCTCTTCAAGGGTCGTGATTGCCTGTGAAACCTTATCCAGGAGATATTGGCACTTAGCCATCTCACTTGTAATGCTTTTCGAGGCGGCGCTCACTGCTTGCTCTCTGACTTGTTGTTTAGTTAATGGCGCCTGCTTATTCAGCTTATCCTTCAATGTGGCAATATCGGCCTCATAATAAATCTCTTTATCTTCCATCTCCATTTGCAAGGATCTCACCTTATCTCCGATCCTAAGAACTGTGGTTGCAGGATCATCCTAGATTTCTATGCCTTTGATATCCTTCGCCGCATTGGATATGGTAGTCTCCAAATTTTGTCGACGGTCCAGTTCGTTGCGTAGCTGTATTTCTGCCTGTAGCTGAACTTGCGTATTCACTGCGGTGAGCTCTACTTGTATCTTCATTGATTCAACCGTCCGCTCATGCATCTCCTCGACAATCTGCGTGTGTATGAAGTGCAATCTTGGTAAAGGGATTTTGGCTAAGTCGAGCTCTACCCTCTCGACTCCCTTTGTGTCCAAGACAACTTGCTCTGCCATTGGCAACGCAACAGCCAATGGGTCTAGATGGACAATTCTAGTCTTCGATGGCAGCGTTATTGCTAGCTGTTGGCTTCCTTACTGTGAGGTCCCTACCGACCTCCCTTCAGTCCTTGCTTCCCGTGGTAAAATAAGGTTTTTTTGGACATCATCCATTTTCTTCATTAGGCCTTGCATTGTGAGCCGCGTCTTGTGCAGGTCATCCTGGATGGCCATGTCCTTCTTTTCTTTAGCCACCATAAGATCCCTCATATGCTCTGAAACTGTTTTGGCTATCATCTCGTAGTCATCATCATTGAGGACTACCTCCAATTGAATCTTTGTGGCCTTCACCTTTTTCCTCGACCTTGGCTTCTTCGAAGAATCAGCTTCCTTTCTCTTCCCTGTTTCTTTAATGATTGGGCATGAGAGCGGGATCGGCTCATCTTCTGCTGAATCTATCTCTACATCCATAACCTCTACGTGGAACTCTACTAGCCAATCTTTCATGAGGTCCTCAATATCCTGCTCATACATGATGTACTACACTGGGAACCACTCCAGTTTCCTCGTTTGTGCTTTCGTCGATATGAATATGCATTTCATATCCGCCTCAAAGTTGATGATGCGGATATACTTCATCATGACCTGTTTTGTAATGCGGGGTGTCTTTGTGATTACATTACACAGCTGAATATAGTACTAGTAAAATACTTCTGCTGGCGCTCTGCATTTGTGCTTGCCCAGAGGTTGACGAACTTAAACCCTCTAGGTTCCTTGGTGTCCATAATGACGCCTGCATAATCTTGCGATTCCTTCCATCCACACAAAGCAATCAGGACGATGAGCCAGGTGAAATGGAACTGACTCCCATTCACCTATGTGTCATTGAATTCTTCAAGGAACTCATTCAACAGAAACTGACACCAATTAAAGTTGTTGCCTTCGGCTGCTGCGGCACCAAGGAGTATTGCGCCCAGAGGCACCTCCGAAGGCCTAGCTATTTTGAGTATCTTGCCTTTGAGCAACTACGTTACAAATCTTGTTGCTCTATCCTCTATGTCTTCTGTTGGGAAACCTCTTTTTTCCTTTACCACCGAATGGGTTTTCTTCATCTTCTCAACATCCTCTTTTTCTTTGCTCTTCCCCTGGAAGAATTGCTTTGGATCCTTACCGCGCTTGCTTAGCCCGGTGATGCGGTGGATCAAATTAATGTTAATATCAATGTTCCTGTCCAGCCACAGTAACCTTGGTGGATTCACGCCATGAGTGTGTGAACCACGATACTAAGTTCTGGAGAATGGTCAAAATGTGGCAATCTCAGCAAGTTCAGTAGCCCCGTCTGAACGACAGGTGCTAACGAACTGTCAGCTACCAAGTTCAGAGTTCCCTTGGCATCCTTTTTCTAGCACATATACTGGTCTAGTTGAAAATCTGGGTATTTGGGAACATCTGGCTCGTCTTTCTTCATTCCCAAGAGGTCATAATCCTCACATTTACAATCTGCTATCTTTCCCAGCAGATTCTTAGCAACATTTACATGCTTTGAGATAGGTGATAGCAGGATATCATATCTCACATTCGTGGACAATTTAAACAAAGGGGCATTCAATGCCCGTGGGGATATATATTCGACTGACATCTTCAAGGGTTCTGTATGAAAGACTGGTGATTTCTGTGCTGAGGAGCCCATCTTTATGATGTTGGATCGAGGTGCAATTACGACTTTTCCTTTATCTTTTGCTTTTTCTTGCATCATCGGATTAATTCTTGGTGATCTGCGGGATCCTTCACCTTGTTCTACAGTGACCTTCTTAACTAGAGTTTTCATTAACTGTTGAATCCCTCCGTGCTGAAAGATCCTCATTGCTTCTTCAATGGTTAGTTCTTCTTCTCTATAGGCGGGTTTGGACATTCACTAATGAGATAGCGGCTAAAGCAGATAGAATACAGATGGCTACTAGCTCAGAGAAGTTAATCACAAGAAAATTCTAAGTGCTCGGTAACACCCACGAGGCTCACATCGGTGTTATTTATAGGCACAGCAGACCCTCTCCCTCACCCTTCAACGACTAGATAAACAATTAATGTGGTGTCCGTTGGAAAATTTGAGCAAATCCTTTGGTCTTTTTTTGTTGTCAGCGTGCTTAGAACAACTATCTTCTCTTTAAATGCTGAAGCAGTTGCTGCAATGGTCATCTAACAACTATTTTTCTTAAAAGCCATGCAACGGCTATTTTTCTCTTATTGTTGCGCCGAACTGCACGACAATCTATCTACAACTCTGCGCGGCTACTTCGCAGTGCCAAAAATGTCGAACTGTGCGGCTTCCACTATACATATATATATTTATTCTTTATTTTTTATTTTTTTTCTTCCATGCAGCTTCAATAGTGTTGTGTGGTGCATAGATCATTCTTCTTATCATACCTTCTTCCTTTTATCATACATGTACAGACTCCTTTACATTTCTAGTGTCCACTTTCAACTGTACTTTACACTTAGAACTTCCTTCCTTTGTTCGTTATTCAGGGTTCTACAAAGTAGTGCTATCATGGTATAGCTTTAGCCTGCTTCCATTTATCAAAGTTGGCAAGGTATCACCAGCTAAATTGGCTTACTGGAGTGCACCAGTGTTAGTAACATGTATCACAGTATATGGGCCAAGCCAATGCATCTTAAATTTACTAGGGAATTTCATGAATTTGCTATCATACAGGAGGACTAGATCACCTAAAAACACTTATTCTTTATATGGCGATCATGCCATTCTTTCTCACATTCCTTCTGAGCTTGCTGGTGGAAGCCTGTGATGAAGTGATCTTCCTCCAAGCCCAGTAAGTGTAGTAATATTTCTTCTAGAGCTTTGCAATCTGCTGTCCCTGTGAATGCAGTGATTCTGAAACTAGGGAGAATATACTCCATAGGCATTATAGCCTCCTGCCCATAAACCAACCGAATGGTGTTTGTCCTGTCAATTTCTTGCATGTGGTTTTGTATGCCCATAGCACAGATGAGACGTGCAGGTCCCAATCCTCTCTATTTACATTGCACACCTTAGTGAGTTCGTTCTCCAATATTTTATTGAAATCCTCTACAGTACCATTCGCCTGTGGGTGATATGGAGTACTGTGCTGATGATGAATTTGGAATTCCTTTGTAAGCACCTCAATCATCTTGTTCAAAAAGTGAGTACCTTGGTCACTCATCAAAATCTTCGGACAACCAAATCTGGTGAGTATTTCTTCAAAACTAAACTGCGCTACAGTCCTTAACTGGTTTTGCTTCTGCCGATCTGGTGAGGTAATCCGTAGCAGTAATAATATACCTTTCACCCGTTCTTTCTCGTGGTTAATTTATAGGACCCACAAAGTCTATTGCCCATTTTCCAAATGGTTGCAGTGTCAACTGTGGATTCAATGGCATCTCATCTCGGCATGATGGTTTTCCTGTCCTTTGAAAGACATCATATTTCTTGCAATGTTCTTTGGCATCTTTATGAAGCGTAGGCCACCATATCCCTACGCGCAATATCTTCTGCACAGTAGCCTTTCCTGCATAGTGACCTCCCGCGATTCCTGAGTGTGCATCGGCCAGAATAAATGGCTTCTCATGATCGAGTACACACCTGCACAGGACTTCATCCAGCCCAAGTTTGTATAACTATCCTACAATTATAGTGAAGTCTGCGGTGCGCACCACTAACTATTTTTTCTGTTGGACCGAGAATTCCTCGGGTGCCATCCTTGTGGTTAGGAAGTCAATGATATCCTTGTAATAATCATCGGCAACCTATATACTAAATAACTGTGCATCAAGAAGACTGTCTTCAATATTCATCGGCTCCTCTCCTGACTCGATCCTTGATAGATGATTAGGTCCCAAGTTCAGTCTTCCTGGCTTGACAATAATTTCAAAGTCATATTCCTGGAACAACAATAGCCATCGGCATATGCATCCCCCTAACACTGGCTTGTTGACCAAATATTTCAACGTAGAATGGTCAGTAAACATCAGGAAGTGCGATCCCAGCAAGTAGTGTCTAAATTTCTGTAGGGCATATACCATCACAAGGCCTTCCCTCTCAGTAGAAGTATAGTTCTTTTCTGTTGTTGAAAGCTTTCTGCTAGAAAATGCAATGGGGTGGTCAATACCTCCCTCTCATGGTTGAGCTAACACGATCCCCAGGGCAATACATGATGTGTCAACATGTACATGTAATGGCTTCGTTCAGTCTGGAAAGACTATAATTGGCACAGTGACCATCTTTTCTTTTAATGTGTCAAAACCCTATTCGCATTCTACGTTTCAAATGAATGGTGCGTCTTTCTTCAGCAGCTTCTCCATTGCTGCGATTATCTGTGCATAACCCTTTATAAATTTCCTGTAATATCCAGTATGGCCTAATGTAGATCACAACATCTTGACTGAATTTGGTGTTGGTAAGTTTGTAATAACTGCAATCTTGGCAGGGTCTACCATCAATCCTTGCTTACAGACAATGTGGCCAAGTAAAATTCCATAGGGCACATAGAAAATACACTTTTTCAAATTCAAGGATATTTGATGCTATCGACACTTCTCGAGCATCATGCGGAGATTCGCGCAATGATTTTTCAATAGACCAAATACAGTCCAATCATCAAAATATGCTTCTAAAAACCTGTGCATAAAATCTTTAAATGCTGCGACAACGACTCTAGAGAATATGGCAGGTGCGTTCTTTAGCCCAAAAGGCATGATGGTGTACTAGAATGACCCCCATTCTGTAGCAAATGTCATCTTATGCCTATCCGCAGGATCAATCCTGATCTGATGGTAACCAAAGAAACCATCAGTGAAAGAATATGCCTCATTTCCTCCAATGTTATCAAGCGCTTCGTCTGTGAATGGAGTAGGAAATGGGTCGTGCATAAAAGCATCATTCAGCTTTATGAGATCCACACAAATCTTGATCTCTCCTTTTGCTTTCTTGTCTTGAATAACCATGGGGCTAATCCATTCGGATTCCTCGACTAGTTCAATGATTCCTGCTTCTAGCATCTTATTGAGTTCTGCACGGACTTTTTCCTTGTAGTGCGGATTCAATCTGTATGGCCTCTACTTGACAGGCTTAGCACCTGGCTTTAAAGGTATTTTCATGACCCCTAGGTCTGCAAAAATTCCTTTCATCTCTATAAATTTTGTTGGAAATAGTTCCTGATACTCATGTAAGGTATCTGCAATCTATGCAATAGTCCGATCGTCCCAATAATCTCCTATTAATGCAAACTTTGGTTCTTTGTCTGTTCCAATGTTCACTTTTTGTGTTTTTATTGGTCCAGTCATATCTGGGATTTCCAACGGAGGTCCTTCTACCTCAAGCGCGCCTTTTGACTCTGGTATATCTATGTTGCGCGGGTCCTCCTCATTGTCTTCATTTGTATCATTGGTATCTTCAGCTAATTTGTAACATTTGATGAATTTCTCTTCATGTTCCTTCCATTCTGACTGTAGGTGCGCAGGAACGCACTCTGTCCCGAAAAACTCCTGCAATGTTATGTTTGGATGAGGATAGTTGTCTTGGAATATGCACTTCTTGATTAGCTGTAATGCTTCATGGATTAATGGATTCTCCTCTTCAAAACTGAAGTCGTTCTGGAAGCTCGCAGCGAGCAACTCCCAATCAGTGAGTTCACTGCACAACTCCAGGTCTAGGTACCATTTCTCTAGGATACCCACATCCAATGTATGTACAAATAAATGTACCCATTCTGTAAGTGGTCTTTCCACCCATGCCTTTGAAAAGATTTCAATATGATGATTAGGGTCTATCTGTCCATTATACTTTTCAAAGGGTAAAATAACCTTTTCGACGAACTGGATCTGCATTGATCCCAAGTGGTCAACGTTTTCTTATGTGCATTCCACCATCTGGTAGGTGTATCGCACAATGCTATATCTAAAGTTGGCAGTCTATGCTCATCTGGTATAGCTGCAGTATATTCCCTTATGAAATTGTAAACAATAGTAGAACCATCATATGTGGGAATAGGACTCACCTCTTTTCCGATCCAGCACAGTGATTTCGTAACCTGCACATATCTTCTTGCTGATACTTCATGCATGCGGCTTTGCCAATTCTCCAGTCCTGTATCCGAGTCAGAGATACAAGAAGTGTCACATCACCAGCTGAGCGTACCATCCACAGTAGGATTAATGTAGTCTTCCCTGTTCGCAGTCAGTTGGTATAGTCAGTCTAAATCTTGATCTTGGGATTCCTTCTGAATCGGCTCACTGTATCTATCACCATCTTTAGGATCCAATGGTGCGATGACCCTAAGATTCTTCCCTTCAAAAATCATCTTCTTTGTCTTCAAGTTTATGATAGCCAAGTTATCCATAGCCCAATCAATTCCCAGTATTGCTGGAAAAGGTTGACTATCATCCACAATTTCAATAACCTTAAAGTCTGCATGACTCTGTACTCCGTCGATGTCAACTACTACATTAGCTAAGTGGCCAAAAGGTATGACCTTCTCCTGATTAGCCATTCGTAACTAGATAGGTGACCAGAGCAACTTTGGTCAACCCATCTGCTGTCATGTCTGCTTAGTCAAGACATTCACTTTTTATCCCAGATCAAGGATGACTTCATCCATTTCAAAATCTCCTATCTGCGCAGTAAGCCTCATCTCTCGACCTATTCTTTTGTGCTTCCTTATATGATGTACACCGCTATCTGGAGGCTCTGTTGCAATCTGAGGTTCATACTAGCTGATGATATTCTGGAGCTCTACTATGGCTTTTCGCTTTTTAGTAACTTCATGCAGCTTCGCAAGAACTGCACAACAGAAGTATGGACATCTGTCGCAGTACTTGTTTTGTCATATGGAGTCGGCATGTCTTCAAGATGCAGTGTTTCACTGCGGAGCGGGATGCTTTATGACTTAACTGCTGGTTCTCTAATGGTATCCCACGGGTCAATGAAGGCCTCCTTGTTCTTCTATAGGTTAAGAGGGGGTTCTTTTCCTAGAGATTTCCTTATCCATACTGTTTCAAGGGGATCCTTCTTCGTATGCGCCTCTCCTGATGTTGAAGCTTCTGCTCCTCTGTCGCGGCCTATCTCAGTGCCACCGCGCATGACCACATTAATGCTTGGATCCACTGGTCTATTTTCTACTGCGATCCACTGGACGTTTGGATTCAGAGCCTCTATTCATCTTCTCTTCTACATTTCTACCTCTAATACTAGGCATAATTCAATGACATGCTCAAATGATTTACAATAATTTCACATAGTGCATGGGTTAACACAATCTCTAGACACGTTCCTGGGTTGGCCACAGTTATAACAAATTACTTGGCCATGGCCTCTTCCCTATGCTAGACCAGCATTTCTTCCTCTGCCGCAGTATCCACCACCACGACCTCTATATCCTCTTTTGTCATATTGTGCATTTTCTTGTTTCGGCTGGGTATCTTCTTGTACATGGTACAAGCTAGCACCTCACATTGAGTCCATATCCCTCTTCCTTTCATTCATTAATCCATATGTGCAGCAGTTGGATTCATCATGTCCAACTGATTTACAAAAGTTGTAGTATAAATTCTTAGGAGTTTTCACATATTTCTGGATGAGGTAACAATCTTCAAGTCTATGTCCCGTGTTTCTGCAAATTTCACACCATGGGGCCTGATTCTGATTTAATGGGTTAGGCGCACCACTGTTAATATAGTTGTAGAATAGAGGGAAATGCTTGCGGTCATGACCTTCTCCTTTACAACTTGTACACCAAACCTCCTGTCTAGGTTCATATCTTTGTTCTTTACCATTTTTCATACTTTGCAGTTCAAGTGTCAGGGTGGTCAGCTGGTTCTGAATCTGAGACATCCCAGAACTAGTATCACCAATTGGTGAAGCTTCGAGCTTCATTGCAATTTCCAAGGCCTTTGCCTAGGATAGAACCTTCTGCTTCATCAATGGTAATCTAATATGAGGTAACAATACAGCAATGAACCATTCTTTATGCTGTTCTAGTGGTATAACAAAACTTACTTGGTCTAGTAAGGTCTTAAATTTCTGATTAAATTCCCAGACCATTTCAGTTGGTCTCTGCTTTATTTCCTTTAGCTTAGTTATACACTAAGACTCAGACTTAGGTTTCTTGAACTCCGCCACTAGCATGATTTTAATTTCTGCGAGGTTTCTCTGTTGTACGATAGAGTATCTCATAAACCAATGTAGCGCTCTATCCCTGAAAGTGGTGATGAGTTGTGCTTGCTTCATGGCATTGTCCTGTATTTGTCTTACACTCCATATGGCTTCACAAAGGAACCAATGCTGATCAGGGTCTTCTAGGCCAGTTCCTCTAAATATTGGTAGTTTCATATCCGTGTTTGCCATTGTGCTACTAGGTGGTGGAGCGCCGGGATTAGTGTGCGGCTGCTATAAAGGGATCTGTGTAGTAAATACAAATGGGACTATCGGAGGAGATGGACTAGTCCGAGTCTTCTGTGGGGTGGGCTGGGTAGCAGGTGGGTTCTGCAATAAGGGTGGCACGGTTTGTGTAGCCGGCGAATTCTCAAGGGTAAATGGTTGTGTAACTTTGCTTTCGAGATCGTAGGGGATCTTAGTATCTATATGAAGTTTAGGGCCTTCCGGATTCTTATTAATTTTATATCTCTTACCAGTTCTAAGAGTATGTGTCTCTTCATCAGAATCAATATATGTATTGTTTATCATGACAAACTTCAAGCATATTAGTGCATTCTTAGAACACCTTTCTTAGCTAACAGCATCTTAATGTATAGACTGAGATTGTTCTGAAAATTACCTTGGAATTCTCTAAAAAAGTGTGCTTCTGCTTCGCTATAGGATTTGAGTGTCTACAGCAAATTATGTTACAAATCCTTCTAGCATATGATCGACCCAATAATCAACTGCGCATGACAATGGGCTTTCTAACGCTTTAAGTTGTGCTGTGAGCTCGGGAGTCCATTCTGTAGGAACTCCTCCTTGGAAACAGTTTTTCTTCTCTGTGAGTCGCGAGATCCACTCATGTAGCTCGTTTGGAAATGATGCCCAAAAGGTCTCGTGAATGTCTTCCAACAGATATCTATCCGACCACTGTGTGTTGCTTAGACGCGGATGTCTATTTTCTTGTCTATTAAAATCGCTTATGGTCTTATCCCACCAAGCTTGGATTTCTTTCTTTTCGGGATGCCAATAGTCAGATCCATCAGGGAAATGATATTCTTCTTCACACATCGTGATTGCAACTCATCATTGATTCTAGCACCGCAAGGGAACCATTTTTTGGCTTAAACTAACCCAAAGGTTTCCAATTACACCCAAGTTCTTTGCGGTTCTCCCTTTGACCAACAAAACCCCTTCGCACTGGCCCTTTCGGCAACAACCTGCAAGCAGGTTGAGGTCTCACCCGAGGTGTATCTTATGGGGTATTGCAGAATCGGGTTTCCACAATAAATGATGAGTTGTTTATATGAACAAGGTGCACAGCGCAGGACAGAAGGAGTGCACTACGGGGCAAAGTAATGTAGTACGCAGCAGGATCTATGCTGCGAGCGGTACTACACGGTGGAGGAAATACTATGGGCCTCACTAAGGGTTTCTTACTACTGCAAATCTTCTATTGGAACTATGGATTACCCACACTTATCCTCTACTTGGAAGATCTCGAAAACATTAAGGCACTGGAATGAATATCACTGATCCATTCATTCAGGCACTTATGGGTTATCTTTCTAACATTAATTCTAGAAATTGGATTATTACAACATGAACTGAAATGATAGACATGACTAATTGTGCTATGTTCCTTCATTGTGTTTAAGAAAGTATTTAAACTTAAATGACTGATTCACGATCTTAACCAAGAATTGAAATGGTTGCCATTCATATGCTTTCGTGGAACCTAGCATATCATTCCCAAACTTCTCCTATTGGTAAATGCATATCAAAGTTCTCATATTACAGCATGCAAGGAAACATTCAAGCATTCATTCTATAGAAAATACAGACAGTCATTCATTCACAAACATCATCACATAACACAGGATTTAACGTGGTTAACTTCCCCGGATGGAAAGCTACGTCCACAAGAACAGTTGGTAATATATTTCTTTCAAAAGGGATGGGGAAACCATTCTTATTCTGCGCACTCAGCTGCAGACTCTCCTTTCTCTTGGCTAGGTCTCTGCGCACACAGCTGCAGAGCCTTTACAATATTATCATCTTAGAGAGATTTTACAATGCAAAAATGTTATTTCCGGATTACTCTAATCCCCCATCAACTAACCAACAACAACCCCCATCCCATACAAAAGTGTCTTCTTAAATAGATCATGCCCGAAGGTCATGTCTGTATAATGTCGAAGACCTAAAACCCAAAACCCTAAGGGTTTCCAAAACTACATCGGTTTTCCAAACCGGCTTGCTGCCTCCTAGTAGCATCTACTTGATCATGGCGGATCTCCACGTCCTCATTCTGTCGCTATCGACCTTTCTGTCGCACGCGTGCCTATAGGTTGCTTTTTCCAAACCATTTCTCTCTAATGGTTTTACCTTCTAAGTGTGCCAAATGTCGCTTTCCTTAACAACCCACACGTGGCCGCCTTCTTGTTTTTCCTACGTCCGCCGCTCGACAATCCTGAAATATATTTTCCAAAAATTGCTGCTACTGGTCAAGCCGGTAGCTATACTTGATACTTGTCCATCACACCGCTTTGCTGGCTCCGCGTGGCCTCCTAACTCTGTAGCACTGCTTTGGCACAGTACTGGTCTTCGCATCACGCCCGAAACTTTGATGCTGCACGCAACTCCGCAGACTGGTCAAAAGTTGGATGCTGTGCGCAACTTCGCAACATCCTCAATACTTAGCCAAAAATGTGTTTCTGAGCTGCGCTCAGCTTAGCTTTCCCTACTTGTCTCAAAAAGGTGCTTCCAACACTTTATCTCAACCTGGGCCCAACATCTCTCCCACAACAAAATGAGGCACCATCGGCACTATACTTTCCTTAGCTGCACAAAATGGTTGGAAATTTCATCAGATAGATGTAAAGACTTCATTCTTGAATGGAGACTTGGAAGAAAATGTCTTCATGTCTCAACTTGAAGGTTTTGTTGTCAAGGGACAATAAAACAAGGTATGCAAACTTGTCAAGTCCTTGTATGGCCTGAAACAAGCACCTCAAACATGGTATGAAAATCTAATCGAGCATCTTCTAAAGATGAATTTCAAGCATTACAATCTTGACAACGCAACACTATTTGTAAAGAAAGTTGGAATATCTGTTGTGTTTCTTGTAGTATATGTGGATGATCTTTTGATGTCAGAGAACAATGAAAGTTATATAGAATCCACAAAGAAAGACATAAGGAAAGGCTTTGAAATGACTGATCTGTGACATCTTCACTATTACGTAGGAATTGAAATGACTCAACATCCTAAGTAAATTCATTTCTCAGAAAAAAAGTATATTGGATAACTGTTGAACAAATTTGGGATGACAGATTGCAATCCGCTCTCAAATCCAATGGAACAACATCTAAATCTCACATCAAGTGAAGAAAAATAACTCGAGGATGCAACCAAGTACCAACAGCTTGTAGGAAGCCTTATTTACCTTAATACCACTAGACCAGATATGTCTTATGTTGTTAGCATTCTTTCATGGTTTATGCACAAAACTTGTTAAGGACATTGGTCTACAACAAAGAGAGTTCTAAGATACTTGAAAGGGAATCGATAATTTGGACTCAAGTATTCTAAGGTGGATGACTTTAGAACTATTGGGTACTTTGATTAATATTGCATCTTATTTTTTCATCATTTAATTCAATATGATCTAGGATCTTAACTGAGAGAACAACATGTACAACATATCAAGCATAAGAGACAAGAGACACAAATCATTTCACTGGGGAAAAACAAGAATTTGAAAAACCCTACAACTTCCTGAGAGATAGAATGAGCACCAATACAAAGATCACAAAGATCAAACCCCAAAAGATAGATGTCCTCAATAGCTACTCCTCCTCCACTTGTGCGCACTCCTCTCTCTCAACTATGCGAGTTGGATGAGTGGATGAATAGAATGAGAGAGTCACTCTATTTATATAATGAATTGACTTTCCTTTTACTCTATCTGGACCAACCTCCCTTATGAGAGTCTAATAACCCATTACCACTTGTCACTGGTCTGATCCCACTAGGGTGGTGTTGATGCCCCGAAGATCGCAGCATCAAGCAGAAAGCGATTCTCCCCGGTAGACTATCCCAATTAGATTATCCACCATTTGGTATGGGGAATCCATGCGGTTAGCGGTTCAGGAAATCGTCAGATTTGGATATTTGCTTCAATTACACCGGTTATGGCCTGATCCACCATTCTTTTTATTTTATTTTATGGTTAAAATGATAATGCAAGTGCCTAAGCTAACTTAATCTAAATGTAGAACTTGAAACAAATCTGTGTCTAAAACTAAAATAAACCTAATCTATCCCTGCAAGGAGCAAAACTATAAGTATGAGTAATGTGCTGAAAGAACCATTTGAATATCAACATGTAACCATTAAATCATAGAGATACATCCACAGCAAGAAAGGAAAAATATAAAAGATAACTTTTAATACATGTGAAAGCAGTCTATTACTCGTATGAGAGAAACATTATTGCACAAGCATAGTAAAATCATTCATTGCACAGAAATAATTTGAATAACAGAGAAAGATTTCACTATAATAGGTATAAATGTCACCAGAAGAATCCAATAGACATCATACACACATTCCCAGGCAAGATGCATCCTCCAGGCTCATATTAGACAAATTCACTTTCTAGAAGCAAGTGCAAAATAGTTCGTACAAGCTTCTGAAAATTCATTTCCCTGCCAAAAGTCCTTTACACTATTCCCTAAGCCTCTATTTATATCTTTACAAAATGCCTCTTGGGTTTCCAACTGGATTTTACACTTGTCCTTTAAAGACTTTTCCCAGAAATAAAGAATTTGTGGTATTTTCCCAAAATAGAAATTTTCTCCAAAAAAAAGAAAAGGACAATTGTCCTAGTGACTCTACGCTCTTAACACAGGGAAAGCCAATCAAAACAAGAACAACACATTATGACTAGCATGCTCATCCTTGGGGTGGTGCTTCTGCTGGGAATGAGGTGCTTGTGCTGGCTGCTACTGCTACTGCTGCTTTCTTTTCCTCTTCTGCAATATAACTGAACCAGATACCAGTGTCCTTGACAACCACATTTGCTAGTGAAGGGAGCAAGATCTTCTGGGAAGTCACATGCTTACCAAGCTCTGCTTCAATACCATGAATTTCTGTAATTGTTGCTTGGTGGATCTCTTTAAGCAAATGACTGTATACTGGTGACAACCCAATATAGTGATGGAGATCATCAATGGCCAGTACATCAATCTTCTTTACATATTCTATTTGAATTCCCAGCTCTTCCTTCAAGTCTAAAAAATCCTGCTCTTTGCTTGGAGACTCATCGAGGGACTGAGGAAAAATAAGCTTGCATTTTTCATGCACTTCATGGATCTTTTGATACAGGCTGTTACCTTTCTCAATTGTTCCCTGGATCTTAGCCATCAACTTGAGGCCGCAATTCCTGCAAAAATCTGTAAGGGCTACATCTTCCTTAAAATCATCTACAGATTTGGATGGGAGATGCTTAGGGAAATCAACCTTCCCTTCTCTCCATTCCATCTAGCTCAGGATGTTTGCTTTAACCCGAGTGTATTTTCCTTTAAGCCTAATGGCTTCTGCATTGACTTCTTTCAACCTAACTATCATGGTCTTGAGCCTGCACACCTCCTCAGTAATCAGCTCCTGTGGCATGCATTTGTCTCAAAATGTCACAGGACTACTCATGAAAGGGAGACATATATATCGCTCTGCTTTCTGCCTGCTCTAACTACTCAACCATTGCCTGCTTATCTGCTTCCAGATGAAAAAATCTAGCTTCATAATCGTTCTTTTCCGCTTCTAGAACCATCATCTGGATTGCAAGGTGCTCCTTTTCTTCTTCTAGATGGCAATACTTATCTGACAACTCCTTGTGATCAACAGACAGGTGATTATATTTATTCACTACAAGATCCCTGTAAGCCTGCTCATTAGCCACAGTATGTTGCAGCATGCGAGCTCTCCTCTTTGTTGACTCAAATTATCTTACCATATTGACCACATTATCCTTTGTTGCTTTTGCTGCTGACACAGTGGCAGATGCCATGGCTATGGGAGCCTTATTTGTATTTTGCATAACCATGGTCTCCTGCTAGGTGACAATATCTGTTAAAATTCAATAGCAGCATTACATTCCATTTCACAATAATAGCATATACAGGATCACTGAAGAAACAACAAGCACAGCATAAACACAAGAGACAGAGATTTATCCTGGGAAACCCTCATGGGGTAGAAAACCTAGCAAAGCTTCCTCAATATAGATGACCAGCAATATACAAAGATGAAACCCTGAGACATGATCTCCTCCTACACAATAGCAGACCTCTCCTCCACAAGTGCGCTATCCTCAAGTGTGTGAGTGTGTCAAATGAGTAACACACCTCCTCTATTTATACACTACACTGACATGTATTTTACATAGGTACACGTAGGCTCGTATTTAACCAATGGGTTAAATACCCCACTACAACTGACTGGGCCGACCCCTCTAGGGTGGTCTAATAACCCTTTGACCCACATAACACATAAAGGGCCGACCTCCACTAGGGAAGTCTAATAACCCAAGTTACCACATTCTGACGGAGGAATAAACATCTCCGGATATACAATAAGATCTTTACGGAGGAATGAAACATCTCCGGAATAATAAAGTACAATTATAATATTCTTTGAAGTTACAATATCTCAACACTCCCCCTTAACGAGAAGGATATTATAACAGCATCTGCACGAGCAAGGAGTCATCAACATCATACATGATACATCTATAAATCATTGGAAGCTTTCTCAACATCATCAGTAACTCAACTAGTTACTAGAACATCTTCAATACTGGAACATCAACATCATCAGAGTTGATAGTACTCAATCATCAGCATCGTCAACACGCGATCAACACAATCATCAGCATCATCATCATATGATCATTAACATCGTCATCGCACGATCATCAGCATCGTCATCACATGATCATCAGCATCGTCATCACACGATCATCAGCATCGTCATCACACGATCATCAGCATCGTCATCTCACGATCATCAGCATCGTCATCCCACGATCATCAGCATCATCAAAGGATGATGTAAACCAGTCATGTACATTTTGAACCGAAGTCCAGGGATGATCCAGTCCTATCATGTTCTCGGAGACCTCACATCTACGGCTCAGTTTACAGGACCAAAGTCCAAGGATGATCCAATCCTTACCGTACATTTAGGACAGCATCCAAGGATGACTTAATCCTCCACCGTACATTTAGGACCACGTCCAAGGATGACTTAATCCTCCACCATCTTTTAGGATCATGTCCAAGGATGACTTAATCCTCCACCGTCTTTTAGGACCATGTCCAAGGATGACTTAATCCTCCACCGTCTTTTAGGACCACGTCCAAGGATGACTTAATCCTCCACCGTCTTTTAGGACCACGTCCAAGGATGACTTAATCCTCCACCGTCTTTTAGGACCATGTCCAAGGATGAATTAATCCTCCACCGTCTTTTAGGACCACGTCCAATGATGACTTAATCCTCCACCGTCTTTTAGGACCACGTCCAAGGATGAATTAATCCTCCACCGTCTTTTAGGACCACGTCCAAGGATGACTTAATCCTCCACCGTCTTTTAGGACCACGTCCAAGGATGACTTAATCCTCCACCGTCTTTTAGGACCACGTCCAAGGATGACTTAATCCTTCAACCGTGCATTTAGGACCTACGTCCAAGGATGACTTAATCCTTCAACCGTGCATTTAGGACTACGTCCAAGGATGACTTAATCCTCCATCGTCCATCTAGGACTTCATTCTCGAAGACATACGTCTACGGCTCTTCTTTCGGACTGAAGTCCAGGAATGATCCAATCCCTTCACATGTTCACCAAGAACTTCATTTTCGAAGACATACGTCTACGGCTCTTCTTTTGGACTGAAGTCCAGGAATGATCCAATCCCTTCACATGTTCACCAAGAACTTCATTTTCGAAGACATACGTCTACGGCTCTTCTTTCGGACTGAAGTTCAGGAATGATCCAATCTCTTCACATGTTCACCAAGAACTTCATTTTCGAAGACATACGTCTACGGCTCTTCTTTCGGACTGAAGTCCAGGAATGATCCAATCCCTTCACATGTTGTATACCAAAAACATGTATTCTCATCATCAAAACATGTATAGCCAGGACATGTATCATCATCAACAAAACATGTATAACCACAACATGTATCATCATCATCAAAACATGTATAACCACAACATGTATCATCATCATCAAAACATGTATAACCTCAACATGTATCATCATCATAAAAACATGTATAACCACAACATGTATCATCATCATCAAAACATGTATAACCTCAACATGTATCATCATCATAAAAACATGTATAACCACAACATGTATCATCATCATCAAAACATGTATAATCACAACATGTATCATCATCAACAAAGCATGTATACATCTATCATCAAAATCATCAAAAGTATGTATACATCTATCATCAAAACTAACATCAAAAGCATGTATACTAACATCAAAAGCATGTATACATCTATCATCAAAATCATCAAAAGTATGTATACATCTATCATCAAAACTAACATCAAAAGCATGTATACTAACATCAAAAGCATGTATACATCTATCATCAAAAGAATATAAGAGTCCTAAATCTAAATAATTCTAGGTAACTAAGTGCAGTAAATAGGTAACCTCATCATTGATGAGATAGACTTGATGTCGGATACTGTGCTACTCCCCCTTTCGAGGAGAGTCCTTCTAAACTACACCAAGCTTGTCTCGGAAGTGTTCAAACTTTACTCGAGACAGAGGTTTGGTCAGGATATCATCAATTTGATCCTCGGTGCTTATATACTCGAGCTTGATAGCTCCTCTCTGCACCATATCTCGTATATAGAAGTATCGGATCTCAATGTGTTTTGACTTATCATGGAATACAAGATTTACTATCATCTTGATGCAGCTTTGATTGTCACACATAATCATAGTGGAATCCATTTCTAAGTCAAACACTCCATATAATAGCTTCTGAAGCCACATTGCTTCACAGCTGGCAGAGCAGATAGCTATATATTCCGTTTCAGTAGTACTGAGAGCCACACTAGATTGTTTCTTGCTAAACCATGAGATCATGGTAGATTCAAGACTATAACATCCACCTAAAGTACTCTTTCTGTCTGAGACACTTCCTGCCCAATCAAAATTTGAGTAACCATGTAAACGGAGTTCATGACCTCCAAGATTATATAGACCAAAATCTAAAGTACCTTTTAGGTACCTCACTATATGCTTTGTAGCTATTAAGTGAACCTTTCTAGGTTCTACTAGATACTGACTTACGGTATTTACAACAAAGCATATATCTGGCCTAGTATTTGTTAAATACATCATTGGCCCAATGATTTGTCTATATAGGGTTAGGTCCACTAAATCCGATGAGTTATTAACTAATAACTTCAAGTTGGAGTCCATGGGAGTGGCCATGGCTTTACACTCCAACATATCAAATCTTTTTAGAAACTTCACAGCATACGTACCTCGATTTAAAAGATTCCTTTTGGATCATGCCATACTTCTAGACCTAAGAAGTAGTGCATTAATCTGAGATCTTTCATTTTTAATTCTGCAGCCATTTTCATGATCTGTTTTTCATTCCTTGTCAGAAAGAGATCATCGACACATAATAATGGTATGATAGGTTCATCACCCACAACCTTTAGGTAAAGGTTAGGATCAGCTTTACTTCTGGTAAAGCCCAAGCTTTGTCATGAAGCTGTCAATTGTCCATTATTCACACTCTGCATTGAGTGATCTTCTGCATATCTATCTGTGCCATCTCTCGTCAGATGGGTCTACTAATATGAGCCTCAAACTCATTCGAACTCTATGGTGAGTTTCTTCTTGCATCCATATCATATGTGTATAGAAGCCATATTCAACCTTGTAGCAAGGGTTGATATCCACATCACCCATGATGATCATTAAGCTCATCAATTGACTACCGATCCTGGGAACCCATACAGAACCTGATTACAATCTTAAGAGAATGGTCAAAACATCTCATGATGATTCTCTTCCTCTTTCTAAGAGAATCTCTTAACCATAAGCTTTCTATAGTGTGTTTGATTTGTAAATCCTTTTGTTGAACATCCATCGCTTGTTCATCATTCATCATGATTTTCCCTACAAATCAAAATTAAGTACAGGATTAGTAATACTTCATAATCATCAAATCATATTGACATAATAACCTATTATGCATACAGATATCATTTACATAGTTATGCAACTAATTTGACCAATACTTTGGCACAACACTTTCCCATATCTTGTATGCATACAGTGGCTATCTATATGCCTTCCATCTCCACCAGAACATACTATTGAGAGTGTGCACAGCTCTCGGCATGTCAGCAAAGAGGTTTCATTCTAGACAAGCAACAATGGAATGTTTGTCCAACTTACCAATCATATGCACATTAGTAGTATACTATTCAATGCTCTATGAATGTTTATACTCAGCATTATATATTCTAGGAATACAAATATGCATATAACCTATTACAGGCAATATCATTACTATTTCAAATAACAACTCAAATACTTATCTTTTATGTTTGTGTGGTTGCCTCCCGCTTGAACTTTTGTATGTCTTTTGAACTTCTATTCATTCTGTACCACTGTGCATGCTCAAGAGTCATCCTTATGATCTCATGCACAAACATACACTCATTAGTATATTCTAAATGCTATCAAAACATTATAGTACTAAATAACTTGAAAATGTATAGTCATGATTATAGTTAATAAACATTAGTATTCAAGATTTCAGGGAAGTCTTCTTTTACTCATGCATATCATCAATCAAGATAAAAGATATAATATGCATAATCCCTTGATTACTAACTTTATGAATAAGCATAACCAATCATTCCAAGTATACTTATATAAGGGATCCTAACACAAGGTAAGATTCATGGGAAACATACCTGGATTAGTATACCTACTTGGTTATGTACAACACACCTAAACAATCTCTTCAATGATTTAGAGATCCTGAGCTAGAACCTGCATGTCTCATAGGTTAAGCATAATATAACAAAGTCATACATACCTCGTTAAGTAGAACAAAGATTATGGATGAGTCTTTGTCTTCATGTTTTCATGGTCATGGAACCTGATTTGTCTTTTGTGATGTACCTGTATCTTGTTAGCAGACAACATCAACCTCACACAACATCATAATGCCTTAGTACAATCATAAGTTTCAACACCCTAACCAATGAATATCTTCTATCATGCATTCATAATTTTGTTAAGGTTATACGACAAATCTAAAATCAAAATTGTACTAACTGTAATAACCTGAAGACAAACATACCATAAACTTAATCATGGACAAGTATCGAAACATACCTCGATGAGTCATACCTGTCGAGATCGCTTGTATTCTTCTTATGTAAGGCCCTAGGAACTTCTTCACTTATGCAGGTGACCAATCCATCTTCTTCTAGGATTAACCCAATCCACTTGATTTGCAAGAACTGGACCTGGAGCTGGATATGGGTTTGTCAGAGAAACCCAAAAATTCAAACTTTGAATTTCAAACTTCCGAAAGGATAGAAATATGCGCCTTGATGAGCTGATCAAACTGGTATATTCAGAATTTGAAAACTGCAAAGTTTTACTCCTCAATTTTGCCTTTGAAACTTTCAGATTCACTGGACGTGACCTTGAACTGGGGTTTGATGAAGCCCACTCTTTTGCCCCATCAAAAGGTTTGATCCAAAGCTCTAAGCTTCTATTTTTCTGAGGAGCTTCCAGCCGTGGTCACAGATTTCAAAAATTCCCATTTTTACAGAAGCCCTAATTTTCCACTTTTCTGATCAAAGTCCCGAACTAGGGTCTAATCAAGCCCGGCCTTCTGCCCAACCAAAAATTCTGATATTGGTCTCTAAATTTTTATTTTGATGAGTAGCATCCATCCGTGGTCTCCGATTACAAAAATTCCAACTTTCTTTAAAGCCCTAAATTCCGGAAGCCATGAATGAAGGTACCAAAAAATAATTCTGTTTTGACAGAAATATGTACCTGATTGTTTCTGGTGTAACTCCGAAATTTTTGATCCACAGGGTCTGAAAAAGTTTTATGAGATAGCCTGATCTGTTAGCTTTCCATCCTGATAGGTCTGACCTCAATTGGATGTTCTGAGAGAGAGTTATGCCAAATGTCGCAACGTGACCTGTTTTGGGAAAATACAAGAGAGCGAACTTGTACGGCGTGCCACGTGTCACTGTTTGACCTTCGGCCTCTTAAAAAGTTTTTTGAGATATCTTGGCCTGTTATATTTCCATCCTGATAGGTCTGAACTCAATTGGATTCTCTGAGAGAGATTTATGCCAAGTGTCGCAATGTGACCTGTTTATGGGATAATACAGGAGAGCGAACTTGTACGGCGTTCCACGTGTCAGTGGTTCAACTTAGGCCTCTGAAAAAGTTTTCTGAGATAGTACAGTCTGTGTAATACCTGTCACTTTTCACGAAATTTCATTTGGAGCTTCCTAGCCCAAGTTATGACCTTTTTCCCAAGGTCACCTGATTTTGACTCAGATCTGGAAGAGGCAGAAACCCTATATTGTACAGATCATAAATCACAAAGTACAACGAATTAGAGGTTGTCCTTAGGACACACGGTACCTGGAGATTTTAGCTTCGTCCTGTAACAATTTCAGATCCGAAAACTTCGCCAAAACGGATTTATAGCGAAATTTCTACAATGACTGGTTTTTGCTATGTAAAACCCTAACCTTCAAATTGTCGTAAGTAAAGCAAGTGTCTTTAGTGCCATACCTTGTCTTCCTTCAGGTTAGCTCTGATACCATGTTAAAATTCAATATCAGCATTACATTCCATTTCACAATAATAGCATATACAGGATCACTGAAGAAACAACAAGCACAACATAAACACAAGAGACAGAGATTTATCCTGGGAAACCCTCATGGGGTAGAAAACCTAGCAAAGCTTCCTCAATATAGATGACCAGCAATATACAAAGATGAAACCCTAAGACATGATCTCCTCCTCCACAATAGCAGACCTCTCCTCCACAAGTGCGCTATCCTCAAGTGTGTGAGTGTGTCAAATGAGGAACACACCTCCTCTATTTATACACTACACTGACATGTATTTTACATAGGTACACGTAGGCTCGTATTTAACCAATGGGTTAAATACCCCACTACAACTGACTGGGCCGACCCCTCTAGGGTGGTCTAATAACCCTTTGACCCACATAACACATAAAGGGCCGACCTCCACTAGGGAAGTCTAATAACCCAAGTTACCACATTCTGACGGAGGAATAAACATCTCTGGATATACAATAAGATCTTTACGGAGGAATGAAACATCTCCGGAATAATAAAGTACAATTATAATATTCTTTGAAGTTACAATATCTCAACAATATCTTCTTGGAAGAGTCTCTTTATCCTTTCTTCCGACGTCAAGACCACCACCTTCCTCTTCTTATAATACACAAATTCATCCCATCGGGACATAGTATGATCTTCGGATGCGGTGTAAGGGATGATTGAGAGATCTCTTACATGGACTTCAGTCCCTGTGGGTGGGGTCTGCACTACCTAATATGTGTCTATTTCCATATCTTTGGTGCCGGAGCCACCTGCCTGAGCATCTTCATTGGTCTTAATCTCTTCTTCCACCTTTTGTCCCTCTTTAGCTTTACGCTTTCTTTCTTCTTCTTCAGCCCGCTGCTGATTTCCAATTACCTCCCTCTGCTCTCGTTCCTCTGCTTCCTTTTGCTACCCTACCTCCTCATCTTCTCTCTACAATCTTTCTTCTTCAACTTCTTCTTGCAGTCTTGCTTCTTCTTTCAATCTTTGCTCTTCATGGGCCAGGGCCTCAGCTACCTCCCTTTCTTTCTGCAGACTAGCTTCTCAGGTTGTGGGAGAGCTAGAGCTAGCTCCACTGCCGTGATGACAAATATGCAACTCAGTCATGTTGCTGATGCCCCTGAACACTTCTTCCTCTGCATCATAGTAATGGGCATACTCAAAATGAGCATATACTTCCTTGCAATGCTCGGAAACCTTGCTCCACCTGTCATTTCTATGGAATATTACCTCACCGAAATGGAAAGATTTCAAACCTTGAATGTACTCCTTGGTTGATGGAACCTCTCAGAATTGATAGGCTCCTATGCAGAAAGGAAAAGGAGGGAAGGAAGCCTTATGTTGCTTATTAAGCACTCCTCCTATTACATCAAGGAAAACTTGCCTGATTGCTTCCTTCAGGACTACATAATCAGTAGCGTATTTAGGCAAAACGTATGGTGCTTTGGTACCACCAAACATCCTAATGTAAGTGCCCTGTTCTGAGAAATAAAAATCGCCATAATTTTCCAGGACTTCCATGGCATTTTTTGACAGGCAATTGGGCTCTTCCTTAAACATCTGCTCATACAGAGGCATGATGAACTCTTCGCAGACGAGCTTGTAATTTTCTCTATAATTTTGAGTCCACATTATTTTATAGGCAATGTATACCAGGGTGTTGGCCTGATCCCATGTGCAACCTAGCCTGGGGAAAGAGAGCTTGGCCAAAATGCAATCAATAAGATATGAAGACATGTAAAATTCTAACTTTTTTAAGGCCAAACCTTCTATAGCTGCAGCCACCGTGGACGCTAAACTATCCAAGATAATAGTAGCCCAATCAAACACGGTTCCTTTGAATGCTATGAAGTGGATTATGGGAGCTCACTGTATCCTATATATAGTGCCATCAGGCATACCGAAAATTCTACATAACATCAGGGCAATTAACCTAAAAGGAGGTCTTAGGCTCTGAACGTCATATTCATCATTATCTCTCTTCCTCAGCTGCTTGCCTATGATCAACAACCTCTTAGCCATCTCGAGATTATTCATTTGTACCAACCATTCTTCGTTTAGAGATTGTTGGGGACGTGAAAATTTGTAGGCTACTGCAATATAGCTGGATGGAATGAGGCGAAAGGCTCTCCCTTGCTATCATGAAACACTCTTGTTTATGGGTTGGCATGTTCCAATATCCACCCGATCACTTCAGAGCATGGGAACAATTCAGGGCGAGTAGAAGCCCTGGCTATGCTGGAAGTTCTGATGTTGAGGTAGATTTGCTCCTCTTCTAATAACACGCCTGGGATATGTTGGTCCCTGATCATCTGGTAAACATCTCCCCACCAGACCTCGGAAGGAACGCCGGTGGTACACTTAGTGTCTTGAAAAAGAGCTTTAGTCCTTCGTTGCACTGGCTCTGGTTCCATCATTTCAGCTTTCTTTCTACCACCTTTTGGCATCGTGGCTTATCCCTGTCAGCAATCATATGTGAATGAATATAAAATTGTAACACATTATGAGAGTGTAACATAGAGCAAGACAGTTTTAGCATGCTGATGATAAATATAAACAAAATTATAAGGCTGCATGCTGGGGAAGGAAACCAAACATAGATTATCCAAGAAAACAAAATATGGTCCTCAGACTTGATCATTCTAGGGAGACAATGCCCGGTTAGAAATTTTTGAAATGCTTCCGAAAAGGTAGGCATACGACATGTAAAACCTACTTCCCTCATAGTCTTTGGAGATAGGATGTCCTTCATCATATACACTTCTAACGGCTAATGGTAGGATGGCTTGGATTGGGAAATCCTATGAGGAAGCCAAACAAAAAAAATATAGAATGAAGCTACTTTTGATAACCGGTATCTAAGCCAAACAAGTGAGCGGTGATAGTATTTGAGACGCGGCATGTAGTTGGCATAAAAATTGGATTTGAGTATATCTGGGTAGGAGCACGACAGAAATGCGGCCGATGGAACTAACCAAGTTCGAACGACTCAGAGACAAAGGGCCAGCAAGGAATGACTAGTCATGGTTATGAATCCTAACTATCAGCAATGAGAAATTTATGGGGGCGATAGCTGCCGTAATCTTTTAAATGATACATTGCTACGAGTTCCTATCGGCCATGTAAAGAAATGGGAAAACACCCAAGAAAAACTCAACGTACAGATAAGACAAAGATAACGGTAGAAACAACTACCTAGAGACGAAACAGTGGTGGAGCGAAGTTGACACGGTGGTGAATGCGCTGAGCTGGAGCAAAACGATGCAATCTCCCAAATGGCATTCTTCGAATCAAAAACTAACAATGGGGACAATAAAACCCCACCGCCCTTATATAAATATTGATATGTGTGGGCATTTAATTGGCTAGGTGGCGACCACAAAATGAGGTTTATTATTTGTACGGCGCGGTCTTTTCAAGCCTATTTGGCAATTAAGCGTGACCGTCAATTGCGGCAAGGACTCCTGAGTTTCATCCGCAATTGCGACCAGAACTCATGAGTTCCTCTTGAAGAGCACAAGACTTGGCGAGGCATCCATTTATTGTGGGAGAGGTGGGAAAGATGCTCCGCTTAGGTGGAAAGGTTTGGCGAGTTGGTCCGGAGTCGTCGAGCTAAGAGATGTTTGCGGTGCGAGTTTGTGAGTTATTCCGACGTTTCAGGAGGAATTTGCGATTTCTTCCGAAATTGACTATCCCGAAAGTTTATCGCGGCGTAATTTCTTGAGTCGTTCCACCGTTGTGGAAAGACTCGGTAAGTTCTTCCGCAAATGACGAAGGAATTTGGTAAGTCTTTTCTACAAAGTGGATGGCTAGGCGACTTGGTGAGATGGCGCCCATTGCGACAAAACTTTACAAGTGTTTCCACCATTTCAGGAGAGAAATTTGAGTTCTTCCGAAGTCCAAAGAACATGTAAGTGCTTTAGCTGTTTCGGGGAAAAAATTTAAGTCTTTCCGCAGTTGCGGGTGAACATCCCAAGTTCTTCTGCCCTTTTGGGAGAGAAATTTGAGTTCTTTCGCAGTTTCAAGAAGGAATTGTGAGTTTTGACTTAGAAGAAAAACTTCAATTTTAAAACAGATTCTCCAGTTGAAACAAAACTAAGTTCAAATTTTTTTTTCAAAGTTGACTTAACTCTTTTAGGCAGACTTTTTAGGAAAATGAAAGGAGGGGCCCCAATATCTATAAAATTTTAGGGGGGATGTTGCTGCAACAACAGGTGGTCTAATAACCCTTTAACCCATACTGGGATGACCCCTCTAAGGTGGTCTAATAACCCATGAAATATAAGTTACGACACTTACAATATAACTTGAGACACTTGCAAATACAAATAACGGCACTTCCACTCGGAGGAATAATACATCTTCCAATCAGATCTCCCACGGAAATATTACATGTGACAATCAAAAAACCTTCAAAGAGCATCCCAAGAACATTTATGTGCTAGCATGACTGACAAGATATCTAAATAGAATTCCAAGACTTTTACATTCCTAGCACAACCTATTGTATCTCTAGGACTGATTACATGTGGCCTAGAAAATCCTCGAAAGAGCATCCTAGGACTGATTACGAGCTTACTGATCAACCTCTCGGATCTCCCAGGGAACTATTACATGCCACGTGAAAAACCTCCAAAGATCATTTTCCAGATTTCCTAGGGAACTATTATATGTCATAGGAAAAACCTCGAAAAAGTATCTACAAATCTCCCAGCAAAAGATTATATGTCCCTCCAAGAAAAACCTCGGAAGAGCATTTTCCATATCTCCCAGGGAGCTATTATATGCCATAGGAAAAACCTCACAAGAGTATCTACAAATCTCCCATGGCAATATTATATGCTTATCACACAACCTGTCCATGGCCATAAAGTATCATCTTGATACTCATGATCAACCTGATTATCCTTGCATGAAGCATCGTCCTAATTCTCATGATCATATTGATCATCATCATATAGTGCATGATCCTGATGCACATCATTTGGAGCATCGTCCTAATGCTCATCACACATGATCAACCTGATCATCATAGAAACATCCGAAGCATCGTCCTGATGCTCATCACACAGCTCTTACATCCACAACCACATGAAGGATCCTCCTACAACCATCTTTGGAATGGCTCCTACAAATGTGTCCCATCACTTCCTCCTCAAAGTATATTCTATCGGAAGAACACCAAGCCTCTCTCTGAAGTACTCGAACTTCACTCTCGCTAGTGGTTTGGTCAACACATCTACAATCTCCTCATCCGTCGCAACATACTGGAGCTTCATTGCTCCTCTCTGCACCATATCCCTGATATAGTGATATTTCATCTCAATGTGCTTCGACCTGTCATGGAACACTGGGTTCTCAGACAACTTCACCCAACTCTAGTTGTCACATAAGATATAGGTAGCATCCAACTGGAGATCAAAAAAATCAAATAGTAGCTTCCTTAGCATATTGCCTCACAACTAGCTGAACAAGCTGCGGCATACTCTGATTCGGCTATACTCAGTCCTACGCAAGATTGCTTCCTGCTAATCCAAGAGGTCACAAATGATCCCATACTGAAGAAGCACCCTGAAGTGCTCTTCCTATCTGCAGCACTGCCTGCCCAATCTGAATAAGCATAACCCTCCACGTTAAACTTTTAATTTACATCATACTTGAGCCCATAATCAACCGTACCTTTCAGGTACCTCATAATATGCTTTACCAAAATCAGGTGAACATGTCTAGGGTCCATTAGTAACTGGCTCAATGTGTTCACCACCAAGCAAATATCTGGTCTCTTGTTCATCAGGTACATCAAGGACCCAACCATCTGATGATACATCGTGGCATCAACCGACCTTGATGATGCATCACTAAATAAATTCATATTCGATGCCATAGGTGTGGCCATGGACTTGCTTTCCATCATCCCAAACTGCTTCAAGATCTCTACTACATACTTCCCTTGTCCAAGGAAGATTGCATCTCCTCTCTACCACACCTCCATACCTAGAAAGTAATGCATCATACCCAAGTCCTTCATCTTGAACTCGGCAGCAAGATTCCTCTTTATGTCAGCAATCAACCTATCCTCACCTGTCACAAATAGGTCATCCACATATAGTAGGAGCATCACTGGATTTCCTTCCCCATCCTTGTAGTAAAGGTTGGAATCTGCTTTACTCTTGGTAAATCCCAAACTGGACAGAAAGTTCTCTATCCTGACGTACCATGTCCTGGGTTCCTGTTTAAAACCGTACAAGGCCTTCTTCAATTTACACACATATGAATCCCTGTCATGTGTCTGAAAACCGAGTGGCTACTCCACATACACTTCCTCTTCGACTACACCATTCAAGAACGTTGTCTTGACATCCATTTGGTGTATATTCCATTTCATCATTGCTTCCAGAGCAAGTATTGTTCTGATGAAAGTGTATCTGGCTACAGGTGCAAAATTTTCTTCATAATCTATCACTTCTTTCTGGGAGAAGCCACGAGCCACAAACCTTTCCTTGTATTTCGCTATGCTACCATCTGCAGCATGCTTGATCTTGTAGATCCACTTGGAAGTCACAACAGAATTCCCTTCTTGTCTTGGGACCACATCCCAGACATCATTCTTCATGATCGACTGGTACTCCTCGATCATGGCATCCTTCAATTACTGTATCGCTAATCCTGGGAACTTCATATTCTTCAATATCTTCAATAGGTGTTTTTCCTTAACTTCATCACTCGAACAAATGTTGTGTCTTCATTTCTTGTTCTTCGAAACAAGTCTCTCCTGTAGGTGATGGTACACGGTCTTTCCTACAAGATAAGTTCAATTGCATGATTAGAAACATCTCATAGATTTCAGAACAAATTCTTATACATAAAGATATATGTCATACAATCATGCAATTATCTTAGCCAATGCTTCCATACAGCCTTTATCCATATACCGTAACTTTCTAGATGGCTTCCATATCTACTAGAACATTGTTAAGAGTGTACACAACTCCCAACATGTTAGCAAAGAGGTATCATTCTAGATAAGTAGCCATGGGATGTTGTATAGCACCATAGGCTACTTACCCATTACTTGCATATTTGTAGTATCTTCTTCATTAATACAACTTTTCTAAAATGGATAATATACATCCTAACTCATAAGTATGTACGTGACTGAATAACATCATTTAAGTAATCATCGATATAGGAAATAGCAATTCAAATACTTATCTTTGTTTGGTTGTTGGGTGAACTCCCTCTCAATCATTGCTTCCTTGCAGGAACCACTAGAGTGTGTTCCTTCTTAATATTTTCCTCGCAGAAACTACTGGAGTGTGCTCCCTCTTGATTTTTGCTTCCTCGATTATCTGTCTTTGAACTTATATCCATTCTGGACCACTATGCATGCTTAAGTGTGCACTAGTGTCATCATTGTTTCATCCTCAAGATCTCATACATAATCATACATTCATTAGTATAATATCAATACTATCAAAACATTATGATTCTAAATATGTATGGTCATGATCATTTCATACACAGGTAATTTATCACAAGCGTTAGTATTCAAGGTTTCAGGGAGTACTTATTTTACTCATGCATATTCTTATTTGACCATTGACTCTCTTAGTTTTTCATATCATTAATTAAAATAAGAAGCATAATATGCATAAACCCATGATTACTCAAACTTATAACTTCATGAATAATAATTACAAAAAGTATACTTATATAATATCCTAACACAAGGTACGATTCTAACTTGATATAGGAAAACATACCTAGATTATCATGTTTGCGAGTTATGTCTAACATACCCAAACAATGTCTTCTTTGTTCTCTTCAATGATTTAGAGAGCTTGTGCTAGTAACCTGCATATCTCATAACTTAAGCATTGTAGAATTAAATTATACATACCTTGTAAGTAGAGCTTCTATGTGATCAATGGCTATATATGAGTCTTTGTCTTCATGTCACCATGGTCATATGTTCTTGATCTAGAACTTGATTTTCCTTTCTTGATGTACCTTTCATGTTAGTGGACAACATCATTCTCATACAACACCACAATGCATTAGTACAATCTTAAGTGTCATAACCCTAATCAATGAATGTCTTCTATCATTCACATGCATTCATACTTTTACTAAGGAGATAATACAAGTCTAAAATTAATCAATATTGTACTAATATTAATAATATGAAGAAAAACGTAATCATGAACAAATTTCAAAACATACCTGTATCTCCTCAAGTCATACCCGATTTATGTTCTTTCCTTCAAACAACTTGGTCAAGGAATCAAACATCTCCTTGGGTGTCTTTAGAGAAGACACATGTGGTATGATATGGTCTTTGATAGAATCTGCAATGATTCTCTTGGCCTTGACCAAGATATTCTTATGTAAGGCCTTAGCCTCATCTCCCTCTTGAGATGAAACTTCTTCCCTTATACAGGTGTCCAAATCATTCTCTTCTAGGATTAACCCAATCCACTTTGATTTGTTGAAACTATTAGTTTTTCAGCATTTAATTCAATCTGATCTAGGATCTTAACTGAGAGAACATGTACAGCATATCAAACATAAGAGACAAGAGACACAAAGCATTTCACCGGGTAAAACCAAGAAGGTGAAAAACCCCGCAACTTCCTCAGAGATAGAATGAGCACCAATACAAAGATCACAAAGATGAATCCCTAAAACATAGATGTCTGCAGTAGCAGCTAATCCTCCTCCACTGTTGTGCACTCCTCTCTCTCACTAATGTGAAGTGAGTGAGTGAGTGAATGAAGGAATGAGAGAGTCACACTCTCTATTTATACAATGACTTGACTTGCCTTTTACTCTAACTGGACCAACCTCCCTTAGGAGAGTGTAATAACCCATTACCACTTGTCCCTTGGCCGACTCCATTAGGGTGGTCTAAAAACCCTTTCACCCACACTGGGATGACCCCTCTAAGGCGGTTGTAACATCTCCATGAATCTGTTAGTGTTATTTTTGAGAAAATAAAATTTTTGGGTTCTCTAGCCATCACACTTTAATAACATAAAAGTATTTATGGTCGAGTTCATAAAAAAATAGATAACATTTATTTAACCATTATTCCTATACTTGACATTCTCGTAATAGTCAGTTTGCTTATTTATTAAGTGTTACCATTACAACTCCATGGATCACTTTTGAGGCGATTATATATATAAAGGAACTACATACTGCATGCTATCATAACAAAATGCCTTTACAAAAATCATTTCCACACATATTCCGATGAATAATCACTTATGCCATGAATAAACACTTAGTTGAGACTTATTGACAAGATACTACCATTAAGATATAAACATGTGAAACAAGACATAATTTTTTACGACATAAACATGCAAAAGAATTACTCACAAGATATCAACAATAGAGTCATACACATGGGGAGACAAAATGTACGTGGTTCACCCAATCACATTGGGCTACGTCCACCAAAGGAGAGTCGCATCTTGTATTAATTATCAAAATAGAACTTACAACCAGTAACACCAATGTTACTATACTTACTTCCAGCTTCTCTCCATGCCTCTTTTATCAAGCGCATTTTGAAGATTTTGACCTTAATATCCACGTAACAAAGAGATCTATGATCTATGTCAACATTCTTACAATATCATATGACTTATAGAGATCTTAAAGAATCTATAATTATAACTCACATATCGAAGGTATTTCCAATTTCAGAAATAACAATTTCGACAACCCAAGGAATACCTACTCCAGTACAATACCATTTTAAAATAGATACAACTACCGTCTAACAAATTAAATGGATTCACTCATTCGTTGGAAACATAAATATTTAAAGGCACCAAGGTTTAATTGCCAATCCGTCCTCAACTGAAAAATAACTTCTGTCAGTCAAACCCCATAACGACGACTCTATATTATGTTCCCATGAAACGACTACCTAAAGACACATGCTACCAAAAGCTAGACGACATTGTTAAGCTTGCAATTGTCTAATGATCTTCATGCCAGCTGGACATTGGACTGCATCTTATCTACTACTTCACCAACAAGAAGCGCACGATTAAGTGCTGATACTAATGCGTAATCAATATTAGAACGTTGCCAGCTATCTTTGATACGTGCTTAACTCATTTAACTAATAGTTCAGCTACAAAAAATTTGTACACAACAGCTGCTAGCTAAACCAACTGCAATCAAACATATTTCCAGGTATCAATAGATAGGGCAGGTCACAAGAGAAAATTTCGATCGGATCTTAGTTGACCGTGATATCACGAAGAATAGATCGGATCTCGGCTGATTATGATATCACGTAGAGGGTTTCGATCAGATCTCAGTTGACCATGATATCGGGCAGAGGATTTCGATCAAATCTCAGTTGACCATGATATCAGGCAGAGGATTTCGATCAAATCTTATTGACCGTAAAGCTTCGAAGATGGAAAATGAAGTGATTATGATCGGTGCGTTTCCTATCCAATGTCACTTTTATTAGCTTTGCTAACTAGACTCTCAACAATTAGGAGAATGCCTTTGGCATTTTCAACGGCATCTACAGAAAGTGACATTAACGCTAGGATCTCGAGAGGGGATACCAAGAGTTTTGAAACCAACACTAGATCTGGAGATGCGATATAGGAAACGCAGAAGATTATATAACAATTTTAAATCAACTGTGGAACTGGAAATACCACATCAAAATGGGTAAACACAGAGGTACAAAACCAATTAAATACCAACTGTGGATCTGCATCTATCCAGCTAATGGAACGCAACTCAGTGATGACTCACAATTTGACTGATTTTAAGAGAATCAACATTAAACTGCCAGATCTCAAAGATGCGATCGGTTTTGACTATCAGCAATTCTACGGTCAATCTATACAGAGATTGGAAGACAAAAGGAGACTGATTGAGGTTTACCTGCTATGGAATAGCGGTCGGCATAAGTACGGTATCAATCAACTACCATAAAACACTCCAAAAAATGCGATCACCTTGTGGCTAAATTACACAGTGAGGATCGGTGAGGTAGAAGTATTCCGATCTCAAACAAAGATCGACATTTAAAGGAAAATGTGCTCAGATCTCATCAGATCGATAATTTTAAGAAATAAATGCACTGTCCTCAATAAAGACAGAGATTGACACATAAGAAGAAATGCTCAGATCTCTTCAGATCGATAAATTTTAAGAAATAATTGCACTGTCCTCAATAAAGACAGAGATTGACACATAAGAAGAAATGCTCAGATCTCTTCAGATCGATAATTTTAAGAAATAATTGCACTGTCCTCAATAAAGACAGAGATTGACACATAAGAAGAAATGCTCAGATCTCATCAGATCGATAAAAGAAACGTTACGCATAATAAAACCCAGAAGCATAAGTCACAAAACAATCACCACTTACTTACAGAGTCGATTAGTTGAAAACTGATCGGGATTGCTTGCGAAGACCCAGCGTCATAAGCCGAAACCGTCCACCAAACACCAAGCCTCCCTGCGAGTTATGGGATTGGGCTCATGGAGCCGTCACCCGAACTAAAACATAATGTGGCTCAGTCAAGTTATGAACCTACAAAATCACGATAATCCCCAAAATGCAGAAGACTCGCGCAGAGATCTACAGATCATAACCATTCGAACGCGGAGAGGAGGTTATCTACAAACTCCCGGTTGCAAACGTATTTCCCAACAGAGTATCGTCTTTTCTTTCCCCCCCCAGCGTCCGATCCCAGATTCCCCCCCCCAGCGTTTCACTAATACCTTCTCCTTCGAAGGCAGAGATCACCATCTCCCCAAAAGGATTTCCCCTCGGTGGTGACAATTGGTGAAAGCAAATCGACACATGGCCTGCTTAAGATGAGTCAAGAAGATGACACCGAGGAGTGTAGAAATTTTACGTTTCTATACTGAGACAGATAGCGGAAAAAAATGAGTCTTGTCAAGAGCAAAAAGAATACACACGGCGATCGAGCTAGGCATTCTTCCTAGTAGTCCCCCGCAACCAAACTTTCTTCTTCCTTAAGAAGGTGATCCCCCCCATGCTTCGTTGGAATCATACGGTGGTTTAGAACGAGACAAAAAGCATTAGTGATCTGTCAAGGGAAACAAACTCCCTTGATTTTCTCAATCACACCTCTCCTAATTCAACTACCCGATCTTTTAAAGGGAATTTAATGCACCGTAATTTTAGTAATAAGGAGTGTGACTACTAATATAAATGGTACATACATTCTACATATTTGTATTCTTCCATTTATGCCTTTCAAAGTAAATCTTCACTTGTATTAAAGTATTTAATATTTTTCTTGTTTTTTATGATGAGTATAAAATTCTATTATATATATAAAAAATAATATAATAACTATTACCTCTTTGGTGTCTGTTGATATGTATGTTCATGCCACATTTTTTTCCTCTTCTCCTTAAATGTTTATATACCTCATAATTTAGAAAATAGGATTATAATTTAGTTATTTTTGGTGAGAACAATCATAACAATATAGTAATAAGGGTCAGTAATTTGAGGGGTGTTACACCCTCCTCCCCTTAAGAATAACACCGTCCTCGGTGTTCATTATTTTCAGCAGTTTGTCCTCTCTTTTGTAGTCAACTTTTGCTCATCACATCTGCATTTTTTTTCACTACACAACCAGAATCCAAAGGACCTTAAGAACTTATCATCAATTCCATAATCAAACTCATAAATATAAGCAATGAGCCATTTTATTGCAGCATATCATTTGCAATTCATGGAATATCTTTAGTCTTTGTTTGTGCTTTTATAAACACACTTACATTCAGTTCTCTAAGAATTGTATACGGTTTAATTTAATCAACACATCAATCATTTGATCCAGGAAATTCTTGCCTAACACCTTAGTGCTCATGCAGCAAACATTTCTCTCATGTTTTTGCCTAACACCTTAGTGCTCACACAACAATCATTTCTTTCATGTCTTGCCTAACACCTTAGTGCTCACGCAGCAAACATTTCTCTTATGTTTTGCCTAACACCTTAGTGCTCACACAGCAAACATTTCTTTCATGTATACTAAGCAGCGTCCTGCCTCCCACATATACATTTTCTTATTGCTTGCCCAGGTCTTACAGCCAGCCGATTCTCCGAGAATCCTAGTGGCTGTTCAATCCCTGATTTTAGGGAATATTTCAATGCCATTACAACACTCTTTACACAATTCCCCTCAAGCCTTCTCGCTTGAGTCCCGGAATTTATTTTCCCCAAGTCGTCTTGCTTGAGTCTAGAAAATCTCTTTCAATTTAATCAATTTATTTCGTCACTTTACATTCTGTACCCATACAATTACTCTGACCAATCTGGGTCGAGTTTCTTGATTAACAATATATCAAAAAATTTTTAAAAGAATCTGTAACAGTTGTGATGTGGATCTTAAATCCTCACCCCCTTATTTTACCATACATAATATTTATGCTCTTGCATTTTCACAAGCTTCACAGAAATTTCACCATCTGCCAAATTCCACTTGTTAGTATCACTTTATATATAAAAAATCAAATATTGTAAGAGGATCCCTTCCTTAAACAGAAAATCCTCTTTCTTAATAAAATATCCATATGTAATCATCCAAGGGTGTCATTTCCTACTACACATAACTAGCTTATAAGATTACATAATGCTTTGAGCACGATATAATATTTTTCTATGATGATCCATGGACATTATGATCATTTATCCTCGAATGTTAGCTTTCACCATTTCAACACCATTCCTATTTTTTAGTTATACAACCCTTCTGTATACCCTAAACATCATATAGAGATAACCAATTGTCTAAAATAAACTTACATACCTTATACAGATAACCGTTGTACCTTTGTAAAGGCAACCGTATAGCTCACCTTTGTCTTGCCGCGGTTCGAGTTTACTTGTATCATCACACATTAGTATTATACATGAATCGATATATATCTCACATTTAACCATTGATGGGTGTCAGGCAGTGATGTGTGGGAAAAATATCATTTGATCGACCACAACATTCAAAGTGTTAGTCGTATAAAGGTAATTAACTCATAAAACAATCATACATATAACATATGTTCAAACATCATTTTTACTTGTTTCATAAAAGCTTATACCTCGATTACTGTCTCATAGATCACTTCCGATCTACCCTGCAAAATCCATGTCATCAATGTTTTCCTTAACACATAATAAATAAAACAGTCATTCCTTGTGGCAACATAAGGACGTCAGAAGATTACAGCATCCTACTAACCTGTATTTATTTCATGTTGGTTGTAGGTTTCCAATAATCTATCCGTTAACCAAATAACATATAGTTGTACATGGATAGCAAGTCGTCATAATTATTGTAATAACTAAAAGTATAACTTCGGTAACCATCATTCATCGTTCCCAACATCTAGCTTAAGGATTACTGGAGTAAGAAGTTGTAAAAGGAAACATGCATTTTCATCATATGCACCCTATACATAAGCATACTTTTAAGTGTTTATAACCCTTTTGTCCTTTTGTTGAACTAACAAGCAAGGGTATAAGAATGCTCTAATGTTTCACATTCAGTATCGTAATCACTTATCCCATACCTTCATCTACTAAAGTGAAAAATATAGTAACAAAGACTATTCAGCTGTGGAAGTACTCTCAGGTGAATAACATGCTAACTTCCTTCTCAAGGTAGTAAATATTTAGACTACATTCTTGCTCCACTAGTCATTCAATCAACCAAACACGTTTTAAACTTCTAAGAATTGTAAACAACAAATTCCATTAATTATATTTCGCACAAGACAGGATATAACTTTTTACATCATTTCCTATCAGGGTGATACAGTTTATTTCATAAGAGAACCACACATCCCCATATACTAGTTAAGAATTATTTATCTAAACTTCTTATCCTTTGGTTTTATCTAAGAGGGGCATCATCCCTTCCGAAGGAATATGCACTGTAGTTATTGTCATAAATTCTATATACTACTTAACTTTTCTACTCAAAATTTAGGGAAACTTACCAACTCCCTTAGTCGTATTCAACCTTCCGTATCTATGTGGTAAGTAGGGAATTTTCTAGGCATCGAACACACTTATCGTTAGGAGTTCTAAGTAAAACCATTAAAGTTAATCCCTTTAACCTTTAATGATACAATTTGTCTCTCATAAAGCGGATGATCCTTATACATGATAGTGGATGATCAATATCATTCAATCCAATAACTTTCAATTTAGAGTATGTAAATAAAGCACAACATATTAGACTAGAGATGGAAGTGGAACTCATATACTTACAGTTTAATCAGACGAGTCTTGTTGGAATTCCACGATAAATTGCTTCGTCATGATATTTCCATATCTCCCTTAGCTTCTTCTTGGCGAACTCGACGATTAATTTGGATAGTATATTCTCGTCCATTCGTCCCATGCATCCAAAACACAATTTTGTTTTGTTAGTTTTCGAAACCCTCATATTTATTTACCTTATGTTGAGCCCCTATAGGCCCGAGTGCTAAAACCTCAGCTCTGATACCATATGTAACATCTCCATGAATCTGTTAGTGTTATTTTTGAGAAAATAAAATTTTTGGGTTCTCTAGCCATCACACTTTAATAACATAAAAGTATTTATGGTCGAGTTCATAAAAAAAATAGATAACATTTATTTAACCATTATTCCTATACTTGACATTCTCGTAATAGTCAGTTTGCTTATTTATTAAGTGTTACCATTACAACTCCATGGATCACTTTTGAGGCGATTATATATATAAAGGAAACTACATACTGCATGCTATCATAACAAAATGCCTTTACAAAAATCATTTCCACACACATTCCGATGAATAATCACTTATGCCATGAATAAACACTTAGTTGAGACTTATTGACAAGATACTACCATTAAGATATAAACATGTGAAACAAGACATAATTTTTTACGACATAAACATGCAAAAGAATTACTCACAAGATGATCAACAATAGAGTCATACACATGGGGAGACAAAATGTACGTGGTTCACCCAATCACATTGGGCTACGTCCACCAAAGGAGAGTCGCATCTTGTATTAATTATCAAAATAGAACTTACAACCAGTAACACCAATGTTACTATACTTACTTCCAACTTCTCTCCATGCCTCTTTTATCGAGCGCATTTTGAAGATTTTGACCTTAATCTCCACGTAACAAAGAGATCTATGATCTATGTCAACATTCTTACAATATCATATGACTTATAGAGATCTTAAAGAATCTATAATTATAACTCACATATCGAAGGTATTTCCAATTTCAGAAATAACAATTTCGACAACCCAAGGAATACCTACTCCAGTACAATACCATTTTAAAATAGATACAAACTACCGTCTAACAAATTAAATGGATTCACTCATTCGTTGGCAACATAAATATTTAAAGGCACCAAGGTTTAATTGCCAATCCGTCCTCAACTGAAAAATAACTTCTGTCAGTCAAACCCCATAACGACGACTCTATATTATGTTCCCATGAAACGACTACCTAAAGACACATGCTACCAAAAGCTAGACGACACTGTTAAGCTTGACATTGTCTAATGATCTTCATGCCAGCTGGACATTGGACTGCATCTTATCTACTAATTCACCAACAAGAAGCCCACGATTAAGTGCTGATAATAATGCGTAATCAATATTAGAACGTTGCCAGCTATCTGTGATACGTGCTTAACTCATTTAACTAACAGTTCAGCTACAAAAAATTTGTACACAACAGCTGCTAGCTAAAACAACTGTAATCAAACATATTTCCAGGTATCAATAGATAGGGCAGGTCGCAAGAGAAATTTTCGATCGGATCTTAGTTGACCGTGATATCACGAAGAATAGATCGGATCTCGGCTGATTATGATATCACGTAGAGGGTTTTGATCAGATCTCAGTTGACCATGATATCAGGCAGAGGATTTCGATCAAATCTCAGTTGACCATGATATCAGGCAGAGGATTTCGATCAAATCTTATTGACCGTAAAGCTTCGAAGATGGAAAATGAAGTGATTATGATCGGGGCGTTTCTTATCCAATGTCACTTTTATTAGCTTTGCTAACTAGACTCTCAACAATTAGGAGAATGCCTTTGGCAGTTTCAATGACATCTACAGAAAGTGACATTAACGCTAGGATCTGGAGAGGGGATACCAAGAGTTTTGAAACCAACACTAGATCTGGAGATGCGATATAGGAAACACAGAAGATTATATAACAATTTTAAATCAACCGTGGAACTGGAAATACCACATCAAAATGGGTAAACACAGAGGTACAAAAGCAATTAAATACCAACTGTGGATCTGCATCTATCCAGCTAATGGAACGCAACTCAGTGATGACTCACAATTTGACTGATTTTAAGAGAATCAACATTAAACTGCCAGATCTCAAAGATGCGATCGGTTTTGACTATCAGCAATTCTACGGTCAATCTATACAGAGATTGGAAGACAAAAGGACACTGATTGAGGTTTACCTGCTATGGAATAGCGGTCGGCATAAGTAGGGTATCAATCAACTACCATAAAACACTCCAAAAAATGCGATCACCTTGTGGCTCAATTACACAGTGAGGATCGGTGAGGTAGAAGTATTCCAATCTCAAACAAAGATCGACATTTAAAGGAAAATGTGCTCAGATCTCATCAGAATCGATAATTTTAAGAAATAAATGCACTGTCCTCAATAAAGACAGAGATTGACACATAAGAAGAAATGCTCAGATCTCTTCAGATCGATAAATTTTAAGAAATTGCACTGTCCTCAATAAAGACAGAGATTGACACATAAGAAGAAATGCTCAGATCTCTTCAGATCGATAATTTTAAGAAATAATTGCACTGTCCTCAATAAAGACAGAGATTGACACATAAGAAGAAATGCTCAGATCTCATCAGATCGATAAAAGAAACGTTACGCATAATAAAACCCAGAAGCATAAGTCACAAAACAATCACCACTTACTTACAGAGTCGATTAGTTGAAAACTGATCGGGATTGTTTGCAAAGACCCAGCGTCATAAGCCGAAACCGTCCACCAAACACCAAGCCTCCCTGCGAGTTATGGGATTGGGCTCATGGAGCCGTCACCCGAACTAAAACATAATGTGGCTCTGTCAAGTTATGAACCTACACAATCACGACGTGGTATTTGCAAATCCCCAAAATGCAGAAGACTCGCGCAGAGATCTACAGATCATAACCATTCGAACGCGGAGAGGAGGTTATCTACAAACTCCCGGTTGCAAACGTATTTCCCAACAGAGTATCGTCTTTTCTTTTCCCCCCAGCGTCCGATCCCAGATTCCCCCCCCCCAGCGTTTCACTAATACCTTCTCCTTCGAAGGCAGAGATCACCGTCTCCCCAAAAGGATTTCCCCTCGGTGGTGACAATTGGTCAAAGCAAATCGACACATGGCCTGCTTAAGATGAGTCAAGAAGATGACACCGAGGAGTGTAGAAATTTTACGTTTCTATACTGAGACAGATAGCGGAAAAAAATGAGTCTTGTCAAGAGCAAAAAGAATACACACGGCGACCGAGCTAGGCATTCTTCCTAGTAGTCCCCCGCAACCAAACTTTCTTCTTCCTTAAGAAGGTGATCCCCCCCATGCTTCGTTGGAATCATACGGTGGTTTAGAACGAGACAAAAGGCATTAGTGATATGTCAAGGAAACAAACTCCCTTGATTTTCTCAATCACACCTCTCCTAATTCAACTACCCGATCTTTTAAAGGGAATTTAATGCACCGTAATTTTAGTAATAAGGAGTGTGACTACTAATATAAATGGTACATACATTCTACATATTTGTATTCTTCCATTTATGCCTTTCAAAGTAAATCTTCACTTGTATTAAAGTATTTAATATTTTTCTTGTTTTTATGATGAGTATAAAATTCTATTATATATATATAAATAATATAATAACTATTACCTCTTTGGTGTCTGTTGATATGTATGTTCATGCCACATTTTTTTCCTCTTCTCCTTAAATGTTTATATACCTCATAATTTAGAAAATAGGATTATAATTTAGTTATTTTGGTGAGAACAATCATAACAATAATAGTAATAAGGGTCAGTAATTTGAGGGGTGTTACAGCGGTCTAATAACCCATCAAATATAAGTTACGACACTTCCAATATAACTTGCGACACTTGCAAATACAAATAACGACACTTCCAATCGGAGGAATAATACATCTCCATTAGGGATACAATAAAGTACAAATGTAATACATACTATATACAAGTGAATATCTTCCAAATTTTTAAATACATCAACACTCCCTCTTAACTAGGAAGGAATTCTCTAGACACAGGTCATCAATACATATCGCCACAAGTCTTCAATTCTGGAGTTGGATCATCGTTACTGGATCACGGAGCATAATTGTGAATTTTATTGTACTCGTCATCTCGATCACTGGGATATCTCTCAATTCTTCTCGTCATGGGAAGTTCTACAGAGCCAACCATTTTTCATGCTGGATGTAGGCCTAGCCTCTTGTAGGCCTTCATCATCTCTACGAGCGGCCATCCGGTGGAATCTCAGGACTGATTACATGCATCAACAAAACCTAGCAAGAGCATTCCAGGACTAATTACGAGCTTACTGCTCAACCTATAGGATCTCCCAGGGAGCTATTACATGTGACCTCGCAAAACCTAGAAAGAGCATCCCAGGACTAATTACGTGTCCAACATAGCCTGTAAGATCTCCCAGGGATCTATTATATGCGACCATGAAACCAAAACCTAGCAAGAGCATCCCAGGACTGATTACGTGCCCAGCACAACCTGCAAGATCTCACATGGAGCTATTATATTCTACCAAGCAAAACCTAGCAAGACCATCCCAAGACTGATTACGTGCCCATCGCAACCTACAATATCTCCCAAAGTGAAATTGCATGCCACAGACAAAACCTCCAAAGAGCATTTGCCAGATCTCCCAGGGAGCTATTATATGCCATAGGCAAAACCTAGCAAGAGTATCTGCAAATCTCCCGGGGCACTATTATATCTCCCTCTAAGTAAAACCTCGAAAGAGCATTTGCGACATGTCCCAGGGAGCTATTATATGACATAGGAAAAACCTAGCAAGAGTATCTGCAAATCTCCCAGGACGCTACTATATGATTATCGCACAACATTTCCATGGCCATAGAGTATCATCCTGATACTCATGATCCTCCTGATCATCGTCGCATGGAGCATCATCCCGATGCTCATGATCATACTGATCATCATCATACAGTGCATCATCCTGATGCACATCATCATCACATGATCATCTTGATCATTGTCATCTGGAGCATCATCCTGATGCTCATCACACATTATCATCCTAATCATCATTTGGAGCATCGTTCTGATGCATATCATCATCATATGATTATCCTGATCATCATCATATATAGCATCATCCTGATGCATATAATCTAGAGCATCGTCTTGACGCTCAATGCACAACACTTACATCCACAGTCATGGCAAGTATCCTCCTACCACCACACCTGCAATGGCTCCTGCAAATGTGTCCCATCACTTCCTCCTTGAAGTATCTTCTATCGGAAGAACACCAAGCCTCTATCTGAAGTACTTGAACTTCACTATGGCTAGTGTTTTGGTCAACACATCTGTAATCTACTCATTTGTCACAACATACTGGAGCTTCACTTCTCCTCTCTGCACCATCTCCCGAATATAGTGATATTTGTTCTCAATATTGTGATATCCCTCCTTTATGACCTGTTATGGTAAAAATGAAAACATTGTTGTACACTTGGTTACTAGTGAGGACCTCAAGGCCAAGGCCCCACTAGTGGACCTTGAAATTATTGTTATAGTATTTCCTAAGCTTTAGATGTTATTGTAAATCTAAAGGACTAAAGGAGGTGACACAACTTAACAATGGGCGACTAAATACGCTAAGAAGGAAAGTGATTGGTAGGGTGACCATCAAGATCTAGCGATGGATGGTGGGTATCATCTTAGTGCCTCGGGCACTTGAGGAAGTAGTAAAGTAATCTACGGGTCGAATTTAGAAGCTGTAAGTGTAGTCGTCATACTTTGAAGGGAGTATTTACTCATCACCACCTTCTAATCAGGGCTTATCTCTGAGTGTGAGGAAAGTTTGACCAAATTATTGAAATAAGACGAAAGGAAAGGTCACACTTTTATAGTACCCTAATCTCGCTAAAGGATACCGAGAGATTTGGTTGTGAAGCTCTAAGTAGCTACCTTTTAGATTATATATATAGCATCACCCTTAGGATGCAATATGGAGTATAATATACACACCACCACATCGATGAAATATTATTAGTTATAATATTTTTTGAAATTATACACCAAAGGGCATTATAAAGATAGTGCAAGAGAAGTTATTTATAGAGTATTGGGGGATATCTATATATTGTGGTACTCTTAAAGAAGGATAAACTATCTTATCAAGGAACCATTGGGACTATCTTAGACTATGGCCTCTCATTGTTAAAAGGTGGACTTACCAAAGGAGTTATTTAATTCATAAATGGGTGAGTGGGCATTCGATATCTTGATATCATGGATTATTGCTACAAATCAATTATATTATTTAGTTTTGGTTGTTTTCCAAGATTCTAAATCATTCCGGTTTAAGCCTTGAATTGTGTTTAGATGACAACACATTTCTAGACATACGTGGGTTATGATAGAATGGGTATCTTATATATATTTCAAAATGTGCATGGCGCACATATGTAAACCCTTGGTAGTTAACTATTTCATAAACTATAGAAGTTAGTGTACTTACATTGGGTGTAGTTTCCGTTGATCATAAAGAAGGAATTTTGGGTTATGGGGGTAATGCGTTATAATAGGGGGCGATCTCCTTAGTCGGTTGGTAGCCTTTAAAGCTCACGATCCTGGCGACAATAGAACGCCAACTGGAAGACGCGCTGTCTTGTGAAACAGAGAGTATCCTTAACTCCAGTGTGCCATTTGTCGCCAACCTTGCAGGCGGACTTTCCTAGTGGGCTAGCTACCCTAAGTTTAAAAGAACGGTCGAAGACCTGGGGAGGGGGGTGGCATGCTTTTGTTGGTGGAAGAAATCTATGGAGAAAGGGGTATGCAACCTCATACTAAATTCGCATGGAGAATCTGGTATTGGTGAGCGATCTATGACGCAGGACCTATGCACTGATGCAGATTTCGGCTAGTAAGTATGTGGTATCCCTCTTATTTATATGTACCTCTGTATTAGATCGAAATACTCTCATTTCCATTTGTTCGCTTCCTTATTAGATCTATGTGCATCAATTTTTCATGGATCTCTGATGGAGATCGGAATACCCTTTCTAGTTTCAGTAATCCCGCGTCTATCAAAATGTTTGTCACTTGGAAGCGTAATGTGTAGGGTAACCTCCCAAGTGGTCTACAAAACCTGTGTTATGAGAGGGACGGATCATCGAGAAACACAATCCCAGTTTTTCTTCAATGTTTGCTTTTCTATTCTAAAACCTGAGATTGTTGGAAAGGGCATCCTGCTTAATGGAACCCGATCCCATGCACCCGAGAGGTTACCATTTATTTATTTATGGTATCATATTCTGAATTTAGGAAGAGACGGCACCCAAGCCCGATGTCATGCAGCTGAGATGATATATTTATTCCTTTTATTATATTCTATGATATATTCTTCATTGTCATTAAAGGGGCTTGGCGATTGTCATTCATTCAATGAAATCAATCCCCTGCGAAATGTTTTTGACTGTCTTCACTATGATATATTTCTTGATTAATATTCAAAGGGGTTGGGCGATTTTAGTTGATAAAATCGATTCCATGACTAGTGTATTCTGTTAGGATCTCCATGAGGATCGTGAGGATGCTCGTCGGAAGGTAGCAGAGAGCAGGGAGAGGACGGTTCTATGAACCCGATCCCAATGACCTCTGCTATTCAAATCTGTGTTATGATTATAGTGGGTTTTCTCATAGCTCATTGCAGAGTGTGAGAAGGGCGATGCCCTCTTTATTTGTGTGATATATGCTAAACCAATGATAGATCTAGGTTAATATGGGAAACATTTAGGATCTCCAGGTCAGAGATCGTATTTCTCTGCCGAAGATTATTATTCCGTTTTAGAACCCCTGTGTTGTTTGAGAATGTAGCGATAAGGGTTGCCACACATTGTGGTGGTGAAAATCGTGGAGCCTGGTTGATTGAACTCGTGTATTTCCGGTTTAAAATCTCTGTACCTTATGGACAGTATAGTGTAATAATTGCTAGTTAGTATTGTGTTGGAATTATGGATCTCATCTATGAACCTGTGGGTCTCTATTTTAGAACCCCCGTGCTATTTTTGAAACATAGCTTCAATGTTAGCAGCAAATTAGGGTTGTTGTATGAACTGTGGTGTTTTATTGATGCTTGTTTCACATTCCTGCTGAACGGGGAACACTCAGGAGTTGATATCAATCTCCCAAGTTTATTCTCTGTGGTGTTATATCATTGATGCTTTGTTTTAACTTGCTGTTGAACGAGAAACGCTCAAAATTTTGATATCGATTGCCCAATTCCCATATCACAGTATTACTTGTAAAATTATTGTGCCCAATCGAGGATCACAGTTGTTGCTAATGTTGATTTTCCCTAAAAACGTAGATCTCAGTCTTTGTTGATGTTATCGACTGCTAATTGTAGATCATAGTTTGTTGATGATTAGTTTTTTAATGATGGCGCTAGGGTTTATGTCTTAGGCTAAGATCGAAACAATAGTTATGATCCCTGTCGTCGGATGGTTAGGCTCTATGATCTTAAGTTAATGCTTGCTGGTTGCAATGAAAGGATGGTCCCTGCCCTCTAAAGTATAAATCACTGTATTGTCAAATTTTAGGTTGTGGTTTACGAATAGGGAATAACATCTTTGTATTTTGTTTTCTGTATGTAAATATGCGCTTGCTTGTTGTCCGCGACATGGAAAGGAATGGCTATTACAAGATCTTGATCCCCGTATCTTTATTTCAAACTATTTTTGTGTTCATGTGTTCCTTGAATGATTGCAAGCCGGAAGGAACTCTGTCTGAGTCATTATAAAACCCTTGTAGGGTTAAGATGTTAGTAGATTTGAAGGAATTATCTCATCAAGAGAGAAACTGTTTTGGAAACTATTTTGTTGCAGGAATTGTAATTCCCCTTTTGAATAATAGAAAGAATTTTACCTTTGGTGGACGTAGCCCATAGGTGTTGGGCGAACCACATATATATCAATGTTCATGTGTGTTATGTAAATTGTTGTTTCGCATGAATGTGTACGCTTTGTCCAATGTCCCTACTATATCTTATTATTTCTTATGATGGCTACATGGATATAGGTCATTCATTTAAATATTGTGTAATGGAAATGTTAGAAGATGGTAATGTTAGAATATGGTAATGTTATGTTATGTAAATGGTGATGTTATGTTATGTAAAGATTGTGTTATGTAAATGGTAATGTTAGAATATGTACTAATATGATTATATAAGTTGCCAAATTATTAGTCTGTTGAATTGATAAATATAATCGTACATTGCAACAAAAATGGGTCTAAGTACGACAAAGGAGTTGTATAATGAATATTTTCATTGTCTTATTATTGATGTAAGTGTGTCGGACTCTTGGTTCTCCCACAAATTAACTTTTATTTCGGAGAACGTTATCGTTAAGTAAACATTTATTAAAATATTAACTCCATCCTTTTGGTTGTGTTACAGAGTTGTGTAGGTATTTTCTTATTATGGAGGTGATTTAATAGATGTTGGTGTTATTGATTATACCCTAGCATAGATAGGCCATATTTATATGAGTATCGTTTTTATTAAGAAGATTGTTTGTTGGGTCGTGAACTATGAGAGATTTTTTTTTAAGATTTAACCTAAATGCTAATTATGGGTATGTCACATATGGTCTTAGAGAATTAGGTTACAACACTAGGGCCTAATGAGCTCAACATGCGATAAGTAAGTATGAAGGTTGTTAAGTTGACTAATCAATTATTTGTGTTTCATTTTGGATGCATGGATTGTACTGGAGGAGGGGAAAATGAATCTCCAAGCTCGACTTCAAGTTTCTTCCACCAGAGCACAGGTTGCAAACACTTGGGCTTATTGAGCTCAATTGGAGAAGAACAAATACAAGTTGGTCGGACTAGAAAAGGAGCTGCATTCTATAAGCCAAGAATAAAATGTTCACTTCCAAAGAATCGTCAAGAGGTAAGCAACAAAACTTCTTGAAATTGCAAGTAAGTACGTACGAGTTTACTGAAAAGTTATAATTAGAGTATCTATTTGTGAACATTACATAAGTTCATTTGAATGATCTCCTATGGATAACACTAGACGATGAATATCTCCTCACCCTTTACAATTAGTTTCATTGAATGACAAGAAAGTACTCTTCTAATTAGTTAATATTATTGGAGTTAAGTCCTTATGAAATGGGTACTTGTAAGTAGAGTAAAAGCACGTATTGGAAGTTATCCTAGCTATTTCACAGTGAAGTTTATAGGCTAAGGAAGTCTCCTAATTTGGTTGACCTTAGATAACTAAGTAAACTTGATTGACCAATAGTCTAGATTTCCAAATATGAAATTTAGATGGGAAATGTAAGCAACTTAGATCTGTTAAAAGATCCATTAAGTTCAGATCAAAAGTAAGTCTTTATGTTAAAAAAGTCCATTAAAGATTTGATAGTTTGGGTCAGTCTTGGGTTTTGAACTATGTAAGAAACGATCAGGTTCTGTTTACATATGAGTTACCTTAAATAAGAAAGTTTATAAATTTATAATGAGGTTGACCTTAGTAGTAAAATCTGTAAAGGTGCATGCTGCAGGAGGAGTCATTGTGAATTTAATATTTCTAGTTGTGAGGGAAGCATAATTATGTGATGTTAAGTTGTTGCTTTATTCCATAAGAAGTATAGTTTGGCTAGACTAGGATGTCTGGTTTCTTTTAAACAAGGAAATTAACTTTAATTGGTGTGAAGTTTTCTATGACTAGGAAATTGTGAGATTACAAAGGAGAAAAATGGTTAATAGTCTCCTTGCTAATCAATTTCAATCTAGTATGTAATTGTATAGGATAAGTAATTATAATACGATTTTTGTGACATTGAAGCATGCTCGTACCCTTACATATAAGTGCAACAAAAGGAAAATGGTTATAATTACATATACATGTGAATATTAATCAGTTAATATGAGAATGCATGAGTACCTTTTATATATACCTCTTATTTCAGTAATTTCTACTAAGATAGACGTGGGAAACAATGAGTAATAGTGATACTTCTATTTGCTCAATATTTATGATGACTTGCTATCCATGTACAACTATATGTTTTCTCAAATTGATTATTTTGTTAAGGGATAGATTATTGGAAACCTAGACCCAACATGAAATAAATACAGGTTAGTAGGATGCTGTAATCTTCTAACGTCCTTATGTTGCCACAAAGAATGACTGTTTTTATTTATTATGTGTTGAGGAAAACATTGATGACATGGAATTTGCAGGGTAGATCGGAAGTGATCTTTGAGACAGTAATCGAGGTATAAGCTTTTATGAAACAAGTAAAAATGATGTTTGAACATATGTTATATATACAATTGTCTTATGATTTAATTACCTTTATATGACTAACACTTTGAATGTTGTGGTCGAACAAATGTTATTTTCCCACACATCACTGCCTGACACCCATCAATGGGTAAATGTGGGATATATATATCGATTCATGTATAATACTAATACGTGATGATACAAGTAAACTGGAACCTTGGCAGATGAAGGTGAGCTATGCGGTCGCCTTTACAAAGGTACATGGTTATCTGTATAAGGTATGTAAGTTTGTTTTAGACAATTGGCTATCTCTATATGATGTTAGGGTATACAAAAAGGGTTGTATAACTAAAAATAGGAATTGTGTTGAAATGGTGAAAGCTAACATTCGAGGTTAAATGATCATAATGTCCATGGATCATCATAGAAAGAATGTTATATCGTGTTCAAAGCATTATGACATCTTATAAGCTAGATATGTGTAGTAGGAAATGACATCTTAGATGATTACATATGGATATTTTATTGAGAAAAATGATTTTATGTTTAAGGAAGGGATCTTCTTACAATATTTGATTTTGTATATAAAGTGATACTAACAAGTGGAATTTGGCAGATGGTGAAATTTCTGTGAAGCTTGTGAAAATGCAAGAGCATAAATATTATGCATGGTAAAATAAGGGGGTGAGGATTTAAGATCCACATCACAACTGTTACAGATTCTTTTAAATTTTGATATATTTTTAATCGGGAAACTCGACCCAGATTGGTCAGAGTAATCGTATGGGTACAAAATGTAATGTGACGAAATAAATTGATTAAATTGAAAGAGATTTTTCTAGACTCAAGTAAGGCGGCTTGGGGAAAATAAATTCTGGGACTCAAGCGAGAAGGCTTGAGGGGAATTGTGTAAAGAGTGTTGTAATGGCATTGAAATACTCCCAAAAATCAGGGATTGAACAGCCACTAGGATTCTCGAAGAATCGGCTGGCTGTAAGACCTAGGCAAGCTATAAGAAAATGTGTATCTGGGAGGCAGGACGCTACTTAGTATGCATGAAAGAAATGTTTGTTGCGTGAGCACTAAGGTGTTAGGCAAAACATGAATGAAATGTTTGCTGCGTGAGCACTAAGGTGTTAGGCAAAACATGAGAGAAATGTTTGTTGCGTGAGCACTAAGGTGTTAGGCAAGGCATGAGAGAAAGGATTGATGTGCGAGCACTAAGGTGTTAGGAAAGAATTCCCTGGATCAAGTGAATGTTGTTTGTTGATTTTGTCAAACAGTATACAATCATGGAGCGCTAGATCTATTCTAAATATTGCAAGTGATATGTGCAATAAAGAACTCATGATTTATGTTTCTGAGTTTGATTATGAAGTTGATGACAAGTTGTTACTAAACATTGTTCTTTTGAATTCCAGTTCTGTGGTACAAATGATCGCTCCAAGAAAAGAGTGAACAACGAGGACGGTGTTATTTTAAAGGGGATGAGGATGTGATATCCCTCCTTTATAACCTGTTATGGTAAAAATGAAAACATTGTTCTACACTTGGTTACTAGTCAGGACCTCAAGGCCAAGGCCCCACTAGTGGACCTTGAAATTATTGTTATAGTATTTCCTAAGCTTTAGATGTTATTGTAAATCTAAAGGACTAAAGGAGGTGACACAACTTAACAATGGGCGACTAAATAGGCTAAGAAGGAAAGTGATTGGTAGGGTGACCGTCAAGATCTAGCGATGGATGGTGGGTATCATCTTAGTGCCTCGGGCACTTGAGGAAGTAGTAAATTAATCTACGGGTCGACTTTAGAAGTTGTAAGTGTAGTCGTCATAATTTGAAGGGAGTATTTACTCATCACCACCTTCTAATCAGGGCTTATCTCTGAGTGTGAGGAAAGTTTGACCAAATTATTGAAATAAGACGTAAGAAAGGTCACACTTTTATAGTACCCTAATCTCGCTAAAGGATACCGAGAGATTTGGTTGTGAAGCTCTAAGTAGCTACCTTTTAGATTATATATATATAGCATCACCCTTAGGATGCAATATGGAGTATAATATACACACCACCACATCGATGAAATATTATTAGTTATAATATTTTTTGAAATTATACACCAAAGGGCATTATAAAGATAGTGCAAGAGAAGTTATTTATAGAGTATTGGGGGATATCTATATATTGTGGTACTCTTAAAGAAGGATAAACTATCCTATCAAAGAACCATTGGGACTATCTTAGACTATGGCCTCTCGTTGTTAAAAGGTGGACTTACCAAAGGAGTTATTTAATTCATAAATGGGTGAGTGGGCATTCGATATCTTGATATCATGGATTATTGCTACAAATCAATTATATTATTTAGTTTTGGTTGTTTTCCAAGATTCTAAATCATTCCGGTTTAAGCCTTGAATTGTGTTTAGATGACAACACATTTCTAGACATACGTGGGGTATGATAGAATGGGTATCTTTTATATATTTCAAAATGTGCATGGCGCACATATGTAAACTGTTGGTAGTTAACTATTTTATAAACTATAGAAGTTAGTGTACTTACATTGGGTGTAGTTTCCGTTGATCATAAAGAAGGAATTTTGGGTTATAGGGGTAATGCGTTATAATAGGGGGCAAGATCCTTAGTCGGTTGGTAGCCTTTAAAGTTCACAATCCTGGCAACAATAGAACGCCAACTGGAAGACGCGCTGTCTTGTGAAACGGAGAGTATCCTTAACTCCAGTGTGCCATTTGTCGCCAGCCTTGCAGGCGGACTTTCCTAGTGGGCTAGCTACTCTAAGTTTAAAAGAATGGTCGAAGACCTGGGGAGGGGGCGGCATGCTTTTGTTGGTGGAAGCAATCTATGGAGAAAGAGGTATGCAACCTCATACTAAATTCACATGGAGAATCTGGCATTGGTGAGCGATCTATGATGTAGGACCTATGCACTGATTCAGATTTCAGCTAGTAAGTATGTGGTATCCCTCTTATTTAGATGTACCTCTGTATTAGATCGGAATACTCTCATTTCCATTTGTTTGCTTCCTTATTATATCTATGCACATCAATTTTTCATGGATCTCTGATGGAGATCGGAATACCCTTTCTAGTTTCAGTAATCCCGCGTCTATCAAAATGTTTGTCACTTGGAAGCGTAATGTGTAGGGTAACCTCCCAAGTGGTCTACAAAACCTGTGTTATGTGAGGGACAGATCATCGAGAAACACAATCCCAATTTTTCTTCAATGTCTGCTTTTCTATTCTAAAACCTGAGATTGTTGGAAAGGGCAGCGTGCTTAATGGAACCCGATCCCATGCACCTGAGAGGTTACCATTTATTTATTTATGGTATCATATTCTGAATTTAGGAAGAGACGGCACCCAAGCCCGATCCCATGCAGCTGAGATGATATATTTATTCCTTGTATTATATTCTATGATATATTCTTCGTTGTAATTAAAGGGGCTTGGCGATTGTCATTCATTCAATGAAATCAATCCCCTGCAAAATGTTTTTGACTGTCTTGACTATGATATATTTCTTGATTAAGATTCAAAAAGGTTGGTCGATTTTAGTTGATAAAATCGATTCCATGACTAGTGTATTCCGTTAGGATCTCCATGAGGATCGTGAGGATGCTTGTCGGAAGGTAGCAGAGAGCAGGGAGAGGACGGTTCTATGAACCTGATCCCAATGACCTCTGCTATTCAAATCTGTGTTATGATTATAGTGGGTTTTCTCATAGCTCGTTGCAGAGTGTGAGAAGGGCGACACCCTCTTTATTTGTGTGATATATGCTAAACCAATGATAGATCTAGGTTAATATGGGAAACATTTAGGATCTCCAGGTCAGAGATCATATTTCTCTGCCGAAGATTATTATTCCATTTTAGAACCCCTGTGTTGTTTGAGAACGTAGCGATAAGGGTTGCCACACATTGTGGTGGTGAAAATCGTGGAGCCTGGTTGATTGAACTCGTGGATTTCCGGTTTAAAATCTCTGTACCTTATTGACAGTATAGTGTAAAAATTGCAAGTTAGTATTGTGTTGGAATTATGGATCTCATCCATGAACCCGTGGGTCTCTATTTTAGAACCCCCGTGCTATTTTTGAAACATAGCTTCAATGTTAGCAGCAAATTAGGGTTGTTGTATGAACTGTGGTGTTTTATTGATGCTTGTTTCACATTCCTGTTGAACGGGGAATGCTTAGGAGTTGATATCGATCTCCCAAGTTTATTCTCTGCGGTGTTATATCATTGATGCTTTGTTTTAACTTGCTGTTGAACGAGAAACGCTCAAAATTTTGATATCGATTGCCCAATTCCCATATCATAGTATTACTTGTAAAATTATTGTGGCCAATCAAAGATCACAGTTGTTGCTGATGTCGATTTTCCCTAAAAATGTAGATCTCAGTCTTTGTTGATGTTATCGACTGCTAATTGCAGATCATAGTTTGCTGATGATTAGTTGTTTAATGATGGCGCTAGTGTTTATGTCTTAGGCTAAGATCGAAACAATAGTTATGATCCCTGTCATCGGATGGTTAGGCTCTATGATCTTAAGTTAATGCTTGTTGGTTGCAATGAAAGGATGGTCCCTACCCTCTAAAGTGTAAATCACTGTATTGTCAAATTTTAGGTTGTGGTTTACGAATAGGGAATAACATCTCTGTATTTTGTTTTCTGTATGTAAATATGCGCTTGCTTGTTGTCCGCGACATGGAAAGGAATGGATATTACAAGAGCTTGATCCCCGTATCTTTATTTCAAACTATTTTTGTGTTCATGTGTTCCTTGAATGATTGCAAGCCGGAAGGAACTCTGTCTGAGTCATTATAAAACCCTTGTAGGGTTAAGATGTTAGTAGATTTGAAGAAATTATCTCGTCAAGAGAGAAACTATTTTGGAAACTATTTTGTTGCAGGAATTGTAATTCCCCTTTTGAATAATAGAAAGAATTTGACCTTTGGTGGACGTAGCCCATAGGTGTTGGGAAAACCACGTATATCTCAATGTTCAAGTGTGTTATGTAAATTGTTGTTTCACATGAATGTGTACGCTTTGTCCAATGTCACTACTATATCTTATTATTTCTTATGATGGCTACATGGATATAGGTCATTCATTTAAAGATTGTGTAATGGTAATGTTAGAAGATGGTAATGTTAGAATATGGTAATGTTATGTTATGTAAATGGTGATGTTATGCTATGTAAAGATTGTGTTATGTAAATGGTAATGTTAGAATATGTACTAATATGATTATATAAGTTGCCAAATTATTAGTCTGTTGAATTGATAAATATAATCGTACATTGCCACAAAAATGGATCTAAGTACGACAAAGGATTTGTATAACGAATATTTTGATTGTCTTATTATTGATGTAAGTGTGTCGGACTCTTGGTTCTCCCACAAATTAACTTTTATTTCGGAGAACGTTATCGTTAAGTAAACATTTATTAAAATATTAACTCCATCCTTTTTGTTGTGTTACAGAGTTGTGTAGGTATTTTCTTATTATGGAGGTGATTTAATAGATGTTGGTGTTATTGATTATACCCTAGCATAGAAAGGCCATATTTATATGAGTATCGTTTTTATTAAGAAGATTGTTTGTGGGGTTGTGAACTATGGGAGAAATTTTTTTGAAGATTTAACCTAAATGCTAATTATGGGTATGTCACAAATATGCTTCAACTTTTCATGGAACATTGGGTTCTCTGACAACTTCACACAACTCTAGTTGTCACAATAGATACAAGTAGCATCCAACTGGAGATCAAATAAATTAGGCAGTAGCTTCCTAAGCCATACTCCCTCACAACTGGCCGAACAAGCTGTGACATACTTTGCTTTGACTATACTCAGTGCTACTCAGGATTGTTTCCTGCTAAACCAAGATATCACACCTAATCCCATACTAAAGCAGCACCTCAAAGTGCTCTTCCTATCTGTAGCACTGCCTACCCAATCTGAATCAACATAACGCTCTAGGTTAAACTTTTGATTCACATCATACTTGAGCCCATAATCAACTATACCCTTCAGGTACCTCAGAATATGCTTTACTCCAATCAGGTGAACATGTCTAGGATCCGTCAAGAACTGTTTAAAGATGTTCACCGCAAATCAAATATCTGGTCTCGTGTTCGTCAGGTACATCAAGGACCCAATCATCTGATGATACATCATGGCATCAACCGAATGTGATGAAGCATCACTCAATAGCTTCAGTTTTAATGCCATAGGTGTGGCCATGGCCTTACAGTCCATCATCCTGAACCGCTTTAAGATCTCTACTACATACTTCCCTTATCCAAGGAAGATTCCATATGCACTCTTCCACACCTCCATACCTAGAAAGTAATGCATCATACCCAAGTACTTCATCTCAAACTCAGAAACAAGCTTCCTCTTTGTGTCTTCAATCAATCTATCCTCACCTATCACAAAGAGGTCATCCACATACAATAGGAGTATCACTGGATTGCCTTCCTCAACCTTGTAGTAAAGGTTGGAATAGTAAATCCGAAGCTAGACATGAAGCTATCTATCCTGTCGTACCATATCCTGGGTGCTTGCTTCAAGACATACAAGGATTTCTTCAATCTCCACACATATGACTCCCTGTCATGTATCTCAAAACCGAGTGGATGCTCCACATACACTTCCTCTTTGACTACACCATTCAAGAAAGTCGTCTTGACAGCCATCTTATGTATTGTTCTGATGGAAGTGTATATGGCTACAAGTGCAAAAGTTTCTTCATAGTCTATCCCTTATTTCTGGGAGAAGCCACGAGCCACAAAACTTGTCTTGTATTTCTCTTTGCTACCATCTGCACCATGCTTGATCTTGCAAATCCACTTGGAAGTCACAACGGACTTCCCTCCTAGTCTAGGGACCACATTCCAGACATCATTCTTCATGATCGACTGGTACTCCTCGATCATGGCATCCTTCCATTACTGCATCCTGGATCCTGGGAACTTGATATTCTTCAATATCTTCAATAAGTAGTTTTCTTGAACTTCGTCGCTGGAACAAATGTTGTTGTTCTTCTTTTGTAGGTGATTGTACACGATCTTTCGTTAGTCAAATTCAATTGCATGATTAGAAACATCACATAGTTTTCAGAACAAAATATTTACACATAAAGACGTATGTCATACAGTCGTGCAATTATCTTAGCCAATGCTTCAACGCAACATTTATCCATATCCCGTAACTTTCTAGATGGCTTCCATCTCTACCACAACATTGTTAAGAGTGTGCACAACTCCCAACATGTCAGCAAAGAGGTTTCATTCTAGATAAGTAGCAATGCAGTGTTGTACAGTACCATAGGCCACTTACCCATTATTATATTTAGTAGTATCTTGTTCATTAATGAAACTTTTCTAAAATGCATAATATACATCCTAAATCTAGGAACATATGTAAATGACTGAACAACGTCATTTAAGTAATCATATCTACAAGAAATAACAATTCAAATACTTATCTTCATTTGGTTGTTGGGTGGACTCCCTCTCAATCTTTGCTTCCTTGCAGGAACTATTGGGTTCTTTGATAGTGTTATGTTCTATACATATATAGCTGTACTTGCTGCTTCTTCCCATAGATGCATAAGAAGATCTTGATCATGAAGCATTTCCCATGCTGCTTCCATGATTGTTGTATTCTACCTTTCTGCAACCCCATTCTATTGTCGATTGTAAGGAGTGGTCAACTCCCTCTTAATCCCCGAATCAATGCATAACTGCTTGAAGTGTGCTGAAGTGAATTCTCCACCATTTTCGGATCCACTCAGAGAACTACTGGAGTGTGCTCCCTCTTGATCTTTGATTCCTAGATTATCTGTCTTTGAACTTATATCCATCCTGGACCATTATGCTACTTAAGTGTACACTAGTGTCAATAGTGTGCACTAGTGTCATCATTGTTTCATCCTCAAGATCTCATACATAATCAGACATGCATTAGTATAATCTCAATACTATAAAAAAATTATGATTCTAAATATGTAAGGTCATGATCATTTCATACACAAGTAATTTATCACAAGCATTAGTATTCAAGGTTTCAGGGAGTACTTATTTTACTCATGAATATTCTTATTTGACCACAGGACTCTTGTAGTTTGTCATACCATTAATCAAACTAAGAAGCATAATATGCATAAACCCATGATTATTCAAACATATAAATTCATGAATAATCATTATCAATCATGCAAAAGTATACTAATATGAGATCCTAACACAAGGTAGGATTCTAGCTTGATATAAGGAAAACATACATGGATTATCATGTTTGCGAGTTATGTCTGACATACACAAACAATGTCTTCTTTGTTCTCTTCAATGCTTTAGAGACCTTGTGCTAGTAACCTACATATCTCATAAGTTCAGCATTGTAGAACCAAATTATACATACCTCATAAGTAGATCTTCTATGTGATCAATGGTTATGGATGAGTCTTTTTCTTCATGTCACCATGGTCATATGTTCTTGATCTAGAACTTGATTTGTCTTTCTTGATGTACCTTTCATGTTAGCAGACAACATCATCCTCATACAACACCATGGTGCATTAGTACAATCATATGCGTCATAACCCTAATCAATGAATGTCTTCTATCATTCACATGCATTCATAATTTTTCTAAGGTGATAAGACAGGTCTAAAATTAATCACGATTGTGCTAACCTCAATAATATGAAGATAAACATATCGTAAACTTAATTATGAACAGATTTCAAAACATGGTCTTGTCTCTTCTGAAGTCATACCTGTCGGGATTGCTTGTAATCTTCTTTTGTAAGGCCTTAGCCTCATGTCCTGTCACATCCCCTCCGACCCACCTGGCCAGCTGGAGACCGTGATCCATTTTTTTTTTCCAAAACCATTGACTGAGCGCCCATACACACAGTGGGAGAACTTGGATCCACAATGACGAATCCCGATACGCACATCCCACACAACGATTCTCGAAATGCGAATCTCGCAACAATGGGTCCCACGGTTTTGGGTTCAGGATTGTGGAAAGTCCAAACACCTAGCGCGGGTTTTGGAAAACCTGAAAGCTGAAACCTGACTGCTTGACTGTGGAGGTTGTCACCTCGAAACCTGAAACCCACAAAGTCGAGTGCGGGGTTGCAGAAAGTCAAAATCCTATAGCACGAGTTTTGACGAACCCACAACCCAGAACCCGCCAATGTCAAGTGTGGGCTTGCGGGAGGCCTAAATCCTGTCGTGCGAGCTTGTTGAACCCGAAACCCAAAACCTGAAACCTGCTACTTTTGGGTTTGGGATTGCGGGAGGCCTAAACCTGTCAACGCGGATTTGGCATACCCACAACCCGAAACCCACAGAATCATGCGTGCGGAACCTTGTTTCTACAAGGGTAACTTCATCAATCTTCCAAGGGGCATAACTCCTCCCTCCAGTATCCAAATGGGGCAAGGTTGGTACTGTTGGAAAGCTATTGGAGAGCTCTATCCAATGGTAGCATCCCCTTTACCAGGTGAGCCATCTAACCAGCTCATTTCCCTCTATGAAGTTTTGTTCCTATCCACACTTAACATTCCAACCTTATACCATTATGTCAGATAACTTCCTTATCCATCTGACCATAGAGGTTCTGAGACACTCCCAGGATTCCCTCTTTCCCAAGGATCAGATGATAAGATACATTTCCTTCACAGGGTTATTATACATACACATTCATTACCAAAACAATGGAACTCTATCATACATCATCACATATAAAATGCATCCACAGGCTTAACTCACACATCTATCATATGTAAGAATTACAAGCATTTGTTCCTGCAATACAAGATAAATACACACAGTGGATTCAGCCTGTTACTCAAGCCTGTTCATGACTTCATATCAATAACTCATATAACCATACATACAACAATTCCATGATTATACAAGCATTCATCATAATAATGGAACCACGTCGTTTACCATAACAGAATACTTATCTTTGAATTTCGAAGTGACTGGCTAAGTGAGAGCAACATTCCACCCAACCTTAGATCTCTATCCATCCTATACTCTTTCGACTGAGAGATCACCCCCGAGTTGGGCAGTGTATCCACTAAGGAGGGCTAATAGGTTCTCTCACAGTCAAGGCTCCATTCACATGCTAACCAGTCTATAGTTGGGTTTACCAAGCATTCCAGGGAAGCTACCCATGCTAAGCCAACCTACAGGGGTTCTTCAGCACATAGGGATAACAAGGAGGCATTGCTAAACCAGTGAGTTCAACCACAGAATTGTAGGCATCTCAACACTCAGTTGACCTGGCACCCACAATACCTACCACATCTAACACAAGGAATACCTACTGCATAATCACATAGTCTCTCAAGGCATATTCCCTTCCAGTGCTATTCCAGGATGGGCATAGAAAGTTCTAGTCGCTCACAGCCGACCTAGCACCCACAATACCTACCACATCCAACACAAGGAATATCCTATCATTGCTATATAGTCTCACAAGGCCCTTCCCTTCCAGTGCTATTCCAGGATGGGCATAGAAAGGTCCAGTCATTAGTTCATTGAGACTATAGCCTTCATTGAGTTTCTCCAGCAATCCAACCCTTCTCCCATGGTTTACAACAAGATATATGCCGGCATGGTGTCTTTCCACGGTTTCTTTGCGCAAACTGCTCTGCAACCTTCTCTATTGACTTTTCCCATCGTTGTACGAGGGTTCTTCACACATGGCATCATGGATGCTTGTTCTTGCGTAGTTCTCACACACCGAGCACGCTACTTACAGGAAAACGCATAGGTGAATCCTCTGTGAGGGTCAATCCTCTCAACAATGGTAGCGCGAGCATTTCAAAATAGGGAATGAGGTGCATGAGTTCTGAATGGATGATTGTGTGTCTGAGTCTTCCCCCCCGGTTCACAATAGGCTCTGCGAGTTCTCCCCAGTAAATTCGATGCCTTCACGCACAAGTGATCAGAGCCATCCCTTGCCATACGAAATCGCAGGCATGCTCTATACTCCATCAGACTCAGCCGTTCATTCTCAACCACCCTCTGAAATCGCATTAATGTCAGCATGGAGTTCAAACGGGTTCTTAGTCAGACATGTGGCAACATGGTCAACCAATCTGAAACCCCCTCACCTCTCCCTAGTGGATACACACAGCCCCATTCTCATTCGTTTCCTCCTTATCCAGCTTCTTGGTTATTTTATTCATTCAGTAATAATTACATCATTTACATTCTTCATGGCTTAGCAACCCATCAATAATCAATCTGCATCAATACTTGCCTAAGCAATAAACTAAAACATCCACTAGTAGGGCCTTGGCCTTGAGCTCCACAATAGGGCAATTGCACATACTGTACATAAGCAATATTTACATCAAGGGAAAAATAGGGTATTACATCTCCCTCTAGAACTGGAACTTCTTCTCTCTTTCTTTTTCCTTGGAAATAAATCATAATGGAACCTCTTCTCTTATGTAGGTATCCAATTAATTTTCTTCTAGGATTTACCCAGTCCACTTGATTTACTGAAACTGGATCTGGAGCTGGATTAGGGTTTGTTAGAGAAACCCTAAAAATCAAAACTTTGAATTTCAAACTTCTGTCTGGATAGGGAGATGCAGATGACTGAGGCAAGCAAGTTGGTGTGCTCATATTTTGAAAACTCCAAAAATTGACCCCTCAAAATTTACATGCGAGTTTTGGATCTGTAGCTTCTGTCAAATTCTGGTTTTTTGGCTTTTTTGGTTTTCTGGTCAAAATCCCGAACTAGCGTTTAATAGAGCCCGGGGTTCTACCCAACCAAAAACTTCGATCTTGGTCTCTAAATTTTGATTTTGATGAGGAGCATCCAGCCATAGTCTCTGATTCCAAAAATTCCAACTTTTGCAGACACCCTAATTTCCCGCAGCAGTGGCAAACCAAAAATGAAAGTGCTCATAATCAAATTCTGTCTGGACATAAATATATTCCATATTGTTTCATATGTATCTCTGAAATTTCAGATCCTCAAGGTCTAAAACTTCATCCTGTTGTAGACTGACCTGTCATATTTCCAATCCCACATATCTGAGCTTTAATGGATTCTCTGAGTGAGAGATATTACAAGTGTCACAATGTGCCCTGTTTATGGGATGAAACAACATAGCTAACATGTATGGAGTGCCACATGTCACTATTTAAACTTCGGGCTCTGAAACCTAGACCTGTGAAACTACAGTCCATTCCCTAACTACCAATTTTTATGAAATTCCATTTGGATCCTCGTAGGCTGAGATACGACCTTTCTTCCTAGGTCACCTGTTTAGTACTGCATTCTTGAAGAGGAAGAAACCCTAACTTGTATGAATAATATCTTGCAAAGTACAACGAATCTGAGGCTGAGCTTCAGACACAATTACATGAACATTTAATATTTGTCCTGTAAAAGTTTCAGATCCTCAACCTTCGCCAAGACTCAGTTATAGAAAAAGTGCCACGATGCCTGGTTTTTATTATACCAAGCCCTAGCTTCCAATTTGTCGCAAGTGAAACAAGTGTCATAAATGCCATACAATGCCTTCCTTCAGACTAGCTCTAATAACATGTTAGTTTTTCAACATTTAATTCAATATGATCTATAATCTTAACTGAGAGAACAACATGTACAACATATCAAACATAAGAGACAAGAGACACAAATCATTTCACCGAGGAAAACTAAGAAGGTGAAAAACCCCGCAACTTTCTAAGAGATAGAATGAGCACCAATACAAAGATCACAAAGATGAATCCCCAAAGATAGATGTCTGCAGCAGCAGCTACTCCTCCTCCACTTGTGCGCACTCCTCCTCTCTCTCACTAATGCGAAGTGAGTGAGTGAGTGAATGAATGAATGAGAAAGTCACACTCTCTATTTATACAATGACTTGACATTCCTTTTACTCTAACTGGGCCGAACTCCCTTAGGAGAGTCTAATAACCCATTACCACTTGTCACTGGGCCGACCCCACTAGGGTGTTCTAATAACCCTTTAACCCACACTAGGTTGACCCCTCTAAGGTGCTCTGTTAACTCATCAAATAGAAGTTACGACACTTACAATATAACTTGCGGCACTTGCAAATACAAATGACGGCACTTCCAATCGGAGGAATAATACAGCTCCGTTGGGGATACAATAAAGTACAAATGTAATACATACGATATACAAGTGAATATCTTCCGAAGTTACAAATACATCAACACTCCCTCTTAACTAGGAAGGTATTCTCTAGACACAGGTCATCAATACATATCGCCACAAGTCTTCAATTCTGGAGTTGGATCATCATTACTGGATCACGCAGCATCATCGTCATTGCTGTTGTACTCTTCATCTCGATCACTGGGCTATCTCTCAATTCTTCTAGTCATAGGAATTTCTACAGAGACAGGCCTTTTTCATGCTAGATGTAGGCCTAGCCTCCTGTAGGTCTTCATCATCTCTGCGAGCGGTCATCCGGTGGAATCTCAGGACTGCTTACGTGCATCAACAAAACATGGCAAGAGCATCCCAGGACTAATTACGAGCTTACTTCTCAACCTATACGATCTCACAGGGATCTATTACATGTGACCTCGCAAAACCTAGCAAGAACATCTCACGAATGATTACGTGCTCCACACAACCTGCAAGATATCCGATGGAGCTATTAGATGCCACCAGGAAAGCAAAACCTAGCAAGAGCATCCCAAGACAAATTACATGCCCAGCACAACCTACAAAATATTCCAGGGAGCTATTATATGCTGCTAAGAAAAACGTAGCAAGAGCATCCCAGGACTGATTACGTGCCCATCACAACTTGCAATATCTCACAGGGTGAAATTGCATGCCACGAAAAAAACATCGAAAGAGCATTTGCCAGATATCCTAGGGAACTATTATATGCCATAGGGAAAACCTAGCAAGAGTATCTGCAAATCTCCCAATGCGCTATTATATGTACCTCTAAGAATAACCTCGAAAGAGCATTTGCCAGATCTCCCAGGAAGATATTATATGCCATAGGCAAAACCTAGCAAGAGTATCTGCAAATCTCCCACGGTTCTATTAAATGATTATCGCACAACCTGTCCACGACCACAGAGTATCATCTTGATACTCATGATCCTCCTGATCATACTCGCATGGAGCATCATCCTGATGCTCATGATCATACTGATCATCATCATATAGTGCATCATCCTGATGCACATCATCATCACATGATCATCTTGATCATCGTCATCAGGAGCATCATCCTTATGCTCATCACACATGATCATCATCTGGAGCATCGTCGTGATGCATATCATCATTGCATGATCATCTTGATCATCATAATATATAGCATCATCCTGATCATAATCATATATAGCATCATCCTGATGCATATCATCTAGAGCATCGTCCTGATGCTCAACACACAGCACTTCACCTATAACATACCCTTTTTGCTGAAAAACATTTTATGTTGGAAACATTATGTTAACTTTTTTTGTAAAGTTTTGTATTGGACAAGTGTCCAAGGATGACTGTAATTGCACAATAATTTATTATTTAATAAATTAAATAGGATACAAACACCTAAGGGGACTGTTGAAAGATTGTTTACTGACCCACTAGGTGGAATGGAATCTGGGGTAGAAGGCAATGGACAAGTAGCAGCATCATGATGCAACTAACTAGCTGTTGGTATCGGTCAACTCCCTTGAAATGTGGTCATAGTGCCCTGGAAGGTGGGACTGGATGTTGAGGCTCATTTATTCAGAACTGACCACTAAAGACCTAGGCAGTCTATATAAGAGCCCTCAAATTATGAACTGAGGTTCATCACTTTTCCTGACGAGGAAATTTACCTTGGGTTTTTGCTGTGCTTGCACCCAAGAGATTCAATGAGGGGATATGCTGATTTTTTGATCATGGTGTAAGTTTGCCTATTATACTACTGAGTGCAGAAGTTACATTACTAAGTGCAGAAGGCATATTTTGAGTGCAAAAGTTATACTACTGAGTGCAGAATTTATATTACTGAGTGCCTTGCTTATACACAGATTCGATCTACTTAGTGGTTCAGTAAGCAAGCTCGGGGGTCCAAAGGAATCAAGTAGTTTGGCTACTTCTTCTGGAAAAGGTTGGGAGGAGTAGGCCTCCTTGGGTGTTTGTTGGCCCTATCTCCATTTTCAGGTTCTACTTGTCTTTTCTAATTCTAAGTAGTTAAAATTTCTATCTGCAATTATTGATTTACTATTTCCAAGGATATTATTAAACAAATGCATTTATTTTATTTTATGACCTAATTAGGATTCTGTATAGTAATGATTATGTAAGATGAATTGAATAAAATATTTCTCTGCATTTTCCCCCATGCTAATGGTTTTGCATCGTACTCTAGTACAGAGAAGAGATTAAGGTAGATAAAGTGATAGGTAGATTGCGAAATGAATGAGAATATCAATATTGTTGTATTTCATTAGTTTTTCCTTACCATTAATATTCTGTATTAAACAATATAATTTTATGTCTTTCTCTTATCATTCCTTTCATCAGTCAAATGTTTAAGGTTCACTGTATTTTTATTCCACAAATGTTATTGAAATAACAGATGCAAAATAATTATTTCCTAAGTACATAGTACTGTTATTCAATACTGCTAGCAAGTAAATACAATCGCATAAACAAACATCACTCTTTTTATTTCAAACAATGTATAATTATTTAGCACTAATCTTTATGCACAGTATTCATTTTCTGTTATATTATTTATTTATTTAAACTACAGTTAATCCCATTCACATTCAGCATAGGATTAGAAACCCTAGCTTGTAGCTTCATCATTTTCCATAGTTATCACAACTAATGAAACAAAGAACTATTATGTTATCCAAATAGAGTTTCATTTCAAACTTAAGATTTATGACAGATTCGTACCCTTCAGTTATCAAACCCTAGAAATATCAACTTTTATCTTTCAGTTTAAGAGTTTAGTTAAGTTTCAAACAGAACAAGAAACTAGTCACGATTCGTTTCATAACTGAAAATAAAACATTGGATTTTGGCTCACGACCATCACAAAAATCGACAGGAAAGAATAACAAATTGAAGCTTTCAACTCCATAAGCATAGTCTTGAAAATGCTTATCTTACACATTCTTTAAGACCAAATTTAAGAGCATCTCGGCATCAACTTGTGACTACATTAGTAAACCATAGGAATTGCTCGATTTAGATATCTACTTTCATAAAACTTGACATTGTTATCATAATAGAAAAAGAATTTATGAGAACCACACATTAGGGTTTGACCATTTTTAACATGGGGCTAAACCCTTAGCCCTCGAACTTTTCTTAAAATACAATAGTGGCAAAACGATAAACTTCAAATGCATACAAACTGGAGCCCTTCTCTTAAACTCAAACACAAACATGATAACGTAGGAAAATAAAGCTCTTGTATTATCAACGACACAGTAGATTGCAAACGATAATCTTCGCTTTCTTTACACAAAATAAAGTAACGCTCATAGTATCATCCACACAAACCCAGGTCAAATGAAAACACAAATCCTTTCATTCACCAAGAACAGTAGAAGGGTAAAACCCTTCCCTGAGTATTTTCTTTTACGGATTATACAATGGAAAAACAAATAATACTGAAAACAACGACGAAAGGGTCAAGGATTTATCCTCCCCAAGCTACCAACAGCTCACAGAATTTTGACGAAGATCAATCCTCAGAGCCCAAGAAAATATGAAGTCTCAGCAAAACACACATGAAGGCCCAATAGTCATCTAACCAGAGTAACAAGGTAACCCCCGAGGCTTACCAGTCTTTTTGCAGTTCCCTATTATCAAAACCTAAGCTGGGAAGCCGGTCGACGAAGATACCTGCCATTTGAACACAAAAGTGTTTAAAACAAGCGTTTGACAAAAGTCATTATAGGAGAAATAACAATAAATGAAACCGTCAAATAGAATGGAAGACACAAGGTTCGAACCGAGAAAATTACCTTTTTATTTTGATTCCTGGAGCAGAATGCCAAAGACATTGCAAACTGTAACCATTACTCCATCATCAAATGCAAAGAAGGCTGGACAACAACTCTGGAAACTATTTCCTAACAGACAAGAAAAGCCAAGTATCAAACCAACTTCCACGGAGAATCCAACGCTCATTCTGGAACTTTGATTACAAGCTATCACTATAAAACACCATGAGAGTATCAGCTCTTAAGCTATCAATAGGTCACGGGTTTGAACTGTGGGCACTCCACAAAAACCTGTTAACAAAACCTTTAAGTCTCTCGGCCTATCGGCCTCTCCTCAGAGCCACTACATCGAATGCCAAGGAAACAATAACTTCGCAGAACATAGTGGAGGTTAGGGTTAGATCCGAAAGTCCAAACCTTTGCTAGATCAACAACAATGATCATCGAAAGGTTTTTACGTAAACCCAAGCAACAACCATATTAAATGACACCATAATTACCATAGCCACCGAGGAAGACAACTCAATTAACATTCGAACCAAAACACTTACAGCTTGTCACGATGCTAGAACCATCACCACACCATCACGTGCCTAGCACCACGGCGATGTCCACAGAGACATTCCACAGTCTCGACAGTTGGGAGTATTAAATGAAAAAGAAAACCAAATTTCTTGCTAGCACGAAACCTTCATAGTGTTAATATCACCCAATTCTTCTAATGTTTTGATTCGTTGATAAAAAAACCCAACTCGATTATGTAATAACACCTTGTGGTAAGTCAAGGTGGTGTTGGATTCATTGCTAGGAATCCATAATGTCAAATAGGGTCACATAGATGCACACACAACACCATATAATTATTGATCATAGGACTATGTATAGGAGTTTGGCGTATATATATATATTTCAATATAGTGGAAAAATTAAATAGAAATTTATATATAGATCATATGCTAGCATTGGACTATGATATGGTTTGCAAGAGTTCCTAGGTTAGAATTTAATCAAATCTTGCATGTAATTCTTAGGTTCTAGAGTATATATAAAGAATTGCATATAGATATTGCATTTTATTTGCACTTAGCCATCACATATAGACATTGATTATTCTCATAATTTGCGTCAAATAGAAACTCACGATAACAATACATAGAGTTAAATTATGATATTTGGATCCTATTCATTTGTTTGAACAATTTAATAAAAGGATAGTATGTAGGGATTACGAATATTACAACTGACATACTTATGTTTTACAAACTAGGCTAACTGAAGTTCTCACCAATAGAATTTTTGACATTATGTCTCTTAAATCATTAAGACTTTGGAGACATGGAAACTGGTTAGAAACTCTTTGGTCACATGGCGTAAACACTAAAGCTCTTACCTGTAATCTGCGAAAAAGGACGATTCAAATGCTTTAGCACGAATGCTAAGTAAGCCTCGGGGCATCCGTATGACTCCTTCATCATCAAACATAAGAACAATAGTTAACACATATAAACTTATATCATTGGATCAACAACAAAAGAATTGTGAAAGTACAGTTGAGTGAGTTTGACATCGAAATGAAGATATTAATTATCTTGTCGCAAACATTACACTTTTGACCAACACATCTTTTAGTATAGCAAGACGACATTTAAACATTTATTATATTTCCGCACAATTAGATTACTAGTTAAAAGCTATATAGAAAAATTTTAAATTCTTGTAAATTTTGGGATGTTATGTCACCGGGGAAAACCAAGCATTTCACCGGGAAAAACCAAGAAGGTGGAAAACCCCGCAACTTCCTCACAGATAGAATGAGCACCAATACAAAGATAACAAAGATCAAACCCCAAAAGATAGATGTCCTCAACAGCTAGTCCTCCTCCACTTGTGCGCACTCCTCTCTCTCAACTATGCGAGTTGGATGAGTGAATGAATAGAATGAGAGAGTCACACTCTCTATTTATACAATGACTTGACTTGCCTTTTACTCTATCTAGGCCAACCTCACTTAGAAGAGTCTAATAAACCATTACCACTTGTCATTGGGCCGACCCCAGTAGGGTGGCCTAATAACCCTTCAACCCATACTGGGCCAACCCCTCTAAGGTGGTGTAATAACCCATCAAATATAAGTTACGACACTTACAATATAACTTGTGACACTTGCAAATACAAATGACGACACTTCCAACTGGAGGAATAATACATCTCTGTTGTGGATACAATAAAGTACAAATGTAATACATATAATATACAAGTGAATATCTTCCAAATTTACAAATACATCACCACTTCGATGGTGACAAAGAAACAAGAGTGTCCACTTTTGGATACACAATGAGTCTTGAATCAAAAACTATCTCCTTGAGATCGCGCAAGCAATCAGTTCCAGCAAATCCGACAACAGAGGTAGAATATGTAGCAGTAGCAGAAGTAACCAAAGAGATTGTCTAGATCAGGAAGATACTTGAATATTTGTAGGAGAAACAAGAAGACTCTACTCCACTTCTGATCGACAACAATTTTGTAATCAAGTTGGCCAAGAATCCTAGATTCAATGATCGAAAAAAACATATAAACACAAAGTATCATCTGATTCGACATCATGTAGAGTCCAAGATAGTTCATTTACGACATTGTTCCACTAATGATCAAACTGCAGATATCTTCACCAACGCACTTCGATGACAAAAGTTTGAAACATTTAGAACCATGCTCGGTCTTACAAACTCTCATTCGGATTAAGGAGGGGAATGTTGGAAGCTTAATCCTCGGATTATAGCTCCACATATTTTGTACATATGTAAATAATTAAAATGAAGACAAATACATGTAGGAAGACAAAGAGTCTTGAACAGACCTTTTGGAAACTGAAAACCAAAGGTCAGAAAACCTTGTATATATTGGCATGCTTGGTGAAAGAAAAAGATATCCGAGAGTTATTACCTGACAAGTTGTACAAATTCCTTATTATTGTTTCTTATAATTTATTTATTCCAAAATGAATAATTTACCACTTTTACTAAAAATGCTCAAGGGGAGACCTAGAAAAGTAACCCTAAATCGTCTTTAGGAATATATAGAATCATTGAAGAAATTTAGGGAAGAAAATTAAGTCAAACTTCAAACATAATTAGAGGTAATGATTGATAAATTAGTTTGCATATTTAAAGACAAGATTTAAATTGATGTAGATAAATTTTGGTTCGAACCGAGAAAATTACCTTTTTATTTTGATTCCTGGAGCAGAATTCCAAAGACATTGCAAACTGTAACCATTACTCCATCATCAAATGCAAAGAAGGCTGGACAACAACTCTGGAAACTATCTCCTAACAGACAAGAAAAGCCAAGTATCAAACCAACTTTCACGGAGAATCCAACGCTCATTCTGGAACTTTGATTACAAGCTGTCACTATAAAACACCATGAGAGTATCAGCTCTTAAGCTATCAATAGGTCACGGGTTTGAACTGTGGGCACTCCACAAAAACCTGTTAACGAAACCCTGAAGGCTCTTGGCTTGTTGGCCTCTCCTCAGAGCCACTACACCGAATGCCAAGGAAACAATAACTTCATAGAACATGGTGGAGGTTAGGGTTAGATCCCAAAGTCCAAACCTTTGTTAGATCAACGGTGGAGATCATCTAAGGGTTTTGACGTAAACCCAAGCAACAACCATATTAAATGACACCATAATTACAATAGCCACCGAGGAAGGCAACTCAATTAACATTTGAACCAAAACACTTACAGCTCGTCATGATGCTAGAACCATCACCACACCATCACGTGCCTAGCACCACGACGATGTCCACAGAGACATTCCACTGTCTCGACAGTTGGGAGTATTAAATGCAAAGGGAAACCAAAGTTCCTGCCAGCACGAAACCTTCATAGTGTTAATATCACCCAATTCTTCTAATGTTTTGATTCTTTGGTAAAATGACCAACTTGATAATGTAATAACACCTTGTGGTAAGTCAAGGTGGTGTCGGATTCAATGCTAGGAATCCATAATGTCAAATAGGGTCACATAGATGCACACACAACACCATATAATTATTGATCATAGGACTATGTATAGGACTTTGGCATATATATATATATATATATATATATATTTCAATATAGTGGAAAAATTAAATAGAAATTTGTATATAGTTCATATGCTAGCATTGGACTATGATATGGTTTGCAAGAGTTCCTAGGTTAGAATTTAATCAAATCTTGCATGTAATTCTTAGGTTCTAGATTATATATAAAGAATTGCATATAGATATTGCATTTTATTTGCACTTAGCCATCACATATAGACATTGATTATTCTCATAATTTGTGTCAAATAGAAACTCACGATAACAATACATAGAGTTAAATTATGATATTTGGATCCTATTCATTTGTTTGAACAATTTAATAAAAGGATAGTATGTAGGGATTACGAATATTACAACTGACATACTTCTGTTTTACAAACTAGGCTAATTGAAGTTCTCACCAATAGCATTTTCGACAGTATGTCTCGTAAATCATTAAGACTTTGGAGACATAGAAACTGGTTATAAACTCTTCGGTCACATGTCGTAAACACTAAATCTCTTACCTGTAATCTGCAAAAAAGGACAATTCAAATGCTTTAGCACGAATGCTAAGTAAGCCTAGGGGCATCCGTAGGACCCCTTCATCATCAAACAAAAGAACAATAGTTAACACATATAAAGTTATATCATTGGATCAACAACAAAAGAATTGTGAAAGTATAGTTGAGTGAGTTTGACATCGAAATGAAGATATTAATTATCTTGTCGTAAACATTACACTTTTGACCAACATAGCTTTTAGCATAGAAAGATGACATTTAAACATTTATTATATTTCCGCACAGTTAGATTACACATTAAAAGCTATATAGAAAAATTTTAAATTCTTGTAAATTTTGGGATGTTATGTCACCGAGGAAAACCAAGCATTTCACCGAGGAAAACCAAGAAGGTTGAAAACCCCGCAACTTCCTCAGAGATAGAATAAGCACCAATACAAAGATCACAAAGATCAAGCACTAAAAGATAGATTTCCTCAACAGCTACTCCTCCTCCACTTGTGCACACTCCTCTCTCTCAACTATGCGAGTTGGATGAGTGAATGAATAGAATGAGAGAGTCACACTCTCTATTTATACAATGACTTGACTTGCCTTTTACTCTATCTCGGCCAACCTCACTTAGAAGAATCTAATAACCCATTACCACTTGTCACTGGGCCGACCCCAGTAGGGTGGTCTAATAACCCTTCAACCCATACTGGGTTGACCCCTCTAAGGTGGTGTAATAACCCATCAAATACAAGTTACGACACTTACAATTTAACTTGCGACACTTGCAAATACAAATGACAACACTTCCAACTGGAGGAATAATACATCTCCGTTGTGGATACAATAAAGTACAAATGTAATACATACAATATACAAGTGAATATATTTCAAATTTACAAATACATCAACACTTCAATGGTGACAAAGAAACAAAACTGTCCACTTTTGGATACACAATGAGTCTTGGATCAAAAGCTATCTCCTCTAGATTGCGCAAGCAATCAATTCCAGCAAATTCGACAACAGAGGTAGAATATGTAGCAGTAGCAGAAGCAATCAAAGAGATTGTCTAGCTTAGGAAGATACTTGAATATTTGCAGGAGAAACAAGAAGAATCTACTCCACTTTTGATCGACAACAATTTTGCAATCAAGTTGGCCAAGAATCGTAGATTCAATGATTGAAAAAAACATATCAACACAAAGTATCGTCTGATTCGACATCATGTAGAGGCCAAGATAGTTCGTTTACGACATTGTTCCACTAATGATCAAACTACAGATATCTTCACCAAAGCACTTGGACGAGAAAAGTTTGAAACATTTAAAACCATGCTCGGTCTTACAAACTTTCATTCGGATTAAGGAGGGGAATGTTGGAAGCTTAATTCTCGGATTATAGCTCCACATATTATGTACATATGTAAATAATTAAAATGAAGACGAATAGATGTAGGAAGACAAAGAGTCTTGATCAGTCCTTTTGGAAACTGAAAAACAACGGTCAGAAAACCTTGTATATATTGGCATGCTTGGTGAAAGAAAAAGATATCCGAGAGTTATTACGTGACAAGTTGTACAAATTCCTTATTATTGTTTCTCATAATTTATTTCCTCTCTATTTATTTATTCCAGAATGAATAATTTACCACTTTTACTAAAAATGCTCAAGGGGAGACCTAGAAAAGTAACCCTAAATAGTCTTTAGGAATATATAGAATCATTGAAGAAATGTAGGGAAGAAAATTAAGTCAAACTTCAAACATAATTAGAGGTAATGATTGATAAATTCGTTTGCATTCTTTAAAGACAAGATTTAAATTGATGTAGATAAATTTTGGTTTGAAAAAGGAGAAAGAAGAGAACATGCTAATAGCAATCACGAAAGAACTACAAATTAATTAAATTGAAATTGAAATTACTTTCCTTATTGAAGCAAATGGGATGGGAAAATAGTTTATCATAAATATAGGTTAATGTTTGTTAAAGTAACCTCTAATGACCATATGTATTCCATACTCAATAAAACTTCAATTCCAAAAGGGCTAGGAATATTTATAATTGAAGACCTAATTTCAAAGGATCAACTTGAACTGAGGAATGAAGTTAAAAAGGTAAAAGAATCTAGGAAGAAAGGAAAGTGTGCAATCATTAGAACTGGAAAATCTGTTATTAGAGATAAAGACAAAAATATAATGATAAATATAAATTTGGGATACTTTGGATCCCCTCTTCGAATTGTCATGGATTTCCATGGAGCAAATGTCAATGTTAAGTTCGACCATGTAGCGCCGTTGTCACTAACTGTTGGAAAGGTTGATTTTGTTTTTTTTAACGTCAACAAGATTTAGCCTATTCTATTCATTTCCCTTATCTCTACTAATATATACATGTGTTCATATATATAAAATGTAATACAAAAAGAAGCAATAATAATTGAGTTACTAATCTAAGTTCTTCTTTTCAAATATTCATAAATTCCACATAGATAGAAGGGACAATCAATTAAGGCAGGGAAACTTCAATTTCAATTCTTTTGGTACTTAAGAATGTGTATACATATATAACATTGACATACGATATTAGGAATATTAATTACTCAAATAAGAAATATATATTACATATACTAGAAAATACCCATTAAATATCCGTTCCATTCTAAATGGAGAACTAATACATACATGGAGATTCACACTTCCTTTTCGAGGGTATTCATCGATGTAAACTTTTTAAACCTACAATCCTTTAAATTAGGAGGAGTATTGAGCTCTTAAATAATGATAAAATTCGTTATCATTTAGAAGGTATAACTTGCCAATTCAAAGTATAAACCTAGAACATAATATAATTTCATGACTTAACATATGAACGTGATAACCACGGCCCTAGATCTTCTAGACATGATAGATTCAAAAACCTTAAGCGTTGTGACTTCTAAAATCGCTTCCACATGCATACAGTTTAACCGATATTATGATGGAATTCTAATGGGTGATAAAGTGAATTTTAATACCGCCGAGAACGCATGCTCAAGTTCCTAGAACTCGCATAAATGCATAATTCTGAAGTCTATCGCTCGACTTATAATAAAACTGGTGAACGTGAAGAATTCTTATTCTAAAGGATGGGTGATGATATGTGCTTCCGAGCCATATGTACTTATGGACAAGGCTAACTATATGCCCACTAAATTTCATATAATTATAAAGGAATATATTAATTATCACAGAACGGAAGACTTATATTGCTCACATATTTCTCTTAGATTAAGAGAACTTTCAACGGCAATATCTATCCCTTACTCAACAGATAATAAACATTACCGAAACAAATCATCAGAACTGTAAAATACGCAGGAGTCCAAAGGGTAAAATACTGCAGTCAAGAATATATAGCGGGGAGGATTGGCCACCACGCACAGGCGTTTGGCCGAACATCTCGATCCCAGGTGCTGATTGCTTGGGCCGTTAGAGGGTTATCAGAGTTTTAGATTGGGTTGTATGCACAAATCGCTTCTCAAGGTGTCTACAAAGATTTGGAGTGATTTCTTAAATTCAGATCGACAATTCTTTAACTGAGAGGTGGATCTTTGCAGGATTAATTCCAAGTCCTTACACATTTCAGGTCATTCTTAGGGGTGAATAAACTGATAGATATATGTATGTTGAAGAAATAATAACAAGACTCATCAAGTTCTGTTCAATAGATATAAAATGACATTTGCGCAGAGTGCAAATTCAAGATAAAATTCAGTGCAAAATCAACCGTTATGGTACTGTATCATTCGCCCTTGAGTTGGATCATGGATCGATCGTCTCGGTGCAGATCAGTATATAGATATATTGAAGAAATAATATCAACACTCATCAATTTCTGTTCAATAGAGATAAAATAACATTTGCGCTGAGTGTAAATTCAAGTTAAGATAAGTACGCAATCAACCGTTATGGTACTGTATCATTCTCCCTTGAGATGGATCATGGATAGATCGTCTCGGCGAAGATCAGTATATATATATATATATGGTATAAATAATATCAAGACTCATCAACTGCACATAGTTTTACCTAACCCAAGAATAACCTATAAATCACAACTTTATCACTCTACTCAAAATACTTGATATTAAAAGGAATCCTTAATAATTACCCACACGGATGAAGGATTCTACGTTGGCGAAGAAATTGGAATGCTGAATCGATCTCACTCACGATCTTCCATGAATCACCGATGGACCTCTCGGTTGACCTCCCTACCATATCAGGAGTAATCTTATTTCCCTGAACCCCCAAGCTAATTGGGCCATAGAGCTCACACACAATACTAGAGATCCAGAAGTGGGCTCCCCCCCACCAAGACCTCTTGCCAAACACACAATAGAATCAAATCAATGTCTTACAATCATTACGACAACCATCGAGCTGTTGATGTATATGTATTTCATATATGTATATTGTATTCCTATAGAGATGTTATTATTTCTCTATACGGAAGTGTCATCATTTATATTGTAAGTGTCGTAACTTAAACTTGATGGGTTATTAGACCACCCTAGTGGGATTCGGCCTTGTCATCATTGTGTTATGTGGTTAAGTTGAGGCCAACCTAGTAAAGGTTATTAGGCAAGTCAAGTCAAGTATAAATAGAGTGCAGGAGGCACTCTATTTGATTCATTCTATTATTCCCACACACAATTATTGGAGAATGGCGCACTAGTGGAGGAGGAGAAGCAGCTGCTAGGAGAAGACTATCTCTTGTACTTGGTTTGTATCATTGCTCTATCTATCTCTGAGGAAGTTGCGGGGTTTTTCACCTTCTTGGTTTTCCCCGGTGAAACTTTGTGTCTCTTGTGTGCTTGCATTATTCTGTCCATGTTTGATATGCTATAGATATGCCGTACATGTTATTCTTTCAGTTAAGATCCTAGATCAGATTGAATTGTTGAAAAAACTAACACCATCCTTAGGGTGCCTTTCCCCTTCCTCATGCTTTCCTTAAATAGGAAACTTCCCTGCGACACATGTCACTTCATGCAAAAATGCCTAATAATTTAATTATTTAAATATAATTAGCTCACAAAACCATGTGTCCAATTCCTAAGAGAGTGCACCTACATTCCTAAATTTACTCTAGTTTGTCCCTCCTAATGTTTCATTCTAGTTTCTATTTTTGTGGGTGCAAAGTGGAGTTGGCTATATGCTGATGTTTAGTATACTATTTGCTCATAAAACAATATTTTTCATTATTTTAATTACTAATAATCATTTCATGTGCAAAATAGCCTAAATGCAAATTTACATGCTCAATGCATAATAATCATCAATTATTTCCATCTTGGGTGTAGGTACCACATCGTCGGGCTCATGGGACCACATCGTCGGGTCCATTCGTCCATTATTTTGGTTTATCGAGAAGGTACCACATCGTCGAGTCCTTTCATCGATAATTCTTCGTTGCATCTGATTTTCGGGAACTTGATGTAGGGATTTAGGATTTGTTACCTTCAATCCTCCGTCTACACTCTATTGGAGACTAATGGTGCCAATGAGTATGTCTGTTCTTACTGCATGCCCCCCAACCTCGTACATGGAAAATTTCGTCATGTTCCACTTCACATGACTTCACGCTTCCCCCGAGTAAGTGGATAGGTGCTTTTCAACTCATGCGTGGAATCCGTAGGAAGTCGACACCATCGTCATTCTTTCGTATGTGATTTAATCGTACTCTATGACCGGTTTATTTCCTTTGTGAGTCTGTTGGTGAACCATTTCACCTGTCGCTACAGAGATGCTCAAAAGAACACATTAATAGCTATGTTCTCATTTATCATAATTCACTTCGTCATCTACTAATCGTTAAGCAACCATAATTTACTCATACATCATATATTTCGTCAATCTGCTAATCGTTAAGCCATCATGCATTTATTTCCTTCACATCATATATTTCATAACATAACTAACCGTTAAGCTTCATATTCATCTATACACATAATATATTTCATAAAACAACTAATCATTAAGCAAACACACATTTATTCATAAACTTTAGATAAATTATCCATTTCCACAAATGCCATTCAATTCATTGTTTTCAGTCATCAATTTGTTGTCATGCACATCATCACGTGTTTCTCAATCATTCAAAATATATAATCAAAGGGTCATTTTATTAAAGTTTTATTTAGTCAGGTCACTCGATAAGTGCCCTAAAATTCTACATCAATCTAGGGGCAGTACATACCATGAGTGAAATTTATTTATATTGCTTATTGAAACTTAGGAGGATGGAGAACCTAAGGTCTGTAACATAAAACGATTTTTCTTCTAGTGGGTATGGAACAAGAGATCCCACTACAAAGGGATTGGAGGTATACCTTCCTACATAAATACAAACATTTTTCCTCATATTATACTTCACAAGAAAGACCCTTTCAATTAATACAAGTAAATGGAAGTTTCATATATTAATGCTACAAAAATTTATTCTAATGCCCTCCTTTGATTGATTTTGATTGATGGATTTTGAAGGCACTTGCTTGAAAGTGACCCAGCTAAATAAGCTAAAATAAATGTTTTCTATTTTTATTTAGAATAGAATTGCTAATTGACTAGCAATTGATGATTATGTGTAATAAATTGTGAAAATGGAAATAAAGCCAGTGAATGCTTATGTTATGAATAAATGGAAATAATGTTTTATTATTCCATAGATGTGAATAAATGTTGCTTACTGATTAGCAATAGACGAAATTGAATAAATCATAATGATCTTATATTTTGCAACGCTACTAATGTGTGCTTTGAGTGTGTTCAGTGGTAGGTAAAATGACTTACCGAATAACTCTCAAATCGAAATAAAAGGGTTCATAGAGAATGGGAAAACACACATAAGAGTGCAACGACTCACTGTCAATTCTTAACATCAATCCATGCATGAGTTGAAATCCTTATCATCTTTTCTCAGGTGGTGTGTGCCATATGGGTATGCCATAACAATTTGGTCACATACAATGAAGTTGAGGAGTGCGTAATAAGAACGATCTCATCCATCAACCGCCATTAGTCTCACGTAGAATGTAGATGATCAATTTAAGGTAACGACTCCTAAATCTCTACATCACACTCCCCACACAAGGAAAATAATCAGTTATTTTTCAAAAGGACACATAGTTGCGGTACCTTCACAATGATGAGAAGTAATTTATGTACATACTTCTATCAGCATGCATTTAGTTTATTTGTGCAAAAAGAAAAAAAGAGAAATTAATTGATTTATCTAATGAAAAGATGTGCATGAAATTAAATATTGAGAATAAATAAATAAAGAATATTTAGATTTGGAGTAAATATAGATGAAATTGAATAAATCATAATGATCTTATATTTTGCAACGCCACTAATGTGCACTTTGAGTGTGTTCAGTGGTAGGTAAATGACTTACCGAATAACTCTCAAATCAAAATAAAAGGGGTCATAAAGAATGAGAAAACACACATAAGAGTGCAACGACTGACTGTCAAGTCTTAAAAGCAATCCACGCATGAGTTGAAATCCTTATCATATTTTCTCGGGTGGTGTGTGTCGTACGGGTATGCCATAACAATTTGGTCACATAAAATGAAGTTGAGGAGCGCACAATAAGAACGATCTTATTCATCAACTGCCATTAGTCTCACATAGAATCTAGATGATCGATTTAAGGTAATGACTCCTAAATCTCTACATCACACTCCCCACACAAGGAAAATAATCAGTTTTTTTCAAAAGGACACATAGTTCTGGTACCTTGACAATGATGAGAAGTAATTTATGTACATACTTCTATTAGCATGCATTTAGATTATTTGTGTAAAAAGAAAAAAAGAGAAATTAATTGATTTATCTAATGAAAAGATGTGCATGAAATTAAATATTGAGAATAAATAAATAAAGAATATTTAGAATTGGAGTAAATATAGACTTGGAATATTTCTTAATTGAACTCCTCTTGAACCCACAAATATGGGGATTGTGATTTTAGGATAAGGAAACATCTAGGAGTAAATTGTTGGAGTTATGTGCACCCTCATGTGAAGGTGACACATGGTTGGATGAAAAAAATATTTGGAAATCTAATAAAAAGGATAATTTTGCATGTGAATGACATGTCTGGCAAAGGATTTTTCTATTTAAGAATAAAGCATGGAAGGGAAGGACACTTTTTATCTCCCTAATGCTAGATGGATTTCGTAATAAAAAACTAAGAACTTGTGTGACTATGTGAGTTTGGTGTTGGAATTATCGTGGTGATTGGGAGATCATTGTTGGATAATCTTGGCTTGTTTGTTATTCTTTATGATTCCTAATAGCTCAAGGGACTAGGAGGAAGAAGAATACTCCCACTATGGTAGGGAGGTCAAACAAGGACTCGATTGGTATTTGGGAAAGGTTGGATTTCGAATCAGGATTAGTTAACCTTCAGCAACATCCTCGGCAATTGAACAACCGGTTTCATATTTCAATACTACTTACTTTTATAGCTTTAAAATGTTATTTACTTTTCATTATAAAAAGTACATGAAATGGGTTACAAGTAGATATGTATATTGTTGAGATCGTTTGAAACATTGCTTTTTGGATGATTAATTAAAAAATGTATCTATTTTTGTTGAAATTTTGAGGGTCCCTACATTTGGTATGAGAGCATGGTTCAAATGCTCACACTTGAGGGCTCCTATTTTGTTTGCTTTCCTCAATTCTGCTATAGATCTACCTTTAAAAAAAATGTGAATGTAGACCATTCCCAAAAGCAATTCATACAAATCTATCATAAAAACCCTTGCGCATACCATTCTTGAGGATTAGGCAATTCATGCAAAGCTATCATAGAAATCCTCGCAAATACCAATCTTGAGGATTTATTGCATAGTTAGAAGTTTCATAAATTTGCATGGTAAGTTCAAATGAAATTGTTACAGATCTATTGACCTTATTGATGAGAACATATTTTCCCTTTGTCTCCATCATTCGCATACCTTAGGATTGTTGCATACATATATCTTGCTCGAAATGCCATTATGTGGATGTTTGAGTAAATCGGTGTTCTTGTTGCAAAATAAAGGGAAGATAGGGCGTGTAATTCAGGCGACCCATCCGTGGATTAGGTAAAATTGATCAATACGATAACTTTAAAATGCTTACTACTAGCAAAACCTACGATGGATTTTACATTTGAGATATGTATATATCTATATGAATGATATCTCCAATGTGGACCTATATGTGTATTGCGTGAACTTAACTTTAGATCTTGATGCTAATGAAATACATCATAAAATGTCATTATGTTCACCTATAAGCTCTATAAGCTCTACAGAAATCTAACCTAAGGAATAAATTTTAACTCAATATACAGATTTGTGAAACAATAACTCTTGCATGCGTCTACTTAGAGCTCCTTTGAATATATGGGTTAATACTGGAAGTCTTACATAGACCAGATCTTACTCCGCCGCAGGTATTATAATCCTTCCCTTTCGATTGCCTAAACCCTAGCATCGAATCTCCTTTGCTGCTAGCATTAGGGAATCATATTATCTTAATCATCCTCGCAATTGTATATTTCGTGTCAACCATACTGATATCCCTGCAACAAAGATTCAATTGGATAGTGGCGGTTGTAAATGATGAAGGAGTAAAACCCATATGTAGTCTCGACGCTTATATAAATATTTGGTTGAAATGTATGTATCTGTTGAAGTGAATGGGAAGAGACTTTGGGAAGTTATATGTGCAAAAATTTATGTTTATGTATATAATTGAATTAAATGATGTGTCGGGCATACAGGCCGCCTCGACGCTTATGCAAACTATTTCAGTTGAGATATTGGATTGAAATGGGAAGGAAGTGTAATGTCTCCCAAATTTTTTTATTTTTTATTTTTTTATTTTTTTTTATTTTTTTTTTTAACTGTTTTTCTCACTTCTATCTCCTCATATTTCCTTCTTAATTACTATAAGGGATCACAATTTTCTAAATGTTCACCAACCTTTAACTAACAATAAATCTCTGTCTGCTGAACATATTTAAACTTCATACACCTGCATTCTTCCTACTGGTTTTAGAGGAGTAATTAAGGTTGTCGTGCCGCTTACTTAGCTGTAGCTAACAACACTCTATATTTGTTTTTGCAGATTCCCTTCACCATCGGAATATCATTTTGATGTAGGACTGTATCATTAATTAAAGGTGACTAAACTTACATGTTTGCCTACACAGGGTTGGGCCTTAATTTAAAGGTTTTCCTCATAATGTAAATGTTATTTGTGAGGCCAAGATATTTCATTTTTAAAATATAATCCTCTCCAATCTTTGTTGCAGGACTCGGGGTGACTTCACAAGTTGTGACCAAGGAGTAATAAACAAACCTAAATTCACAACGTCCAAGAATCACTCTCAAACTTAGAAGGTTCGGCATGATTTCAAAGAAGTGTAAGATAGACATCGACGATCTTATTATAAGAGTTTTCAACGGTGGAAGGAATACCATATCTTGGCATGTAGTTTTCATTAAATTGACGAGAGCTTGTAACCTTTGAATGTAAGTCCCGTGCTATGAGATCATACTACCCTTTTATCTAAAGGTGATACTATACACTAAAATGATCTAATATATGATCACCTTCCAACGCTATAGTTCAGAATTACGATTGCAAATCTTCAACGATCCTCCGGTCCAAGCATTATGGTGAGTTCTGACAAAACTAACCGTGGTACCCTTAAACTTAAATAAGTCATTGTGTGGATGGCTTATCACTCCAGGTGTAGTCTTCGAGGGCCGCCAGCAAACGCAGCTTGGTACAGACCCATGTGACTTTTATTCAAGTGTCTTAAATGGGGAGGTGACAGAACCCTTCCACATTAACCTTGGCTCCAATCTCGAAGGCTAAGTTTATCTGTCAAACATTTAACCCTCTCAGTTTTCCATTCGGCAGTTTGGATGTGTTTCTCCAGTATTGGAATGAAAACCTCACGTATGGTGAATTCGATGGTTCTGCAATGGTGATATGATCTTCAGTACAGGGAGTTACACACCAGAAAAATATTTGGAATTCTCTGGAAGGAAAGAAACCCTCGTCGCAGGTGTTTTGCTGAGAGGTAACTTATCGACGCAGGAAAGAGCCATGGCCAACCATCTAATCGCAAGGTAAGGGTCATATAAAAAAAAATACAGTTGTTTTCTTTAAACTTCAAGTGAAGATGTTGCAGACAGTAACTTCCTTACTATGTCAGTGGCAGACTGTTGAAACGTGCAGATACTGGGCGATTTGGGGCCTACGGTTTTGGTAAGCTGGAAACGCTCCCTACCAAGCTCCATCATTGCAGGAATAAGTTGCATCAAAAACCCTCCTCGGCATTAGTAAAGCTGGTTTAAAAATAGATAAGTTTTTCTGAAGAATTATCAGCTTGTATAGGTTTTCGAACTGCAGTGCCAGATATTCCATGTAACATATTTTGTAATAACGTTTATTTATTTGAAACCGTTTTTTGTTGTTCCTTTGGTAGAGACCGGGTTTTAATAGTAGTGAATTTAAAGGAAAATTTACATGTTTAAGGTCTGGGCTTACATGCCAGGGTTTTGAAAGAAGACTAATGTTTGGGCCTAAACGCCAGGCTTTTCTTTTAATTGACTTCTGTCCAGAGAAAATAAAAGTTATAGATAGTTTGTTAGAATTCCAGTATTCTATTTTCAGCAGTTAATAACAGACCTTAAGATATGCCCAGGTTGTATTAATGCTCGATTAGGAACTCGCTAGAACCGAACGTTATGCTTTGTCACAGTTCACTCATCCAGTAAGGTTTTTGTTTTCTTTTATCGAATGAGCAGTCAATAATACCTGTTGATGAATGAGCTATATGTTTGAAAAGAATGAGGAACTTTATCTTCCAGTACGCCTAGAAAATGTAGCTCGGGTGAAATAAAATCGTAATCTAAATTTTTAAGGGATCGATGTCTGAAAATAAAGATGATTTCTAAGGCTCATTCATATTTGGAGTTGTTTGAGTGAATTTTCCATACTGAAATGTAATCTCAGACTTCCCATTTAATTTTAAAAGGAAACCCTAATTATCTGTGCGGGATTAACACCCCTGCTCAAAACCCTATAACTATCTTCCATATAAATGCTCTGAAGTCCTTTGAATATGCTATTAGATCTAAAAACTTATCTAATATATATATGTATAACATATATGGGATATATGGGATCTGAGATCCGTTAAGGATGCGATTGGTCTCTGGAATATATATATACTTTTGGATCTTTATGTGAGTAGAAACGAGTTTTGAGTTCTGTCTGTATATAGATCTTAAGTGTAAACTGTCGAGTATGTAACCGGTTTAAATGCTATCTATAAAAGATTGTTGCAAATATAATACTGAAACCTCTGGGCATATAGATCTATAATCTAAGTTGGTAAACCCTTGGTTTCTAATGACTGCCGAGTAGGAGTCATATGGTTCCATTTCGTAATATGTACTTACATTAAATTTTTAAAGAGAGATTGATTAACTCAAAGCGACTTTTTCAGGTCTTTCTTTTAATTCAACGATTTACGAAAGAAAACAAAATTTCAATAGAATAGTAACATCGATTATTCCAAGAATTAAGTATGGAGAGAGACCTTGCAATGAAAATACTTTCTCCAGAACAAAAATCTTTAAACATGTCTAGGGTTTAATTTCTTGAATCATACATCAATAGGAACGAAGATAATTATTTACAATTGATCAATAATACTCAACTATATATATATATATATCTTACTATAATTAATTCTGTAGAACTCCCAGATTTTATCCTCGTTCAGCATATTCGCAGTCTGAAATATAATACTACATGAACTTATTCAAATTACGAAATCATAAGCAAAACGACTAATAGATCCCACTCTGTTTAACTTATTTGACAGAAAAATTTATTAGCAAACCCTGAAAATCTGAACTTGGGGAAAACCTGAAACTAGTAGCCGAATGTAGTAAGAACAGCCACGTTCCTCCCAACCGTAGATTAGGTACAACACCAAATCACCCCCGAGCCAGACACATGCATGAAGAAAATGTGGACAGTTAGCCTCAAACTCAGTCTTGTTTCCTGAATCCCTTTCCTAACACAGAGTGCTCACACAGCAAGTGAAATTCTTTACGCATACTCAGCAGCGTCCTGCCTCCTCACATATGCCCTCCTTTTATAGTTTGCCTAGGTCTTACCATTAGCAGCCAATTCCTCATGGAATTTTCGCAGCTAATCAAATCCCTGATTTTCAGGGTGTGTCTAGTGTCTTAAATACACTTCTGACACTTGTTCTGGTTTCCCAGAGGCTAACTCTAACTTGTCCCCCACTTCTCCATGCATGATCTCCTCATTTAACTTGGTTGTTCCTACTCATTCTTTTATTAATATAATAAAATTGTTTTCTTACAGCAGTCCCTCTAGGACTTTAATCAGCCGATTTGTCATCTGGCCTCCTTAGTGAAATAGTCTCAACATAATAAAATAATATTTAAAAAAAATCAAACATAATGTTTTTTTCATTATTGAGGAGGGACATCACATCCTTGCCCCCTTATTGTGAACACTGTCCTCAGTGTTCTAGTCTTCCTCCATGGGTTCTGGGAATAGATTCGGATACTTTTCCAGTATATCGCTTTCCAATTCCCAGGTTGCCTCCTCAGGACTAAAGTGCTTCCATTGCACCTTTTACCTGAGCGATGGCTCGGTTCCGAAGTACTGTTTCTTTCCTGTCCAGAATGCGTAAAGGTTCCACTTGAAATTCGCCTTTTGGAGCCTCCTGTATCAAATTCCAATCAATAATATGAGTGGGATCATAAATATATTTCTTCAGTAACGAAATGTGAAAAATATTATGAATCTTTAAGTATGCTGGTAATGCCAGTTTATAAGCTACGGTTCCAATTCTTTCCAGTATTTGGAAAGGCCCGCAGAATCGTGGTGCCAGTTTAGTACAACTCCCTAGCCGGAGTGAACTTTTCTTTGGTTTAACTTGCAAGTATACATGGTCCCCAACTGAAAATTCCTTATCACGTCTTTTTAGATCAGCATAGCTCTTTTGGCGGTCCTGGGCCACCTTTAAATTCTTCTGTACCTTTTGGACTGTTTGTTCCATGACTTTCAGCAATTCTGGTCCTATCAATAACCGATCGACCGGACTATCCCAGCTAATTGGGGTAGTGCATTTCCTTCCATAAAGAATTTCGAATGGACTCATTCTTGATGACGCCTGATACCCGTTGTTGTAGGCGAACTCTACCAGATGTAAATAGTCTTCCCATTTGGTAGGTCTCTCCATAACGTACATTCTCAGCATATCTTCAATGATCTGATTTGTACGTTCAGTCTGTCCATCCGTTTCAGGGTGATAACTTGTGCTGAAATTAATTCTTGTTTCCAAACCTGCAAATAAAGTTTTCCAGAATTTGGAGGTAAATTTTACATCCCTATCTGAAATTACCATCTTTGGTACTCTGTGTAATCTGAATATTTCTTTCAGAAAAATTCCTGCAATATCTGCTGCCTTGTAGGTGGTTTTTACCGGAATTAAATGTGCAGATTTGCTAAATTTGTCAACCACCACCATTATAGAGTCATGTTGCCGCTGGGTTCTTGGCAAGCCTGTGATAAAATCTAGTGAAATCACTTCCCATTTCCATTCAGGAATTGGTAATGGTTGTAATAAATCAGCAGGATGTCTATGGTCAGCCTTCACCTGTTGACATTCCAAGCATTTAGATAAATAATCAGCAAGATCAGTTTTTAATTTAGGCCAAAAGAACTGTTTTCTAAGGGCTGTTATCATTTTTTGATAACCGGGATCAGGGTATTTTTTAAGGATTCTAATATTATACTTAAGTATAGTATTCTAGGCGATTATTTTGGATTGAAAAAAACATATATATAGATAGGTAGGCGAATATCAAATATGAAACATACAATTTACCATTGAAATTTGTAAAATTTGGCGAACATTATGATAAAAAAACATATTTTATGTATATATATGCGATATTAGAGACTAAAAATAACCAAATAGCGAATTTATTTTTTGAAAAAAAACCTTAAAAATAGCCAATTGGCGAAATTTCGCCCCTAAAAATTTCCCTGACCGGGATGACCTGCAAAAGGGGGTTTGTGCATCTCATTTAGAATAAACAATTTAAATTCTGCAACATTAGGCATGTACAGCCTATCCTTGAACCAAATCAGACCTTTCTGATCCACTTTGAAATCTGTCCCATTCAAGTTTTTCTCATTTTGTTGTAATTTACCTTGCAGATTTATGTAATCTGCATCCTGTTTGCTTGCCCCTAATACTTTCTCCATGAGATTGCTTTCTGGTTGACTCATTATTATCTCGTACACCTCGTGGGTCCTTCGACTCAGTGCGTCTGCCACTTTATTTTCCTTACCTTTTATGTGTTTTACATCAAAGTCGAATTCACTTAAAAAGGCCATGCATCTTGCTTGTCTGGCATTGAGTCCTGGTTGGTTGAATAGATTCTTGACGCAAGTGTTATCGGTTAATAACAAGAAATTTTTTCCCAGCAGGTAGTGACGCCACATTTTCAGTGCATGTACTACTGCCGTTAATTCCAAATCATGAACCACGTAGTTGCGTTCATGTTCCTTTAGTTTCCGTGATTCATAACACACTACATGTCCGTCTTGGGACAGTACACCTCCTATTCCTTCTTTGCTAGCGTCCGTACAGACCGTGTACCCTTTACATGGGTCTGCTACTTTTAGAACAGGTGCCTTGGTCAGTAAATCTTTAAGTCGTTCAAAACTTTCTTGACACTTGCCGGACCAAACAAACTTTATCCCCTTTTTCTGTAGGGAGGTAATGGGATAGGCAATCTTTGAGAATCCCTCAATGAATCTCTGATAATAGCCGGTGAGTCCCATGAAAGATCTAATATCCGTCACATCTTTCGGTACCGGCCAATCTGCTATGGCTTTTATTTTTTGTGGGTCTACGGAGATTCCTTCCGCAGAAATAATATGGCCTAGGTACTGGATTTCTTTTTTAAAGAACTCACATTTTTCCAACTTTGCATATAACTGGTGGTCCCTCAAAGTTTGCAATACGATTCTTATATGCTGCTCATGTTCTTTCTCCGACTTAGAGTATATTAGGATATCGTCAATAAAGATCAGCACAAACTCGTCTAAGTATTTGTTGAAGATACCATTCATTAAACACATGAATGTGGCAGGGGCGTTGGTTAGCCCAAAAGGGATTACTACAAATTCATAATGTCCATATCGAGTACGGAATGCGGTTTTGCTTATGTCTTCATTTTTAATACGAATCTGATGGTACCCAGATCGAAGATCTAGTTTGGAAAAGACTCTGGCTCCCCCTACTTGGTCGAACAAATCATTAATGCGTGTTAAGGGGTATCTATTCTTAACAGTTACCTTATTCAGTTGTCTATAGTCAATACATAGTCTTAGGGTCCCATCTTTTTTCTTGACAAACAGGACCGGTGCACCCCAAGGCGAAACACTAGGTCTTATATACCCTTTGTCTAGTAACTCTTGAATCTGAATTTTTAATTCCATCAATTCTGGGATACTCATTCTATAAGGTACTTTTGACACTGGTGCAGATCCTGGTAAGAGTTCAATAGAGAAATCTATTTCTCGCTGAGGAGGTAACCCCGGTATTTCCTCTGGAAATACGTCTAGGAATTCACCTAAGACAGGATGCTCTGCTATAGAAGTCTGATTTTCGTTGAGAAGTAAATCAGATACTCTTACAGCATAAATCTTGCATCCTTTTCTCATGCATTTCTTTAGCTGCATAGCAGAAATCTGCCTAACAGAGACAGGTTTCTGTTTTCCAATCACTGTTCTAAGAATTTGGTCTTCCGCAACGTAGGTAAAGTTTTTGCTAAAGCAGTTCAGTACTACTTTATTTTTTTCAAGCCAGTCCATACCTATTATCATGTCGTAAGATCCTAAAGGCAACACATTTAGATTAATCTTTGTTTTGTGGTCCTGTATTAGAAGTTCACAATCAAATATGTATTCAGTAACCTTCCTCTTTACTCCTGTAGCTAACTGAACTAACCAAGGTTTTGGATGCTTCACCTTAGTGACTTGGCAGTGCTCCATCATCTTGGGAGTGATGTAGCTTAAGGTTTCCCCAGGGTCAATTAAAATAGAACAAATATGGTCAGAAATTTTACCTTCAATCTCCACAATGGCAGATTGATGATCTGCCTGTCGGTCCTCCAAGGCTGCATTAATTCGGTGATAACATTTCCCAATGTCTCCCACCGTGGATGCTTCTTGCATATTATGCAGTACTTTGTTTGTTTCGTTGTATCGGGGACAATTCCTGCGTAAATGGGCTTCCCCACATTCCCAGCATTTCAAGGGTTCCTTAGGGATGCCGATACTTCCTTTTATGCCCATGATAGGGGTTTTAAAAGTTTTCTGTTGTAACTGTTCATTCTTAGGAAATGAATTTCCTTGGAAGTTTTTGGGCATGTTCCTGAAGGGAGGGGGTTTGTAACCTTTCTTCCGCTGATTAAAATTTTCCTGTTTCTTGTCCTTCCATGCTTTAGTAGTATCATTCCTTTGCTTGTATTGCTCAAAACACAGTCTGGCCTTTCTCAGTGTCTCTTCTAAGGTTCTGGGATTATCGAACTCAATTCGATCTTTATAGGACTGCGGCAGACAGCTTAAGAACCGCTGTACCTTCAGTTTTTCTTCCTTGATATAAGGAACGAACCGTAGTAAGTCTAGGAATTTATTGATAAGGTCTTCCATCGTCATCTGACCCAGCTTTAATTCGTAGAATTCTTTGGTCTTTCTTTCATAATAACTTTCTGATAAGTACTGTTTCTTAAAATATTTTTTAAATTCCGACCATTCAAGGTTCTTTTCTTTCAGTCCTTGGGAAATCTTCAGGTCTTGCCACCATATGCTGGCCTTCCCTTTCAGGTTGTACACAGCCATTCTGACTTTCATATTACTGGAATAATTGTAGATTTGAAAGTATTTTTTAATATCCAGCAGCCAGGCTTCCGCTTCTTCGCCAGTTTTTGATTCTCCATCGAAGCTGGTAGGTTTTATTTTTTTGAACCCACCCTCCAGATGGTCAACCTTTGTTTTCCCTATGGTCCTGTCTTGATGCTCAGATTTCTGGGTCTCATTGGAGGAATCTCCCTTCTTTTCAGCGTTCTCATCAGTCTCCTCTTTCTTCTTAGTATCCTCCTTCTGTTTTTCGCCATTATTCCTTTCATGAAGACTCTACAGCAAGATTTCATTGATTTCTTGTTGTTTTTCCTGAGCTCTCTTCAGTTGCTCATTGTCTGCTTTGAAACTCTGTATCTCTACGATCAGGCTTCTCATGGTTTCTAATACCTGACTTGCTTCCGAATGTTCTGCTGTTCTCGCCTGTTCGTTTCCTTCAGGCCCTTCTCCGTATTCCTCGTGCGAAGTCATCTGAAAATTCAACTGAAACAAATGCATACAACATTCGAATACATTATTAGGAAAACAAAAAATTTTAAAGTGCAACAAAAGCTAGGTGTTTCCCAAGCGACAGGGTTGAAACTTCGCTCTGATACCATATGTAATGTCTCCCAAAAATATATATATATATATATATATTTTTTTTTTAACTGTTTTTCTAACTTCTATCTCCTCATATTTCCTTCTTAATTACTATAAGGGATCACAATTTTCTAAATGTTCACCAACCTTTAACTAACAATAAATCTCTGTCTGCTGAACATATTTAAACTTCATACACCTGCATTCTTCCTACTGGTTTTAGAGGAGTAATTAAGGTTGTCGTGCCGCTTACTTAGCTGTAGCTAACAACACTCTATATTTGTTTTTGTAGATTCCCTTCACCATCGGAATATCATTTTGATGTAGGACTGTATCATTAATTAAAGGTGACTAAACTTACATGTTTGCCTACACAGGGTTGGGCCTTAATTTAAAGGTTTTCCTCATAATGTAAATGTTATTTCTGAGGCCAAGATATTTCATTTTTAAAATATAATCCTCTCTAATCTTTGTTGCAGGACTCGGGGTGACTTCACAAGTTGTGACCAAGGAGTAATAAACAAACCTAAATTCACAACGTCCAAGAATCACTCTCAAACTTAGAAGGTTCGGCATGATTTCAAAGAAGTGTAAGATAGACATCGACGATCTTATTATAAGAGTTTTCAACGGTGGAAGGAATACCATATCTTGGCATGTAGTTTTCATTAAATTGACGAGAGCTTGTAACCTTCGAATGTAAGTCCCGTGCTATGAGATCATACTACCCTTTTATCTAAAGGTGATACTATACACTAAAATGATCTAATATATGATCACCTTCCAAGGCTATAGTTCAGAATTACGATTGCAAATCTTCAACGATCCTCCGGTCCAAGCATTATGGTGAGTTCTAACAAAACTAACCGTGGTACCCTTAAACTTAAATAAGTCATTGTGTGGATGGCTTATCACTCCAGGTGTAGTCTTCGAGGGCCGCCAGCAAACGCAGCTTGGTACAGACCCATGTGACTTTTATTCAAGTGTCTTAAATGGGGAGGTGACAGAACCCTTCCACATTAACCTTGGCTCCAATCTCGGAGGCTAAGTTTATCTGTCAAACATTTAACCCTCTCAGTTTTCCATTCGGCAGTTTGGATGTGTTTCTCCAGTATTGGAATGAAAACCTCACGTATGGTGAATTCAATGGTTCTGCAATGGTGATATGATCTTCAGTACAGGGAGTTACACACCAGAAAAATGTTTGGAATTCTCTGGAAGGAAAGAAACCCTCGTCGCAGGTGTTTTGCTGAGAGGTAACTTATCGACGCAGGAAAGAGCCATGGCCAACCATCTAATCGCAAGGTAAGGGTCATATAAAAAAAAATACAGTTGTTTTCTTTAAACTTCAAGTGAAGATGTTGCAGACACTAACTTCCTTACTATGTCAGTGGCAGACTGTTGAAACGTGCAGATACTGGGCGATTTGGGGCCTACGGTTTTGGTAAGCTAGCAACGCTCCCTACCAAGCTCCATCATTGCAGGAAGAAGTTGCATCAAAAACCCTCCTCGGCATTAGTAAAGCTGGTTTAAAAATAGATAAGTTTTTCTGAAGAATTATCAGCTTGTATAGGTTTTCGAACTGCAGTGCCAGATATTCCATGTAACATCTTTTGTAATAACATTTATTTATTTGAAACTGTTTTTTGCTGTTTCTTTGGTAGAGACCGGGTTTTAATAGTAGTGAATTTAAAGGAAAATTTACATGTTTAAGGTCTGGGCTTACATGCCAGGGTTTTGAAAGAAGACTAATGTTTGGGCCTAAACGCCAGGCTTTTCTTTTAATTGACTTCTGTCCAGAGAAAATAAAAGTTATAGATAGTTTGTTAGAATTCCAGTATTCTATTTTCAGCAGTTAATAACAGACCTTAAGATATGCCCAGGTTGTATTAATGCTCGATTAGGAACTCGCCAGAACCGAACGTTATGCTTTGTCACAGTTCACTCATCCAGTAAGGTTTTTGTTTTCTTTTATCGAATGAGCAGTCAATAATACCTGTTGATGAATGAGATATATGTTTGAAAAGAATGAGGAACTTTATCTTCCAGTACGCCTAGAAAATGTAGCTCGGGTGAAATAAAATCGTAATCTAAATTTTTAAGGGATCGATGTCTGAAAATAAAGATGATTTCTAAGGCTCATTCATATTTGGAGTTGTTTGAGTGAATTTTCCATACTGAAATGTAATCTCAGACTTCCCATTTAATTTTAAAAGGAAACCCTAATTATCTGTGCGGGATTAACACCCCTGCTCAAAACCCTATAACTATCTTCCATATAAATGCTCTGAAGTCCTTTGAATATGCTATTAGATCTAAAAACTTATCTAATATATATATGTATAACATATATGGGATATATGGGATCTGAGATCCGTTAAGGATGCGATTGGTCTCTGGAATATATATATACTTTTGGATCTTTATGTGAGTAGAAACGAGTTTTGAGTTCTGTCTGTATATAGATCTTAAGTGTAAACTGTCGAGTATGTAACCGGTTTAAATGCTATCTATAAAAGATTGTTGCAAATATAATACTGAAACCTCTGGTCATATAGATCTATAATCTAAGTTGGTAAACCCTTGGTTTCTAATGACTGCCGAGTAGGAGTCATATGGTTCCATTTCGTAATATGTACTTACATTAAATTTTTAAAGAGAGATTGATTAACTCAAAGCGACTTTTTCAGGTCTTTCTTTTAATTCAACGATTTACGAAAGAAAACAAAATTTCAACAGAATAGTAACATCGATTATTCCAAGAATTAAGTATGGAGAGAGACCTTGCAATGAAAATACTTTCTCCAGAACAAAAATCTTTAAACATGTCTAGGGTTTAATTTCTTGAATCATAGATCAATAGGAACGAAGATAATTATTTACAATTGATCAATAATACTCAACTATATATATATATCTTACTATAATTAATTCTGTAGAACTCCCAGATTTTATCCTCGTTCAGCATATTCGCAGTCTGAAATATAATACTACATGAACTTATTCAAATTACGAAATCATAAGCAAAACGACTAACAGATCCCACTCTGTTTAACTTATTTGATAGAAAAATTTATTAGCAAACCCTGAAAATCTGAACTTGGGGAAAACCTGAAACTAGTAGCCGAATGTAGCAGGAACAGCCACGTTCCTCCCAACCGTAGATTAGGTACAACACCAAATCACCCCCGAGCCAGAGACATGCATGAAGAAAATGTGGACAGTTAGCCTCAAACTCAGTCTTGTTTCCTGAATCCCTTGCCTAACACAGAGTGCTCACACAGCAAGTGAAATTCTTTACGCATACTCAGCAGCGTCCTGCCTCCTCACATATGCCCTCCTTTTATAGTTTGCCTAGGTCTTACCATTAGCAGCCAATTCCTCATGGAATTTTCGCAGCTAATCAAATCCCTGATTTTCAGTGTGTGTCTAGTGTCTTAAATACACTTCTGACACTTGTTCTGGTTTCCCAGAGGCTAACTCTAACTTGTCCCCCACTTCTCCATGCATGATCTCCTCATTTAACTTGGCTGTTCCTACTCATTCTTTTATTAATATAATAAAATTTTTTCTTACAACAGTCCCTCTAGGACTTTAATCAGCCGATTTGTCATCTGGCCTCCTTAGTGAAATAGTCTCAACATAATAAAATAATATTTAAAAAAAATCAAACATAATGTTTTTTTCATTATTGAGGAGGGACATCACAGGAAGTTTGGGAAATTACATGGTTATAAGTCAATATTTATATATATATTTGAATGGTACATTGTGCATACATGCAGTATCGACGCTTATGTAAATTATTTTAGTTTGTATGTTTATACATGTCGAATTCAAATAGGAAAAAGAGTTTTTGAAAGTACGTGTTGAATGCTAAATTTATAGTTAAAATTATTTACATATATAAAATTGATATGAGAAAAGAGTTGGGAAGATATATGTCTAAAGGCTTATATTTGAATTGAAGAATTGAGTAGAGTGTATAAGTTTAAAGGCTTATATTTGAATTGAAGAATTGAGTAGAGTGAATAAGTTTAAATGTTGTAGATATATTGAATTGAAATGGTAAGATAAGTTTGGAGAGATAAGATTCAAATATCATATGTAGACATATAATTGAATGAGTTAGATTATCCATGTTAAAATGTTTACATATACATATATTTGAATTGGTGAAATGAGTTGAGTGTTGAATATAGTTTGCATCAGAATTTAGAAATATGAATTTGCACTTAAAATTAATATAAGAAGGTTGCCAAGATATTAGGAGATCAGATGGCTTGTACTCGAATCTCTATTTGTAGATTAAGTGTTTTAAGTCATAGATTGTGAAAACATTAAATTACATAATTGTTGAAAAAAAATTATTAAGGAAGATGTAGGACATCACACTATGGTATAATAACCAAGGCTCTTGAAGGGTATTACATATAATATTTGAATGTGGCGATACGTTATTATATTGTAAATCAATAGAGTAAATAATTAGATTTGAACTACTATTTGATAGTGTCGATACTTTATAAGTATTGAAATATAATGGAATGTAAGATTTGAATTGAATTAATATTTGATAGTGGCAAAACTTCAGAAGAGTGGAAATGTAATGGTATATATAGAGAGAGTGTGTTGAATTAATGTCGGCTTGACGAACATACTTACAAATAATGAAATACAATAGAATATATATATTTAAAACTGAGTTAATGGCTTAAGTATATAAAAAGTTAGAAGGATTGTATGGTGTAGATTGAGAATATCATCGTTAACGACGATATATAGAGAGAGAGAGAGAAAATTTCAAGGAAGCATTTTAAAATCCATGTTTATGTTAAGTGAAAATGATTAAAGAAATCTATTCTTGGAATTTAGGTTATAGAGGTAACGATACATATAATGTGGAATATAGGAGATTATCGCTACATATAAAGTGGAATATGGGAGATCTTATATAATAACCTAAAGAGAATACTAATATGGGTAAGAAGGAAAATGAGATAAGCCTCTTAGATTATAAAAGGGGGTCAATGTCTTAAGAAAGTATATCATATACCCACATAAATATAAAATTAATGATATTGTAAATTAAAAGGCATGGTATACACCAATAAAAATTGTCGAAACAAGAATAATTACTTAAATAACAATAATCATAATTGGAGGATATTAACATTTTCTTTCTAAGGGATCACGGGGAAGGTAGTTTATAACTTTCTAAACATAGCCATGATGAGGAAATTGATGGACGAGCCCAAAGGATGAATTAACGAAGGATGCAAACTTGGTGACTTTTAGTTGTCTTACACAAACTTCAACAAAATGTCGATAGGGCCAAATTGACTCGAAATTTGAAAAACAAAATATCAATGTGACCAAGGTGATAAGCTAAATGCAATGACATTGATTTTGCAACATGATGATGCCACTAATGAAAATGAAACACTACAACCTTGACTTGACCGTGACATGGTAATGTGGAAAGTGTAAGCTGACCAACTTGTCGAAAGGGTCAAATGAAGAAGCCTTTTGTAAAATGAAGTATGGAAATGGTCAAAGCGACGACTTGAACTATATAGTGCAGATTACCTCACACGGTGTGCCTATAAGAAAACACGACCAGTTCTTGAGACGAGACGTGAGGAGACTATGATGAAACACATAATGTGACTATGAAAGTTTGTCGAAATAGTCATATGATAATAGGAGTGATGAAATGAGGTAAGGGCGTGATGAGCACTTTGATCTTGACATGAGGGTACTAATGAAAGGACTAGGAGATTAAATTTAATATGTTTGTCTAAAGCACTAAGTTCCGACACTTGGGAATCGTATCAAGTGGAGGATCAAATTTATTAAAATTTATGGGTTGGAATTAGTCTTATGGGAATTTTGAGTTTCTTATGCATCAACATTTTACGATGTGATAGTTTCTTTTGATTTGGAAATTTGTGATTGTAGCTTACCAATGTGTATTTTACTGAAGATTGTATTATGTTTATCTTCTCGTCTTGGAGGAAATTAAAGCCAAATGGATTTGAATTCTTACATGGATTTTGTTGTGCTAAAATTTAATTGAGTAACTATTGTATGGTTATGGATGTGATCGAGCTTGTAGTTAAATTGGATATCATAGATCTTTGTGGATGACTATGAGGTGTTGGAAATCTACGTTGGTATTGACAATTATTGAAATTATTACTGGATTTCATTACGTGAAATTACTATTGAATTATTGAGAATGTGTTGGAACCTTGTTGGATGAAAGATATCAAGGATGGTAGGAAAACTAGTGCTTATGGCCATCACTACTTGATGAAAATAGAAGAGAATGGCATGAAGACTTCAATATGAAGAAAAACTGAATCTAGCATTGAATGCATGATAATAATTAACTTCGGGATGAAGTTTCTATAAGTGGGGGTGTATGTAATGCCCTCCTTTGAATAATGGATTTTGATGGCACTTGTTTGAAAGTGACATGGCTAAATATGCTAAAATAAATGTTTTCTATTTTTTATTTAGAATAAAATTGATGACTCACTAGCAATTGATGTCTATATTTAATAAATTATGAAATTGGAAATAAATCAAGTGAATGCTTATGTTATGAATAAATGGAAATAATGTTTTCTTATTCTATAGATGTGAATAAATGTGGCTTATTGATTAGCAATAGTTGAAATTAAATAAAGAATAATGATCTTTTCTATTGTGCAGTGCTACTAATGTGTGCTTTGAGTGTGTGCAGTGGCAGGTAAAATGACTTACCAACTAACTCTGAAATGGAAGTAAAAAGAGTCATATAGAATAGGAAAACACACATAAGAGTGCGACGAATTACTGTCGATTCTTAACAACAATCCATGCATGAGTTGAAATCCCCATCATCTTTTCTCGGGTGGCGTGTGTCTTATGGGTAGGCCATAACAATTTGGTCACATACGATGAAGTTGAGGGGTGCACAATAAGAACTATCTTATTCCTCAGCCACCATTAGTCTGGCATAGAATGTAGAGGATTGATTTAAGGTAACGACTCCTAAATCGCTACATCACACTCCCCACACAAGGAAAAGAATTAAGTATTTGTCAAAAAGACCCATAGATGCAGTACCTTGGCAATGATGAGAAGAATTTATGTACATACTTGTATTAGTAAATAGGTATGCATTTAGTTTATTTGTGCAAAATGAAAAAGAGAAAGTAATTGATTTATGTCATGAAAATATGTGCATGAAATTAAATATTGAGAATAAATAAATAAAGAATATTTAGATTTGGAGCAAATATAGACTTGGGATATTTTTGAGTTAAAATCCACTCGCGCCCACAAATTTGGGGATTGGGATCCTAGGATAAGGTAACATCTAGGCATAAATTGTGGGAGTTATGTGCACTCTCGTGTGAAGGTGACACATGGTTGGATGAAAAATAATATTTGGAAATCTAATAAAAACAATAACTTTGCATGTGAGCAACATGTCTTGCAAAGGATTTTTCTATTTAAGAAAGAAAGCATGGAAGGGATTGACACATGTTGGATCCCTAATGATGGATGGCTTTTGTAATGAAAAATTCAGAACTTGTGTGACTATGTCAGTTTGGTGTTGGAATTATCCTAGTGATTGGGAGATCATTGATGGATAATCTTGGTTTTTGTGTTATTATTTACGACCCCTAATAGATCAGGGGACTAGGAGTTAGAATATTACTTACATTGTGGAAGGGAGGTCAACTGAGGAGTTGGTTTGTATTTGAACAAGGTTGGAATTGGAATGAGGACTACTTGACCTTCGGCAATGTGACAACTGTCGTAATGAGGTTTCATCTTTCAACACTGCTTACTTTTATAGCTTTAATAAGTTATTTCCTTTTCATTATAAAGAGTAGATGAAATGAGTTACAACTATAATTGTATATTGTTGAGATCGTTTGAAACTTTGCTTTTTTGATGATTAATTAAGAAATGTATCTATTTTTGTTCAAATTTTGAGGGTCCCTACATTTATATAGTAATATGTTATTTTTCACATCTTAATTATATATTTTACAAGAAAAATGGAGATAAAAATGCTCCTTTAAATGGCCTAGAATATGGTATTTACAGTTTGATAAATAAAGGTAATAGAGTGAATCCATGAAGATGGGTAACACTTTTTAATCAAAAGTGACAGTCAAAATTTGATTTTTTTACTCATTTATTAAATTGAAGCTCTCAAAAGTTATATATGCTTTGTGAATTCCGACATGCAACAAAAAAACAAATTGTAGGGAATTATGTTGTCTTTCCACCTATATATATATATTTTAAATAATACTATTATTTAATTTCAAAATCACATTTAATGATATGTTTGTTCTTGTAAATTTTAGGAAAAGTAAACAAGTGGCTAGTGTGCATTTAAAATAAGTGATAAATGCATTATATATATATATATATAGATATATATATATATATATATATATACAGAGCACACCGGAGCACGCATATTTTTTTAATTATTCTGGAAAATTATTTTTTTTTGTTCATTTTTTAAACTAGCCACTGAAAATTTTAATCGCATTTTGTACACGTGTGTGTATGTAAACTATTTTTTACTGGTTACAAAAATCGAAAAACAAAAATTACCCTTTTGAAGACAACGTGTTGATGTGTGGTGTATATTTTTTTTGAAATTTGTTGGTTGTATACTTTTTATGTTATTAGTTTTTATTTGTGTTGATTCAAAGTTGTGGACATGGTTTTTAAGTGTAAATTTAAAAAGAAAATAAAAAATAATTATTATATGAACTCAAAAAGCCATAAATTATATGCCAATTGATAGATGATTCATTGAAAAATCCATCGATATGGAGTCAGCTAACTAAGGTGCATCCTAGGACAAGTTTTAGGCCTAGAAAAGATGCCACTAAAATTAAATTTGTAGAAATGGGGGCTAAAAGATTTTTTTTAAAGCCCTCGATCGAGCTTTAAGCTTGATTGAGGTTTTAAAACCCCTAATCGATCTTTTACACACATTTTTAATACCTCCATCAAGGGTTTATGTGCAGTTAGACAGAAGCTTGATCGAGCTAGGATATCTATCGAGCTTGTAACTCAATTGAGGGGGCACACTTTCAGAGTGAATGTCCTTGACAGAACCAAGGTAAGGGAAGAGCACAAGGCTCAAGATAGGGGCTACTATAGACCACAGCAGCTGATCTGGGTCATGCTCCACGCGTACATCCTACGGTCAACAACTGCCAAGATGAGCACCATTCAATAGTCCTAGAGACTGCAGGTACGGTATGCGGTAATGTTTTTTCCTTACTAGTAGACCCTGGTGCAATAGAGAGGTTTATTTCTTTTAAAGATTGAGAACGTAGTAAGATGATGGAAATTGCTCAAGAGGATTTCGACACAGTCGAAATGGCATCCAGAAGTATCCAGAGAGTGGGTCTAAAGTTAGAGAATTGTGAAGTGGACTTGGGGGTTCTCCCAACTAAAGTATCCTTCTATGCTACAAAGTTAGAGGAATATGACTTAATTATGGGTATGGATTGGTTAGAATTGCATGCAACCGTAATGGAATTCCTAAGGAAAGAGATAACCTTCTATGATGACAAGGGTTACAAGAGAGGATTGACCAGAAAAAAGAGAAGGGTTTCCCTGAGAATGATTTCATCCATACAATTAAAGAAAAGTATGAGGAAAGGGTGCAAGCGATATGCAGTTATAGCAATGAACAAAGAGGGAGATAAGTTCGAGATGATCAACCACCCTTTATTTTTGGAATACATGGATGTATTCCTAGAAGAATTACCTAGTTTACCTCCGCAACGTGAGCTAGACTTCACTATTGATCTCAAGCCAAGGACCGAACCTATAGTAAGGACCCATAACGAATGTTAGTACTAAAGTTAAAAGCGCTACAAATCCAACTTCAAGAGTTTCTAGACTTGGGATTGATTAGACCTAGTGTGCCTCCATTGGGAGCACCAGTAATTTTTTTCAAGAAAAAGGATGGATCATGGTGACTGTGCATAGATTACCGTTAGTTAAACAAAGAAACCAATGCCCTCTACCAAGGATTGACGATCTTTTTAATCAAATGAAGGGTGCAACAACATTATCCAATATTGATATGAGATTAGGTTACCATAAGTTAAGGATAAAGGAAGAAGGAATTCCAAAGACTACCTTCAAGCCAAGATTTTGACATTACGAGTTCATAGTGGTACCTTTTGGGTTGAATAATGCGCTAAGTTTTTTTATGAATTTGATGAATGGTGTATTCCATCAATACCTCGATAAGTTTGTACAAGTGTTTTTGGACGGAATTTTGATATATTCAAGGACGTGAGAAGAAAATGAGGAACATATAAGAGCAGTACTTCAGTGTTTGAGAGAGAACCATATTTAGGGAAGTTTTGGAAGTGTTCCTTCTTTTAAAAACAGATCCATTATCTCGGCCACATTATTTATGGTGAGGGAATTGCAGTAGATCCTGCAAATATAGAATCCATATGGGAGTGGCCAGTAACCATGAACGTACATGGGGTGCGTAGTTTCATGGGACTTGCTAGTTACTAAAAGCATTTTGTCGAAGGTTTTTCCAAAATAGAAGGACCCATAATGACATTAGAGAAAAAGAATCAAACATTTGTATGGACAGAGAAGTGTGTACAAGACTTCACCAAACTCAAGGAACTATTAGCAACTACTCCAATATTAAAAGTTCCTAACATAGACCAAGACTTTCAAGTATGTATGGATGCGTCGAAAGACAAAATCGATTGTGTTTTGATGCAAGAAGGGAGAGTGATTGCTTACACCTCTCGAAGGCTTCGGCCACATGAAGAGAACTATGCAACCCATGATATGGAAATGACCGCAGTAATTCATGCCTTACGATTATGGCGATATTACCTAGTTGGGAGGAAATTTGAACTAAAGACGGACCATTGTGGATTACAACATATATTTACCCAACGCGATTTGAATGCAAGACATAGAAGGTAGTCAGAATTGCTGAGTGAGTATGATTTCGACATAAACTATGTGAAGGGGACTTGGAACGAGGTAGCTGATGCGCTCAGTTGAAGACCGAGAATATTCTCACTAATACCCATGAAAACCAACTTGAGGGAAAAGATACTTGCAATACAAAAGATTAATGCATGGTATAAGGAAGTAAGAACATAATTGGAGAATGAACAGATGAAGGTACCCAAGTATGAAGGATATTCCTTGGATACAAACACATTACTGAGATATAACAATTGCATTTATGTACGAGAGAATGATGAGCTCCGAGGATTGATATTATTAGAATCTCATCCAGTACTTTACAGAGCCCATCCTGGAGTAAAAAAGAAGTATCTGGATGTGAGACCTTCATTCTTTTGGCAAGGGATGAAGAAGTATGTAGTAAACCTTGTAGCAAAGTGCATGCAATGTCAATTGGTCAAAGCAGAACATCAACATCTTGCAGGATTTCTCCAACCCCACCCAATCGCTAAATCAAAATGAGAAGTCATATCTATGGACTTTATAGTTTACCTACCACTAACCAACATGAGGCATGCCATTATATTTGTGGTAGTTGACACTCTTACCAAGAGTGCACACTTTATACCTATCAAGAACACTTATCAAGCCCACAGATTGCAAAAATATTTATTAATGAAATAGTATGACTACATGGAATACCTAAAAGGATCATTTTTGATAGGGGTTCAATACTCACTGGGAGGTTTTGGACAAGCTTCTAGGAATCCCTCGGCACAAATCTTAACTTCAGTACCGCTTATCACCCGGATACAGATGGACAGACAAAGAGGGTGAACCAAGTTTTGGAAAATATGTTGAGAATGTATGTGATTGATCAACATACTATATTGGAAGAATACTTGCCATTAGTAGATTTTTCCTACAAAAATAGTTACCAAAGCTCCATCCAAAAGGCACCTTTTGAATTCTTGTATGGAAGACCTTGTAGAATGCCCTTGGGTTGGGACAGGCTAGAAGATAGAGAATTCTTGGGTCCAGATGTGAAACAAGACATGGAAGAGTAGATGATAACCATTCGTGCTCGATTGAAGGTAGCACAAGATTGGCAGAAGAGCTATGCGGATGTGCATAGAACTGACCGAAGTTACAAGGTAGGCGATCAAGTGTTTCTGCGAGTGAAACCTCAGAAAATTTCGGTAAATTTTAGCAAAGGAGCCAAACTATCCCCTAGATTTGTAGTACCCTTTGTGATTTTGGAACAGATAGGACCGGTTGCCTATCAGATTGACTTGTCATTATCTTTACGTAGGATAGACAATGTTTTCCATGTTTCTGTTTTACGCCACTATGTACCAGATGCTTCACATGTTATTGATCTAATTAATGTGCACATAACGGACGACGGGGTCTTGATGTCTAAACCAATCTATGCGTTGGACCAACTAACACAAAAACATGGACACTGTGTGATAGACTAGGTCAAAGTACATTGGGAAACTTATAGTCCTAGCTCTAAGACTTGGGAGGACGCAGCTGAGATGCGTCGTAGTTTCCGTTTTTTTTTTAACTTTGGGATGAAGTTCTAAATAAGAAGGGGTGTATGTAATGCCCCAAGATTGATTAGAGACCTTGAGGGCACTTGCCAAGTGACCCATCTAAATAAAATCTTAATAAAATGACACTTATGTGCGATTTAGAATAAAATGGTTTGATGATTTGAGATTCATGTGGTAATTGATTATGCTTTAGCTAGATTCTTGGTTTAATTGGTAATTATGGATCATTTTGGAATACCATGAGAATTATGTTTTTCTTAATGATTATCAATTCACGAAATGAGTTATGATTATGAACATATTTATGTTTTTATTTACGACTAGAAAATTTATGAAATGAGTTTTGATGATTATGAATAGATTAATGTTTTGCTTAACGACTAGCAATTTTATGAAACAAAGTACAATGATTGTGAGTAGTGCTATTAATGTGTGATCTGAGCATGTGTGTAGTGATAGGTAAAATTGTTCACTAACTAACCCGCAAAGGAATAAAATGGGGTTGTAGAGGTCGGGAAAAACATGCGCGGGGGTGCGAGGAGGATGTCAAATCCTGATAACACCCATGCATGAGTTGAAATCCTCTCATCTTTACTTGGGTGAGCATGAAGTTGTACGCGTGAGACCATAACGATTTGGTCATGTACGAGGTTGAGGGGCACGAAGTAAGGACATTCTTACTCCTTCGCGCCACTAGTCTCACATAGAGTGTAGATGAATGATTTACGGTCACGATTCCTAAATCACTACATGGAATCCCCGCACATCAAATAAAGGAGAAATCATTGTCGGAAGGACCCCACGGTGTGATACCTAGATAATAAAAGGAGAATTATTGTCGGAAAGGCATGACGATGTGGTATATAGAAAATTAAAACAAAAACCAACAACAAAACCTATGGATTTTGCGCACAACCTTCATTTAGAAAAATTGTGCATTAAATGCTTATTAGATTTGGAGCAAAAGATTGGACTAAGGGTTGTTATGTAGTTAACTCCACTTGCACCCACACTATTAGGGATTGGAATCAAAGCATAAGGAACAACTAAGAGTAAAATGTGGGATGTACGTCCAATCTCATGGGAGAGCCACACATGGATGGGTGAACAAATTTAAATAAAATATTATATATAAAAAATGATTTTTCATGGAGTGACAGAAAGGAATTTCTCTATTTAAGAAAAAGAAAAGAAGGGAAAAGGTCCCTATTGTTGGATGACTCTCGTAATGGTCTCGAAGTTATGAATGTGCTTCTATTGTGAGTTTGGAAAAGAATTTTGGTGAGAGGGGAGTCTCATTTCTAGATTCTTGTCGACTGTGTGTCCTCTACGACCTTATTGCTCAGGGGTCTAGGAGGAAAGAGATTACTTCGAGAGTTGTAGGGAGTTCAACCAAGGGGTCTTCGGTGAATCATAAAGGTTTGGAGCAAGTTCGATCAGACATCATCTCAACCCAACCCGCCAACCTTAGCAGGATCTACTTTCAACAGGTTTGTATATTTTAAAATTCCGCTTGATTATTTGATTGTAGATATGTTGAATCTAATTACATAGGTGAATACATTAAATTACTTAAAAAAATTTAATCATGAAGTACGATCTATCTATCATATCCTATAAATGTTTACTTTTAACAGTATTATTATTTAACTTTCTGAATAGGAACCAGATCGCAAGCTTTATCCCAACTGTGCATTATTATTATTTTTATTTCTGAGAGGATACTAGATCGGATCATTTATTTTAACTATAGGTTATCAATTGAATTCCGAATGGATACCATATCATAATCTTGTTTTTAATCGGTGAATTGATATTTAAATTTCAAATAGAAACCATATTGATACGTGGTATGTTAACCGATAGCTAGAAGTTCTCTCTGTTAGATAACCCATGTTGATTCATCCCGCCTCGACGTTACCACCGAGACAACCACCTCTATTTATATCAAGACGTGCTGTGAATTTCACGGCTTCATTTATTCCCTTAAGTACTCCAGTCATATGGCAGAGCCATATCTACTTGTTAGCTCTTCTTCGAAGGAATCTAGAAGGGTTAGGCAGTTGAGCCACTAATCCCTCACCTACTCCCTTCATCTACTGGATTGGTTTCCAAATGATCGTCCCTAAATTGGAGTTTAAAATCAGAGACTTCATATCGTAAATCGATTTGAGTTCATTCGTTAATATAATATATATATATATATATATATCCATATATTATATGCGTATATATAATTTGGAGTTAGTTTATCAATTCGATAAGATATGCATCTATATTTTTGATTTCATTTATTAACTCAAAAAATATATACATATATCTTGGAGATCATTAATCCATTCAATAAATGTATACCTATATTATATGTGTATATATTTCGGAGTCCATTTATTAATTCAATAAATATATACATGTATTATACATATACACATATAATAAAAGGATGAGCGGAATGGTACATTTGGTTTATTTTAAACATAAAATTTCATTGCATATGTTGTTATTATGAAATGAAAAGCACATTGCATGTGTCGTAATTATGAAATGATAATCACATTGCATATGTTGTAACGATGAAATGAGAATTATCTTACAAATGTTGTAGTTGTGGAGTGAAATTATATTATGACGTGGTACTATATATAAGTAATCGCGCTGAAGTTTGGATGGTAATCGGTAAAGATATTGAGGTATCGAATCTATAAAATACACATTAAATTCCGAGATTAAAATGTGTGAATGAGATTTAGTACTGGAGAATAAATTGAATTTTATTTTGATCGATTCTAATCCTTTTATGTAAATGTTAAAAGAGGAAAGGAATTTATCTAATATTTTAAAAAAAAACTTACCGTATTTCACTTCGAGGTTACTTCGATTTAACGAAGAGGAACCATACATTGGTTGAGCTTCTATGTAATAGACGTGGTGAAATAAGCTGCGGTCTATTGTTGTTTTATACTTATAACTATTGCAGATGCTCGATCAATTTTTCTAAAAAGATTGTTTGAGTTATGAAAATCCAATGGATTGATTGTGCTATTAACACTCAATAGAGGGTTAATAAAACCATCGATTGACCTCTGTAGCTCGATTGAGATTTTTATTATATCTCGATCAAGCGTTTTAAATCTAGTTCAATCAAGCGCTTATTTAAGCCCTCAACCAAGCTTTATAAATCTTAGTGGAGGTTGATTTTTAACATAATTGCACCCTCCGCTTCTCAAAAAGTGTTAGTCATCTTCACGGGAACATGCAATATCATCTTGCTAAGATACTTTAGTGATAAAACAACAACTAACCAAGATATTATCTTAAGTAATGATTTCAACTCTATTATTATATGGCTAAATGAGGGCCTTATTTTATATAGCATATACAAAAGAAATGCTACAAATTTGAATGAGACTTTGTTTGGTAGCATGTTGATCAAGCTCGAGAGTTCTCCAGATCTATTTATTAAAAATTGTCTACTAAAGTTATTCAAATCCAGCCAAATGATGTGTATCATATCCTTGGAATCAATGCCACAAATTGTGGGATATCTAATATCCTTATATACATCCAAATAGTAAATTTTGACATCTTAAATAATCATGAGCATAATTTAACCCTAACTCTAAACATTATCATGAATAAAATCCCTATGGAGGAAAATTATGATAACCAAATCACTTGATCTTCAATAAAAATAAATCTAATATTTTTAAAAGGATTTGAATAATAAATTAAATCTTGTAACAAATAAGGACAATATTGAATATGTCTATCATAATTTTATCAACACCCTCTCCACTTCCTTTAATAGGTTATCTATCAAGGTGTCATGTAAATATGAAAATAGCTGTGGCCCACCCTTAGTATGATAAAGCGTGAAATATCATGGTAAAATACATTAAGGATGCTTTTGACAAGCCCCTAAAATCTCACAAGATACACAACTGCAAACCCTAATTAAGAGTAGAAAGGGGCATTGTATAAATAGAAAGAAAGATAAGCTTTTGCACCTCTCTAAGCTAGATCCTAAGAAATTTGGAGGCAAAATCTAAATCATGAAACTATAGAAAACGATATGATTCCCTTGAGGGACTAGAATTCCTAGCTTAAAAACTCTATGAATCCCTTGATGTCATCAATGACATTCATATCCTTTCTCTAGAGGAAGAAATTTTTCTTTATAAGACATATATTTATGGGTTAAGCAACTTGTAAAAGGGAATATTAAGCACATCGAATAATGCCAAGTAGAAATCTAAAAAATTGGAGGGCCTAATCCTCATTCCCCATAACCACAATATCTTTAATTTAGCAATAAAGCGAGGTTTCCCTAAACCTTTCACTCAAAACCTTATTCTCCTCATCTTTAAAAGCATGGACAAAAGCAATCCCTCTAGATATAGGAGCATTATGATTAAATCCCTTTTAGCCAAGTCATATGGAATTATTCTAGGAAAAAATATCAACATATGGTAAGAAAGCCATTGAAAAATATCTAAAGTTCATTTTGGATTTAGGAGCTATCATTCAACTATGGACCACCTTATTATGCTTAGGATATTACAAAGGAGTGTCATAATAATAAAACCAATATCAGTTTTTTTGCGTTAACTTTAGAAAATCATTTGGAATAATGTCCATGGCTAGCATTTTGAATAAATTAGAAGTGATAATTTTTATTTTTATTTTCCGAGTTTAGATTTTTTATGATATGGATGTACAAGAATATTATTTCCAAGAATAGTAATGGTGAGGGCAATAGAAAGAAATTAACTATAATATAAGAGTTAAGCAATGTTTTCCCATGTCCCCTACCATTTTTTGCATATACAATGACAAGTTAGAAGGTTTTTTAGAAGAATATGGTTGCATAAACATGACTTTAGATGGTATGTTCATCATCCTCCTTATCCACATTAAAGGCATTTATCTTTGGCAAGGAGTTCCTATGATCACGACCAACAACAAAAAATTATCAGTGATTTTTTCTATAATATAGGTATGACTATTGAGACTGACAAAACAAAGGTTATGATAATCAAATACAAAAATACCACCTACTCTAGTTTTATGTATGGCAACAACAACTTCAAGGAATTGACTTCATACAAATATCTCAAAATCAATCTTCATCACAAGCTTATCTACAACTATAGCATTGAGGAAAGGATAAAGGGAGGGTGGAAATATTATCGGGGAGTTGAATATAGTTGTAAATCAATGAACCGTTGGATCTAGGATAAGAAAAAACTCCTCTTTGAGACTCTTATCACTTTTGTTACCTTATATGATTGTGAAGTTTTGGTTGCATTATCTCTAGAGAATTATGGCAAAAAATATAGAAAATCCGAAAGTGTTTTATAACTTCTAATATTAAAGTTAAAGTTAATATACCATATCCTATCCTTTTTATATCTCCCATTAAGAGTGGGGCTATGACTAGAAGAGGTCACTTTGTAAAATAACAATAATATTAAAAATATTTTTACATCTAAATTTAAAGAGAAATTGTGATACGATAAAGAATTAGAGGATGATAGAAAATTAAGATATTATAAGAAGGTGATCAATCCTAATCTAGAATATCAAGTGCATCTATATATTTTAACTAGTGTAAAAAATGAAATCGACATTGTTAAAAGAATAACAAACTCTGACAAACTCCATTGCAAAACAAGGCATTGGACAATTTCTAAAACATCATGAGTCAAAATAAGTTGTCATCTTTGTGACAATAATAGGGTGGAAGATGAAAAACATATTATCTAGAATGTCATGTGTTCACCCACATTAGATCTCAATTTCAAAATATTTGTTACAATACCCACATTTCTAATCTTTACTCATCAAAAGTATGGTGACATGAGAATGTTTTTCTTAAAGATATTAAAGTACAAAAATAAAGTTATGAAAAAAAAAACCAATTCCTTATCTTTCTTAAATTCTAATAGACCAAAGTTGATCTTGGTGAACATTAATAATTATCATCAGCATTATTTAATATTTCTTAAACACATTTCTTATTAACTTAAATGGAGTAGTCTATTTATTCTACATTTTGGACTTTCCGGTGGTTTTTGGTCGGAATACGATAATTTATTTTGGTAAAAACCAAATTTGGAAGCATTTAAATTGTGTTTTTGAATGCATAAATGGATTCAGCACCCTTAAATACCCCTATGGCACTTAGATTGTGCGATTTAAACAACTAATATATGTGACTAAAAATTCTCGAAGATCTCCAACCGGAGTCTGGACAAAACAAACTAAAAAATATATTTGAAAAAGGTCAAAAATATAGAATATTTAGACCAGTCGTAACTTAATTAATATAAATATTTAATTTTAAAATATTAAAAACAATTATCTTTATTATTATTTTTTTTTGTAAAGTTGCATGAGTATATTATATCCGAGAATCAAAAATTACATGTCTGTCAGCAAGTTGGGGTGGCCTGAGGTAGTGAAGCCACCATCCCAAGTGCTAAAAAATGTTGAAAAAGCTATTTACATGACAAAAAAAAACCATTTAGGGAATCGTGGCATAACTGTAGTTCTGGTTCTAATTCAGTTCATACATAACATTCGTAATTATATGATTAAAAAACAAACAGTAAAGTAAATTGAAACAGATAAGCTGAGTGTCATAAAGGTAACTTAGTGCCACCGTGTTCATCCTAGGAACTTGCTTCTGCATAGGGAAAGTCAGGCATTTCCTCCACGATGGGGAAGCCACCATAAAAATCGACGTCCAAGCTTTGAGTGGGGAGTTTTGGAGATTGTCGCATTGCGTTGCATCCTGGAGAAGTGTTTCCCTCCTCCTGCTCCCTAGTTCTTTTGTGCTGCAGCAAGACCATGGTGGAAGGCACTCAGAAGGGGGGAGTCTCTAAGGAGGCTCCCAGGTTGACTACCATTAGTGGCTACAGAAGAACCACTAAATGACGAATCGCAACTGTTCTAGGTGTTCCCGCCATTTTGAGCTTCCTGCTACAGACCATCAAGTTCATTGCTGCGACACAGGGAGTAGTTTTCCCAAGCAAAGATGGAGTCCAAATGTTCGAGCCGCACCCCCAGTTTGACTAGATTGGTCCTAATGTCCCAAAGCGTGGCCATATTAGCATTCTAGTTGGTCGTCATTTCCTCCACAGGGGTTCTCATCATGTTCTTTGTTAACCAGTAGTAGTTAATTCTTCCTCCTTGTCACCCCGAGGCCATAATTGCCGAAAATATGCGTGCTTCCCAGCTATTAATTAGGTTGCGAGTCGAGCTCGAGGCACCTTCAGCATAAACATCCATGGCTACCCAGTCGGAGTTGTTTCTGGTGCTCCTGCCAACACCACACTTGTTGCTACCCCTTCTCGGTGTTCCTTGTGGTCTTGTCATGGAGAATTTCCAACAGAGGACCACATTAACCAGAGAAGGAGTAGTAGATTCAAAGCTCGACCGTGAATCAGCTGGATTGTATGTGCAGATGCAAAAATCGTTTCGGGCCATCGTGCATGCCCTATCTCTACAACTGAAGTAACTGTGCATGGCTGTCACATGGGGGATGATGAAAAATTAATGGGGTAGGTACCTCTCAGCCCAAACGCCATTGTCAACATGTCTGCTTCAATGCTAGGAGTAAATGCACAAGCTTGCATCCTCTTAGGCTGTATTAAACCTTCATCGCCACATTGGTCTATGTGCTTGCATGGGGTTCCTTGCCGACATGTGATCAAATCTATGTGCTCATTTCTAGTAGGGTGTCGACACGTGCTCGTATCTATGTCACCCGGATCCAGGATCTTTATTATTTTTATTATTTTAAATGTGGATAGGAGAAATTTAAATTAAAAATAAAAAATAATTAAAATTTAATCAATAAATCTAGAACAACTATGCATCACATAATTAAAGATCAATTTTGATTATATCATCGAACCATTGTATTGTGAGACATTTATCAATATTAAAAAGATATATGCTCCAAGTTGATAAGTGATAGTTTTCGTATACTTTTTTATATACAAAGAGAATAAAAAAAATTATATATAATTTTTTTATCTAGAAAGAATAAATAAAAATATACACTCTAAAAGCCATATTGCTACATATTTTATATATATATATATATAGAAGCCAATGCAATCTCCACATGAATAATAATCGATAGGTTTTCATGAATTAATAAATAGAACCATACACGTGCAAAAGGAATAAGGAAAAAATATTGTATTATTCATGTCAGTTTGAAAAGATTTATATGATTAGATAGATAAAACCAAACAATTATTACAGATACCATTGATCTCAATGTCTGCTACTCTTTCTTATTCAAGCAATGTCTAAATTTGCTTTTGTTATCGTTGTGGGTTGTATATCTACAATAGGTGACCCACCGCCCACATTGTAAAAGATGTATAGAAGTTTTGATATTTGACTCATTGACTATCCATCTTGTCTTACAATTATATTTGTATTTCATGATATAATATGATGGATTTTTAAGAAGAAGAAAGGAATTAGATGGGCATCTTTCATGTGGAGAAGGAATATTCATATTCTTTATAATATGGTTAAGAGTATATACCTTTTAGTAGTGGGAAAGGAGGCGCATAATTATTAGAATGACTAAAAAATTATTTTGAAATATAAAAATAAGTTCAACATTTTAAGATCAATATCGTAAATTGATGTTGAATAGTAAATATGTATTGAAATATTTTAAAGTAAGATAATATAATATTTCAGTGTTTGGCAAAATATGAGTGCGAGAATTTACTTTTTATGGAAGGCTCTTAATTTTGGTGAGCACAATTGTAAGATTGCACATAATTATTATGTATATATATGTAAAGGAATTCTAGAATGGTTTCATGGGAGATTGAATCTGAAATGAAGAATGAAGAAAAAATCATTTGAATTGGATCATATATATTTATTTGAGTGGGATTAAAATTTGTTAAAAGATTAATTTTTGTTACCTACTTTGTTGAGAATTATTACAATTTTACATCATTTTTTGTAGTGTTGATTCCATTTTCTTAATCTCCATTGCCACATGACCTTAGTAATATAATAAAAAACCATGCTAAATTCATGAGTTGACCATAAAAGGTTGTTGCATGGAACTTCCCTAAAAATCTATGCAACCTTGTCACATTAAAAAGCCTCTAGTATTGTGTATGGACTCAAAAATGGAATCCAATTACTCTTAATTGTTGTGTCTTCCAAAAAGGTGTAGTTGGTGAAAGTGTACACTCTCAAACCATTAGTTCCAAAAATAGCATTTGATTTGGTCTCCAATACCTATCATCATCCCACTAAGTCATAAATGAAAATGGATTATTCACATTGGAGCTAAATATAAGAATTGTCCACATTCTATACTTCAAAATAAAGTGATTGAGATCATTCCAATAACACATTCATATCCATAAAGCAAGGTTATGCTGTCAAATTTCCTATACAAGAGAGAGAGAGAGAGAGTCTCACACATCTCTTTCCTTTCACCACTTGGGATACTTCACATACATCACTTGGTTGGAATATAGCACCAAAGGAAAAGCCAAACACTCCCTTTGGTTGGTTGAAGAAGTCCACATCAACTACATCAAACACTAGGGTGCGCCTCATACTTAATTCTTTTGTTAATACTAAAAATATAATTATTTATTTATTTAGCAATTTTTTTTTCTGTCTGGCATTGCATGAATGTTCAAGGTTTGATGCTTATTTATTTCCATTTACATTAAACCTTGTTGATCTAGTACCAATGATTACAAAACCCCTAAGTAGGTACTTTTGGTACATGGTGCTAAAACATCAACACCAAGTTTGGAAACCATGTTGAAGATTAATCTTAGCATCCATCCTTGGTTGTATAAGTGTCATTTACAACCTCTTCATTAGGTAATTGTTATCATTTCCTTACTATTTTCTATTTTTTGTTTGTTGTTATCTCCTCATAGATAGGTAACCTCGGAAAAAAACCCAATTTTTGCCGCAACTAAAAATAGGTTTCTAGTTTCATTTTCACATCACATTTTTTCACAATAAAAGCACAACTTGACATTCTAGAATTCCTAGGAAATCCATGAATTCACAAAAAAAATCATTTTTTTTGTGAATTGGGTCATATTCCTAGTTTTATCTTTTCAGTTATATTTTGGTTTTGTCTTTGGGTTACAAATTTGGTTGACTCTTTGCATCTTATTTATTGATGTATTTGTTCAATTTTGTCTTAGTTTGGATAGTGTAAGAAAATAAAAGGTTGAGATTCCATATTATTCGATGTCTTTATGGTTCCAATTTAGGATAATTTTCAGCCTCTTTCTTTTTAGCATTTAAATTCTAAAATTGAAAGTGACTAATTTTTCCATTTGCTTAAAACTCCTTTATACTGGTTGGTTGAGAGTCATATCTCTGTCTCTTTGAAAATTCATAAAAGTTTGCTTACCTCATTTTTATGTTAGAAAGAATTTAGATAAGAAATATTTCCTTTACATTCCTTAGTATTAGATATTAGTATTTTTCATTTCCATTCATAGAGTGCACTAGTCCATAGCTAGATTTTATTTGAATTGTTTTCTTTACTTATTAACGAAAGAATTTGATTTTGTTTAAAGAAATAAAATCATAGTTCTTAAGAACTGAACATTATCAATATTTCCTTGCACTTTTTATTTTTAACATTTACTTTTAAAAGCAATCTAATATTTATTTTGCACACCACATGTGCACACAAACCACACCTTAAATCAAATAACACCTAGTTCATTGCATTAAGTTAAGTATAAAATCAACCTTTAAGCTATTTCACTAAAATTAATCACTTGAGGAACCAAAATATATTTTTAGTTAACTTATGATTATAGGGATAGGCATCTAAATAACTTCCCTCAATCATTCTCATCTGAGTCTTATAGATTGTCCTTTAAGGATCTTTAAAATCATTTCTATCAGGAGCATTTTAAAAATTGTTCTACAATAGGCATGATCTTTGGAGTGGATAATGCCAAGCCTGGGATCAAAGTTTTCATTGAGACTCTTACATATTCCAATACTAAATATCCCCCAACCATTCGATTTCATCATGAAGGAAAGGAATCATGTTGCATGTACCCATCAAGATGTAATCTAGTGCCGATTTTTTTAAGTACCTACCTAGGTGGCTCTTACAAGAGGAAGGCAACCTGAGACACCCAAATACAAGATGCTTCTTTGATTCATTTTTGCTACAAGTGGCATAGTTTGAAAAACCTATCAAGTCATGGGATGTGGTGATTGATATCAACTCAAATTAGCTAGTGAGATCCTACCAAGAAATTTCCAAGGGGGATACTAAGGACTTGCGTCCATTATTTGTGCATACACACAAGTATGGAAACAAAACCATCTCTCAATTGCACAAAATGCTTGAAATAAAAATCCATTTTATGGCTAAGACACTTAGGGGGTGCAATCCAAGAGGCTTGGATGTAGTACTTTTTTCCCCTCATATCATATAAGTAAACTTGTTATTTTTACCACATAGATGGAGACTAGAAAATATTACCTTTCAAGCATTGGATTGAATTGGGGGTAAACTGCTTCATGGATCCTTTCCCTTCTTGGCATTTGATGGAGATATTTGGTGGAGGGAATTCACTTCAGTTTTTTTATGATTGTGTTTGATGATTTAATGGGGGTTTATTCGATTGTGCATCATGTCCTTTGTCGTTTGATGGAGGTATTCTCCATGTTAGATCAATTTCTTGGAAATCCCATAGTTATTTCCTCATTCTCTAGTTGTTAGAACATTATTACACCTATGTACATTAATCATTTATTAATTGACGGTTAATTAGTACCAAATAGCTTAATTATTGCATCCCCAAGTTGGTTAGTGAGTAAACGGTCATTTAGCTTGAACCAGTTGGCAATGTGAACAAACTGAGCATTGTGCTAAGTCAAACTAGCTGTTGGGTGAGCCCTCCCAGTCATTTATTGCTTCCTGCATGCCTAGGGTGCTCTTGTTCCTTGTTTTGTGGGATTCTCTTTGACCAAGGGCGCACATGTTCAGAATGTGGACAAACTTGCCTCCTTTTCCCATTTATTAGCCAATTCTAGCTGCCTAACCTCTAACCAACCAGATTCTCCACATGTGTGAGGTCACATGGGCCTGTCCAGTCATTCCCAACATTCACACAACAGTTTCGAACCGGTTTGGGATGGTTTGGGATATTTTGATCAACCTAGGGGGTTTTGAGCTATTTCTAAGCTAGATCAGTGTGAACACTCCAGATGGATTCGAATTGTTCCAGATTTGTATATATGGATGTTATTAACCCATTTTGGGGTTGGACAGTTAATAATATTTACATTATTCACCCATTTCATGTGTATTGTTCTTCAGTTTTTTACCAATTTATGCTAATGCTTGTAAATGTGTTGCAATCTTTTCACTAGTGAGGAATCCATAGTAGCTAGGTTCTGCTGTGATTCAGATTTTACACTAGTCACTACTTTCACTTAATGGTTGCATGGTCAGTTTGTTTATTGTTCTTAGTTGTTAGTGTCCTCTAACATGGTGGTGCATTTTCCTAGTGTTTTCTAAGTATCATTTACATTTCATCGCATTTCCATCAATTTACCTAGGTAATCTGCATATTATAACTTTTTACTCAAGTAAAATCCATATTACACTTACACTTCATGAATTTTCCTTTCGTAAAGGGAACATGACACATTTTTTTATTAGATTTCCCTATGTTTTATTTCATATTAACCATTTATTTTTCCATATTTTCAATTTTCATAATTTCCATTGTGAATCTGGTTTGGGATATTTTCATTCAATGATTAATTAAACCCGATACTTAGGTTGAGATTCACATTATGTAACACCCCCATTTTGACCCTTAGGATATTTTGGTTGTAATGTAAATATTGTGTGCATGTTATGTATGAATCCTAGCATGGAACTCAAGGCGAAGGCCCCGCTAGTGAATGCTCGGACTTGAAGAGGCAAGTATTTGGTATTATGGTAACCATAATCCATGGAAAATGTAAATGATGTAAATGATACCATGCAAATAAAAATACCAAGGGTTAGCTATGGAATGCAACCAAATGAGGGGGGACTATGTATCCACTAGGGAGTGGTGAGGGGGTGTGGGATGGAACCCTACGCTGCCATATGTCACCTAGAGAACCCCTTTGACCTATCCTATCTACCATTGATTTTCTGCTACAAGGTAGTACTGCAGGAGGACAGTTCATGAGTTCGATGGAGTGGGGGAAACCCAAAGGTCGGATGAAAGGGTATGGATCTTTGTTGTGCCTTGATCCACACATCACTCCACCCCTGGAAGTTTGTATTCCTGGATCCTGATTCCATGAGGGCCAACAACCATAGTTTGGAGGCAGCACTTGAACCCTTACGCGACCCAGCAGATTGAGCAGAGACGAAGAAAACAAGGAACCACGATCTCGAGTAGGGCCACGAATTACAGAGCCAAATACGTACAAAGAATTGCGTGGGAATGGAAAATCGTGGATAGGGTCCATAGACATGAACCTTGGTGCATTTTCGAGAGAGTTAGACACCCAAAATTCTTAGGAGACCTGTGAGAAACCCATATCTATTAGCCCGAAATCGTAGACACGGGACATAGCTTCGGCCTCAATGTGGAAGAGATCTGAGTGTGGCTTGTAGTGGGAAGAGACCAACAGGTTTTAGATTGCATGGTGGATCTAGAGAGAGATCATTCAACTTGATCTAATAGTCAGGACCAGCCATACCTGGCCAGTTCAGTGCTAAGGGAAGGGGTTCCCTAGGGACTATGCAGAAGAGAAGGGTACCTTACTTAGGATGAGAGTGGAGGGGATAGGGGTGCCTGAACTATCTAAGGTCATTGGGATATTCCTATAGCTCTGTGGATGAGTTTATCGGCCTAGGAAACCATCACTTGTCTCCCATTTGCTTGACAAATCGACTGTTTGTTGGATGCCCTGAAGGACTATGCCTAAGATTGTGAGTGAGCTTGCCTAGTCCCTCCTTAGTGGATACATAGCCCCATCTTGGGGGTGGTCTCTTAGTGCTGAAATAGTCCAGGTTGGGAAGAGACCTATGGTTGGGTTGGAACGTTGCAGTCCATAGCTAGTTTGCTTTGAAATTTCAATAAATACATAAGTGTTCCTTGCGCCTTGAATAATGTCTATTCTACATATGTGCATGTGTGTTTATTTATTTCATAATGTATGATTTGATTCAAATGAGTGATAGGGATGAATTCCTATGCATTATGTTTTCATTCTGATGTGCATGGCATTGCAATACTTCTGCACATTTGCATTTCCATGGGTGTAATGTCTTTAAATTATCCATTGATGAATTAGGGCTAATTCTGGTAAGTTTGCAAGATACTATAGCCAGGACTAGTTGGGAGAGGAATAAACACACCTAGGGTGTTCATGACCCCTATGGACTAGATGAAAGGGAGAGGATAAGGTAGAATGGAGAAGAGATTCTTCACAAAGTGGTAAAGAGGCATTGATGGGGTTTAAGGTCATCTTTTGGAGTGGAATTAGGGTAGGAACAAATTCCTTAGTTGTAGATGAAGACCTTGCAACTGCATAGAGCTCTCCAATGTCTTTCCAATGGTACCAGACTTGTCCAATTTGTCACAAGCATGAAGAAGATATCAGCACCATAAATTTGTAGCTACAGGGGAATGTGGTCCCGACTTTCCACATCCACAATGGGGATTGCGGATTGTAGAGGTCGGGGACTGACCCTCGGAATTGTACGGTTAGACTTCTGACCTTCCGCATCTACAAACAGGATTGTAGATTGCGGAATTTGGAAGGGAGATTTCCATAGCTATGGCACATGGATTTTCGACTTTCCGAATCTGCAAAGCGGATTGCAGATTGTGGAAGTTGGAAGGGTGATTTCCACAGAGATGGCACGTGGATTTCCGAATTTCCGCATTCGCAAAGCGGATTGCAGATTGCGGAAGTCGGAAGGGCGATTTCCATGGGGTGGGCGTGTTGGATTTCTGAATTTCCTCATCCAATAACCGGATTGCGGATTGCGGAATTTGGAAGGTGGATCTTCCCCATGTTACTCAATGGGGTTTCCAATTTCCGACTTCCACAACGTGAGTTGCGGATTGGAAGTCAGAGGAGTAAAATATCTTAGATGGCGATTTGGGAAATCCAGCTTCCAATTTCCGCATGTGGATTGCAGAAAGGTAGATTGTGGATTGCGGATCGGAGGCCATTATGGCTGCATGTAAAAATTGAAAGAATTGTTGCAAAAAAAATGTAACAGGTGTCTCCCATCGCTTTTGAAGGGAACCAAGGAGACCAGGGATGTGAAAATTGGTATCGGATCCCAAGTTACAGCTCTAGGGTTGCTTGGGATAAAGTTGAAGCTTGTAGGCATGTTAGAGCTACGGAAGAGTAGAGATTGATACCAACGGTCGTGTAGTATCTCACTGGGAGAGACTTAACAACCAGCAGGGACTGTCTGATCAACATAGATAGGTCGATTCAGTTCCATCTAGACATCTAGCCCTTTACTGGGCATCAACGTTGAACAAATGGATGCGTTGATAAGCGTAGATAAGTATACAAAGGGACAAGTTGGGCTTGACCCCAATTTCTGAAGGCAATTGGAACAACAGGGAAACTCTGATAAAAGTGAAATTTCTCACGTCAAGCTATTTTTGTTACAACATATGAATGGTATCCTTTTCAAGTAGCAGATAGGAATGTTATCAATGGGTATGTATATGGAATTGCTGCTTGGTGAGAAAATCATAGATAATGGTTCTTTGTGTGCTTGCTAGAGGCCAGGATTTCGACCAGTTGTGATATGGAAAAAGGAAATCCCATGTTTGATAAGGGATTGGAAAGGGAGAACCCCTTAACCCCTACCATGTTCTTGTATTATGAGCTTTATATACAGAAAATTAGGGTCCATATCATGAATTCCAAAACTGCAATAGATTAGATAGATGAAATGTGTATGCATAGTAGGCATAGTAAGAGATAAGTCATATTGCATGTGAACTTGCTTGTGCTTGCATGTGGTATTGCATATTGGAAAAAGTTATTAATGAAGCACATTGCATTACAATTTGAATGCACACCTAACAAAGTTATGTAGAAAATATTTTTGAGATGCCTTGCTTACACTTGCTTGGGAAATGATGAAAGTGTTGTTTCTGGTGGTTCTTCATTTTACCAAGATAACGGAAGCAGGGTTGAAGATGAGGATGATGATGATGATATTTCATGTGACCAGAAACCTTGTGAAGAAAGGATGGAGCCCGAATCCATGATCAAGAAGTTGTTGGAAGGGTAGTGTATCCCTTTCTAAGAGGCCAACTGATCGAGTAACATCAAAGATGTTAATGGGAGCCATGCGAGTAATGTTTAAATCTGTTGATTGTTTAAGTGTTGAAGGGGATTGGGTAAGAATCCCTTGAACCTTGTTTAATAATGATAAAATGGTATGCATGTAAGTTTGAATGCATCCATGTTAATGTCATACCACCATGGTATGGTGAGGTATGGAGTAGTGAAGGCAAGGAACCTTCTACCATGTCACTAATTAAACGTTAGAATGCATTCATATGGAATGATATCATGCCATTTGTGTATGTTGGTCATGAGTTTAATAACCAGTGCAAAGTAAGGACACATGGTCCTATATAGTAGTACATGCTATGTGAGATAACCATGGTTAGGGCCATATGTGTTTGGAATGGTAGAATGCATGACATGATAAGTATAGTACTTATGAATCAATGCAAGGTGGCATTGAGTGGATATGCATTAAAAGATTTTGTAAATATGTGGCTGCATGGAGTGAATATACATTAAAAGATAATGTGAAAGTTGTAAATGTGCATGCATGAGTGTGGGTGCACGTGATGTGATGCATTGCATGAACACATGGTTGTGGTGTATGTTCATTGCAATTAAACAATAGATGAAATGATGAATTAATGATAATTGTGAGATCATTTCATGAGCTGCTATGAATGCAGGAGAAATATTGCAGGAAGGTAGTCATGATTGGTGGGCTTCCAGAGTGCTCTGTTGGAAGGACAGAGTTTCATAAAATGATACGGCTGTGAAGTAATGAGAATTGGAAGTGTTTAAATTACATAAATGATGTGATGGTGTCCTGTAATTTTATTCTGATAAGGATGCATATAAAATAAACCTATACATTTCATGGAATTTAAGATGATTAGCAGTTGGGAGTGTTGGAATTATGGAGTGTTATAACTCTGAAAACACCTCAATGACTATTGTAGCAATGAATTATTATATGCATAAAAAGTTACAAGTGTTTGGCTGATTGGAATTTTCAGATTTCAGGTAGAAATGTCTTGGGCATGGAAATATGGGTAAGCCCATGATCAAGGCTGGAATCCACCATGTGCGAAGGCCAAGTATTGTGAGAAGGATCTCATGGATTCACAAACATGATATCTACAGGAAAAAAATTTGAAAATTTCCTGATTTAAGTTATGAGAATGGTTTCATGGTTGCAAATAAATTGCTACAAGAAAGTAGATTTGCAAATCTCAGATTTGGAATTTTTCTAATCAATTACTAATGGTTGTTTGGATAATCCAGAATTGTGTCAAAGGGACATGTTGTAGGTGGATGCTTGTGTTATGGTAGCAAGCATAAAACCCTAATGGATAGAGTGGTGCCACTTACAAGAGCCAAACAATATGAGGATGTCTCATCGGAACTACATGTTGGTAAACATTATGGGTGAGATGGTAAAATTGTGCCAAGAGGGCATATGTGGGTTATGGAATGTGAAATATATTGGGATGGAAAACTGAGGGACTATTGACTCAGAGAAGGGATCCCCCATTCCTCATGAATGAAGAAAAGATACATCTACAAAACAGATGAGTATTATGTAACCCTATCTAAGAATATGCATGTCTAATTATTAAGAGTTAATAGGAAGAGAAGGTTTTATTTATTTCTATTTCATACTTCTTGAGTATGATTAGGGCCTACATGGCTCACGTCGGAAAGGGGAGCACACCTTTCGTGTGCTAGGTTATGTTAGGGTTGTCAATATTGACTACACCCTAAGGGAATGGATGCATTCCCGATGTTTCAATATTTGAGAGGAAATGTTGTGAAATATGTTAACAATTTTAGAGCATCGATACTAATGAGATTTCTTACCCATCTTGTGTTGTCAGCTTAAAAAAATGCAATTTGATGCTGCACACTAAAGCAGAAAAGTGAAAGGTTTTTGTGAAGGGTTGTTTTGAAGGGTTGTTGTGTGTGTGAAGTGGGTGTCGAGACTGAATGGAATGTGAGGATATGTTTATGGATCCGTAGTAGAGCCTTGACCTGGAAATGGTCATAGTGCATTTTCCTTCCATTGGCCTGTTGACCCAGACGGATGTCCTAGCTTGGCAATGGAGAGGGAAAACAAGGTATGGGACTGGTTTGGAACCATAATGATTGGTAAGTCGAGTTAGTGAACTGGTTGGGCATTCAATGTTGTGGATCATCCCATGTGCTGGCCAAACATTTCTTAAACTCCTGATAAACCCAGTCAGTGTACTGGCTTGGCATTGACTACTTGATGTTATGGAGCAGCATGTATGATGCCCAAACATCCATCCATAGGTGATCCAAGGCTTGTAAAGTGGAAAATTAACCTGTGGAGTAGTGAGTAAATGTCCAATATAGCTAAGTATTTAATTATCATCTAATCCTTATTCAAAATAATGAAATATTTTATGCATAGGTCTTATAACAACCAAGTTGATATAGTGTTGTTTCTTTGTTAGAAACCTAGGTCATTGCAGGAAGCAAGGATTTTGAAGGCATCCCAAGGATGCATTTGGACATGTGACTGTTCTAGAGAGCTCAATATCAGCAGCAATAGAAGTGATGCTAGTGGACTTGTGTGGGTCCTATAAGTCAAAGGTTTTGTAGGAAACAATGGGGAAGGGTTCCCTGGTTGAAAAACCTTAGATAGACCTTAGACAATGTTGACTCTATATATGTTCTTTAAGTTCAACGAGATAGACCCAGGTTCTACACGGTTAAGGGAACCAACAAAACCCCTTTTAACCAGCCCTTTTGTAAACAGTTTGCTAGCAGACTGAGGTCTCACCCGAGGAGAAATTATGGGGAGGTTGTGAAATTAGGTTTCCACAACTGGGTGATGTGCACTTCAACAGAATGGTGAACTACGCGAAGCTCACATACTTCGTGGTTAATTTTTATATTATCATGCATCCAAGGACTGCGCGATGTGGGATGGTCACTTGGCACATGACAATGCAACAGAGGACTACACTTCCTCTTCAATACTCACACAAATTCAATATACTTTAGTTATAGTAAGTTACACATTCAACAAGCATAATACACTGCAAACCTTGCAGACTTTTACGATATGATGAGCTACAAAGTGACAGCGCACTTTCGGTGCTGCGCTTTAGGGAATCACAATATATAGACTTCGATGGTTTAAGTGTTTACCCCATCAAATTATGCATTCATCTGACTTAAATATACTTGTGCATTCACATTCATTCACATATGTCGATACTTAACATACTATTCCCATCATTCATCCGTGGGGTGAATACCTATAAAAGCAAGACCACATGAACTCATAAACTAGATCTTAACCATTCAACCTAAGAAAATACACAGATGCAACCGCATAATCAATCACAGAAAAAAAGGAATTAACGTGTTCCACCCCCAGGATGGGAGCTACGTCACTTAGGAACAATTGTTATATTATCTATGGGAAGGGTTCAACAGTTCCAGTCTATGCACATGGTTGTAGACTCTCTTCTCTCTTCAGTAGGTCTCTGCGTACACAGCTACAGAGCCATTTTACAATAGTATCTCAATAGAGATCAGTATTCCATAATACCAGCCAAAGATTAACGAAGATTCAACCCTTTCCCTTACAAAATTTTTCCTTTTATAGATCATTCCCGTAGTTCACGTCTGTTACAATGCATAGGCCAAAACACTAAGGTTCCCAAAAACTGGTGTGGTTACCCCACTAACCAGGACTGTTAGGATTTGAGAGTGACTCATCGTCATGGTCATCCTTCTGTGCGTGGTCACGTCACTTTCAACCCCTTTGCGGAGGGCATGTCGACAGGTCGCTTTCACCCTGTCGTTCCTTCTCTAATGGCTTTATGTGGTTGGTTAACGTAGTGCTTTTTTTGCTCATGTGATTGGTCACTTTCCTTCTTCGCCACTCCTTAAACTCCTGCTGGGAATCATGGAGTATCTTAACCAAAATAGACCACTGATCCATCTCACCAGAATTTATACCTTTTTCCTTCCAAAACTCTTCCTTGTTGCATCTTCCCGGAACTGGCACTTTGCGATGTTGTATCTCCGTAGCACAGTAACTTCACAGCGGTTTATATCTTATTCTTCTGATGCTTAATTGTGTTGTATCCTCGCAACTCCCAAAACTGTCTTGCACAAAACTAAATTAACTTGGGCTAGGCCCAAAAGGTCCCTAACACTTACATGTGGCTCGTCCCTGAGCCACTCGCCTCTTTTGGTTCCATGAGTTGCCCTTCCTCTTGTAGAGCTATTTTCATAGCGAATTCTTGGTAAGTTGCACTTAGCTTCGCAATTGTATCCTTGGAATCCTTCTCATCTTCTCTAATAGTTTCCATCACATCTAGTGTTAAGTCTTCTTGAGTTTGTCCTTGTACTGATACCTGTGCGTTGCGGAGTTCCTTCAATTTTGTTTCGATCTCTTGAGATATTGCATGGGATTATTCTTCTAGGGGCTATGCCTTTTCCTCGTCGATAACCTCCCTTTCTTGAAAAACCATGAGTTCCCTTTTCAATTCCTTGACTTTCGTAAATTAGCGAAGTCTCTCTCTTGGAAGTAGGGTCTTCATCTCCGCATTCAGCGTATCTAACTGTGCTTACTTTTCCTAGAAACTGGTTTGGACCTGTAGTAGCCGAGGGTCCTCTTGCAATGCAGTAAAAACTCTTGTTTCTTCGTCCAACAATTTTTGAAACTTAGCTACTTCGCTGGCTGTGTTTTCCACGGAAACTTTCACTTCTGCTGCTCTAAGTTTTGTCTGATTTGGTGGTGTCTTCGGGAGATTCTATGCTTCCAAAGTGTCAAGCTTCTCTTTATAGTCTATCTCCATGTCCTTCATTTCCACTTTAAGATTGCTGACTACCGAGCCAATCTTAAGGATGGTTTCTACAAGCTCTGGTTACTCATCACATTCTAGTATTTCTGCATAGACTGAGGCGACAGTCTGCTCTATTCTTCTTCACTGCACCTGTTCGCTTTTAAGTGCCTTGGCCTTCTTTGCACTTGCTTCCTGCAACTATCTATAATTTTCTTGTAAGTCCTGGTGTTGGTTCAGAGTGACCATATTTCTATCATGTATTTCCTCCACAACCTGCAGGTGCAAATTATGTAGGCCCTCTAGAGGCAACATTGCGATATCAATGTCCACATGTTCTATTCTCTACGCGCTCGCAGCTATTTCATCGTTGCATAAAATTACACTAAGTGGGCCAATGCAGACGATGCGCGATCTTGGTGCCATGGTCAGAGCTAAGGGTGTTTTATTTGGCTGCGAGGTGTCTCCTGGCCTTCCTTTTGACTCAAATTCTTGAGCCAAGTCGCACTGGACTTGCTCCATCTTCGTCACTATGCCTTGCAGTGTGGTGAGATTTTGTTGTAGGCTTGATTGAATCTCCTCATTCTTACTTTCTTTGACAGATATCATGTCTTCGAGATGCGCAGTAACCCTGGATGCGATGATCTCATGATCATCATCATGCAACCTTTCTTCTAATGGATCCCTTGTGGCTTTATGTTTCTTTTCCTGGACTTTATCTGGCACTAAGCTTCCGGGCTCCTTCCTTTTTCCTGCCGGTGACTCTTCAATGATCATTGTTGGTATTGGATTACTTTTTTCTGAGTCACTATCGATGACCATTTGTCCTTTGAATTTCCATTAATCTAGCCATTCCTTCATGATTAGGTCAATACTCACTTCATCTAGGTGATAGTTCCCTTGGAACCATTCTGGGTTCTTTTCCTGTGCCTTTGCTGAAATATAAATGGAATGCATGTCAGCCCAAAAATTTAAAGTGCGGATATACCTAGATGTTACCTCTTTGGAGATGTGCACTGTCTAAACAATGACATCGCACAGATGCTCGTAGTATGTGAGGAATACTTCATTCGAGGTGCATTGTACATCTGGTAGCAGATTTACCCATAGGTTTGCATACCTTGGTCCTCGGTAATCATTGATGTTAGAAGTAAGACCAGCATAATGCCTTAGATCCTTGTAGCCTACAAAGGCAGTTAGCACCATTAACGAACTGTAATGGAAAGCAGTGCCATTGACCTAAGTTTCGCAGACTTCGTCCAGAAACTCGATCAGCAAATATTGACACCAGTTGAATCTGACTCCCTACGTTGTATTCGTAGTGAGATGAATTGCTCCTGCTAGTACTTATGTCGGTCTTGATTTCTGCAAGACTTTTCCTGTGAGTAGTTGTACTACAAATATTGTAGCATCATCTTTTAAATCATATGTGACAAACCCTCTTTTTCCTTTGTGAATCTGATATTCCTCCTTCATCTGCACGACCATCTCTTTATCTCTGGTTTTGTCGGAAAAGAACTTCTTAGAGTCGTCGCCTCACTTGCTTAACCCCATGATCCGATGGATCAGGTCAATGTTGAGGTCGACATTTCTGTCCAGCAAAAGGTAACTTTGGTGTGTGTGAAAGATCAAAGTGTGCACCACCACATTAATTTATGGACTTCAGTCGAAGTGTGGAAGGTGCAGCAGGTTTAGAAGCCCTGATTCGATGACTTCAGATAGCCAGCTCTCCGCTACCAGTAGCGGATTGTTTTTCACATCCATTCTCCAATACATGTATCTATCTGGTTGAAATTGTGGGTATTTCATCTCATCTGGATCCTTTTAGTATTGCAGCAAGTCGTAATCCTCAAACTTGCAATCTGCGAGCTTGCCCAGCAAGTTTTCTTGTGGCTTAACATGGCAGGATATCGGCGGTAGTGGTATTTCATTATTCACATTTTTGGTCAGCTTTATGGGTGGTTCATCTTGTGCACACGGAGAAATATACTCCGGAGTTAAGGATAGTGGCATCTCTTTGTCCTCTGGTGGAACTTCTTATCGCTTGGAGCCCATTATATGCGCCTTTACATTCTCGATTTTAGGTTCCTTACCCTTGTTTTGCATTGGTGCACAATTTCGTGGTGATTGGCATGAACCTTGGCCTTGTTCTATGACAACCTTCTTGGAAGGGGTTCTCATATACCCTTCAAGGCCAGTTTGTTTAAACTCCCTCACAGCCTGCTCCACTGTGGACTCTAGTTCAACTGTGGAATTGTCAGACATTCAGTGGAACTTGCTCTGTAGGGTCACGAAATTACTTACTGCTCACTGTAAACAGACTGAACAATGGCTTGCTGAAAAATTTGAAGGTTCTGGTAATTCCGGCGAGTCCAATCTTGGCGATATTTATAGGCACAATTAGGCTTAGCCGTGGCCATAAACGGTTATCTTAGCATCAATGGTCATTTCCGTTGGCCAAATCCGTCAGGGATTCGGGTCCTTTCCTTCATTAATTTCTTCAGAATGGCTAATTTTGCATCAAATGCTCAAGTGACGTCGGAAAAATCACTGTATAACGGCTAGTTTTCAACTCTAACGCCTATTTTGAGGAGTTGCATTGAACTGCACAGAGAGCTCTTCATACCTCGCAGCACGGTGATACGTTTCTTCCTACTGGTCGTCGCATCCATCTTATTTCTTTTGATCTTCATGTTTCTACTTCTTTTTTCTTTTGTTTTCTTTTCTCTCTCTCTTTTTCTTTTCTATCTGCTCTGTGCAAATACATTTCATTGAGTGTTCTATGAAGTAGGAATATCCCTATAGGGTTTTATTCTACTTCCATTAACTGGGCCTCATAAGTTGTCACCGGCTAACGTGGCTAACTGAACTGCACCACCCCCAGTAAGATGCAATAAGTATATGGGCCAAGCCAATGCATTTTAAATTTTCCAGGAAATTTCATAAACTTACTATCATACAGGAGGACAAGGTCTCCTACCTAGAATATTTTGTGCTTGATATGACAATCATGCCATGCTTTTTCTCTGTCCTTCTACACTTGCTGCTGAAAGCCTATGATGAAGCGATCCTCTTCCAATCCAACCAAGTGTAGAATCCTTTCTTGCAATGTTTTTTCATCAACCATGTATGTGAATGCAACAATCATTAATCTTGGTACAATGTACTCCATAGGCATCACAACTTCCTATCCATAGACCAAAATCAAAGGTGTATGTCCAGTCAACTTCTTACAAGTTGTTCTGTAAGCCCATGATACACCTGGAATGCACAAATCCCAATCATCTCTGTTTGTTTTGCATACTTTTGTCAACACATTCTCCAACACTTTGTTAAATACCTCAAGAGTTCCATTGGCTTGAGGATGGTACGGTGTAATCCTCTGATGGTAGATGTGGAATTCCTTAGTAAGGGCTTCAATAGTTTTGCTTGAAAAGTGAGTCCCTTGATCACTCATTAAGATTTTTTGGCATCCAAATCTAGTAAGGATGTTTTCCAATATGAACTGCGTGGAAGTAACTGTGCTACAGTCCTTCACTGGTTTAGGTTCTGGCCATCTGGTGAGATAATCAGTCATGGTGATAATGTATCTCACACCAGTTCTTTTCCCTGGTGGGTTGATAGATCCCACAAAATCAATAGCCCATTTATCAAATGCCTATAAATTCAACTACGATCTTAATGGCATTTCATCTCTTCACGATGGATTTCTAGTTCTCTAACACACATCGCAACTCTAGCAATGTTCCTTTGAATCTTTATGTAGCATTGGCCACCATAGCCCTGCTCTTAATATCTTCTGCGCAGTGGCTCTACCTACGTAGTGACCTCCAGAGATACCTGAGTGTGCCTCGACCAACATAAATGGCTTCTCATGGTCTAACACGCATCTTCGCAGCACTTCATCTGGTCCCAACTTGTATAGTTGTCTTGCTATGATAGTGAAGTCTGCTGCTTTAACTACCAGATGCTTCTTCTACTACATAGTGAATTATGTGGGTGCCAATGCTATAGTCAAAAAATATACAATGTCCTTGTAATACTCATCTGCTATCTGTATGGCAAATAACTGTGCGTAAGGAAGATTCTCTTCAAGATTAATGGGTTCTTCCTCTGACTCAATCCTTGTGTTATCACCCAAAACATACCCCAAGGCCGCAGAGAAGAAGAATCAGGGTAACCACTAACCACTTTAGATCGGTTCTACTGACCCAACACAATCTAAGAGGGCTCTCTCTACAAATCTATGAAAAAACTAGAAATCCTCAAAGGTGTCAACAATGAACAAACACACCAGTCTTCATTATTCAAAATTATTCAATTAAAACATACACAGAATGTCAGATTTCTTATGGGACAAATTGTGTGAACATGCTGGAGGGATAATCACAAGGAAGAAACATTGGGTGATGGACTCAAGGCATTACACATAAATCAGATAACAGTGTCGTAGTATGAACTACTCGAACAAAGGCAAGGTAGCCACCCTCTTGCTGTCATAATGCTATTTTCTGGTGATAAAAGAAGAAAATAAGAATAGACCATTGATATGAGCATCCAACAAAGATGAATTCGATATCAACTTTAGTAGCAATATTGAGTGAATACCCGAGATAATAACCAGAGTTTGTTTCCAATAATGCAAAGTCATTATACACTGATCTCAGCCATGAAATGAAAAACATAATGTAAAGGCATAACATGAAGTACATGCACATAGAGAAGAAGGAAAAAACTGACTACAAGTTAGAGCAACACAGGAATCTTTGCAAAACAGTCTACCACAGGCACTGCACATTGTATTAATATGAAAGTCTCAAAACCAGGCTCGCCCCTGAGGACTTATCCTAATGATTTTCCAACTCTTAGTTCTTCTATTACTATGCTTTTATAGGCTCCCAGCCTTGAATTGGTTCTTAGGAAACAAACAATATTATGTTTCCACCTTGACATCCCCAAATTGGGAATATTACATACGTATCAAGTTCAAAACAGACTGATTAAGACAGGAAACAAAAGTACCATGAGTAGGGTGCCACCTTACTCCTAAGTTTTCAACTGGCCTTGCAAATAAAAGAAATCCTCTACTTTCAAAGAGCTGTCCACTTGCGACTCGTCTGCTGGAGGGGAAGGTGTCGCTTCCTCAGTGGAGATCATGAAATCCTTGAGAATATCTGTGTCCTACTGGATGCCTTGCTCCTCTTCAAGAGGCTCCTTCTTTCGTCAACGTCGGACTCCTTTGGACACTTGTTGCCCTTCAGGCTCTTCATCTTCGCTGGTGGTGTTGTATTCCATGTGGTCAAATACCATAGGAGACGAAGGAGCATGTTCTTCCTCCACCTTAGACCATATATGTTTAGGCATAAAAACCACTTCGAATTCTTGATCTTTTTCCATGATGAAACTCTAACTGGAAAATTTATGTGCTGCCAGGTGCACCACCTTTTCCCATGCATTGATTTCAAATAGGGGATGCAAAGACCATACGTATAACATTCGTGATGATGATAGTAGCTACGTGTGGCCATATTCTCCATGATAACATGACCGAACCTCCAAGGAAAGCAACAATGATGCCCAAGGCTCGAGCTAACATGAAACATGCTTGGAAAGGATCTCCAAATAGACAAAGGAACATATGACAGCGCTGAGATGGCCTCCATCGTATTTACAATCATTTTGGTGGTAGTAGAGATGCCTTTAAGCTACCTACCCACCTGGCCTTGTCTATGTCATAAAACTTTATCTCATTTCCTTTCCATCCGTCGAATGACGTGGATCACATCATCCTCGTAGCTTCTCAGGCCGCCCGATAGTCTACACAAGTAATTTACTCTCTTCCCGCACCTCTATCACCTACTACTATGGCCCTTTTATCTCCATCATCAACCAAACTATAACCTACCATGCATTCTAGCACCATGCCAGCGCTCGTAGCGCTCCCATCTTTGCCATTCTATTGCCTCCACCAATTTTTGGCGGTCGGCCTCTTTAGCCTTCTGTCTCAAGTTCAATACAGGTGGCCAAAAAGGTTTGGCGATTCCAAAGGAGAAAACCTGCCTCTACACAGCAATGATGGAATTCCCCAGAACAAACCCTCGGATTCGGGCACCTGGTATGCATGAATTCCAGGAAACTTCCAATGGTCAAGACCCTGCATCAAATGCATCCAAACCCTATCTTGCTAAGCGATTTTAACCCTAAGTCCATCAGACACTAGTTCTTCATCCATTCCTTGCCATAAACAGGATTAGATTTGTAAAAAACGACGACCATGAAGCTCTACTTGTCCTTGGGAAAACTCGAGAATGGCTTCTCCTGTCTCTTTCCCCATCTTCGACATGCCTGGCTTCCGACCCCAATAGGTCCCAAAACACAAATGTCAACCTTCGTGTGCATTTTTATATATATAACCCCCCTCCTTTAAACTCTAGGCATTTTTGTCGGCGTCTATCTCTCTCCTCCATTGATATCCTGTGCACCGATCTCAACCGTCCATCTATTAGCCCCGTACACCAACAAAATGGCGTCGGGTTCCCTTAATATGGTTTCCATTACCGCTCATCCTCATGCGACATGTCATGGTGTTGACACCTGGCAAATGGGTTTTCCCATAGCAACCACCATCCCATTTATCTGGCGTTTGTCTCCCCGATGCGACGGTCGACGAGGACCGTCGATCTTCACAAGCTTATCTAAATTGTATCTTTTGTCACATTTCACCTACACCTTTCCGAAATCCACCTTGAACCATAGGATATTCCCTAGTTTATCATGGCCATCCACATGGCCAGCCATCTTACCTTTCCGCCTTGGTGGTATTGCATCCTCGCAAGCTATTTTTACATACCACCTTCCCGCTTTGCGATGCAATCCCCAACTGCCACCTATTCGACAGTAATATCCATTGCAACCACCATCTATGGTTTTTCTCTGTCTTCTTTGGTGACACGACAATCAACGAGGGCCATTGATATTCCTTCTGCACATGATCAATGGTGCAAACCTTCCCACATTATACCCTGCACATTATTTTCCTTCCGACTATAGTATTTGGTCCCATTTTCAGTTATTTGGTCGCATTTAACCCTTTCTTTTGCAATTCTATGGTCTTCTTATGTTTAACACCCCCAAATCAATCCTTTCTCATATCTTAGTAGCTGTCAATGAAAACTAAGGTAATTTTAGACCCTTTCCCGGGAATTTTCAAGACATCCATTCCCTTTTACCCTAGGTATTTGTGCTGAAAAAATTGGGTGCTAACAACTAGCTCCAACTGGGGATTCTATCCTCCCTGCGAGGTAGCAAAGAACATTGTAGATCGAGTCCTGATCCATTGGGAGGCTCCTGCAAGAAAACCTTCCTGGTAAAATGCTTCGGAGGTTTTGCCTGAAAACATTCATGGAAAACATATGGGAAAACCTGCTGTGAGGTGTACCCTACGGCGCTTTCTACCCAAGCTAAAGTGCTCTGCCATACTTCAAACTGAAAATTTTCTTGAAACAGAAACTCAACACTGAAACTATACATTCTGAAAACGAACTGGAAAAAGAAGAAAGAGATGCTTTCCTTGTCAAGCTTATTTATATACAAGCTATTCTATTCGAGAGGTCGAGGCTCTAGGTTATACAAAAATGCCAGTGTAACCTGTCCAGCAACCAACATACCAGGAGGATCTGCTCATCATGCTTGACTACTTTCAGAACATCGAGGGTCAATGACACTAGGCGATGGTGATGGGCAAGGACCCCTCAAGTGAAAACAAAACATTTACTCTGGCTGATGAAATCTTCCATATACTCTGCCACTGGATCATAAAAAACACGGTACGCTCTACATGCCTCTTGCATCACAGCAGACTGTCTTTCAGAAGAACTGTACATAGGCCATTCATTTCCCTAGGTGTTCATGTCAGGCCTAGGTATTGCCTACCTTTGACAAACTCCAATCAAAACCTGAATATCAAGTCTACTGAAACCCTCACATGAGCTGGTGAGACTGAAACGAGCGACTTCGAGCAACCTGCTGCAATGTGGCTATCCCTTTGTAACTTGGGAGGTTTCTCCTACACAAAATCTATCTAAAACATCTCCTCTTAGGCTACTTGTGATCCCTGGGTTGAAAACCCGGTTCTGCTCTGGAACTTCAAAAGAAAATTCACCCTTTCCCCTAAAAGGGTCTAAAAAAGGCTATTCTTCATGAAACTCAGATTCCAAGCTTGAAACATCTGCCTGGAAATCCTGTTGCCCTACCCAGTCTCCCTCCAACGCCTCGATTATCTGGTCAGTCTGTTGGAGATGTTGGCCAAGCGCAGAAACATCTTCAAGGATTCTATAATCGTCTTTTGCCCCCAAAGTGGACTCCGTATAAGAATCAAAGGTGTCATCCAGATCATCCTCCATCCTTTCAGCAATCGGGTCAACTTGTCAAAGATACACGCCGGACCCAAGACTTCCTTCAAGAATTTCATATTTTTCCTCAAGGATCACATATTCTTCCTCAAGGGTCCTATATTCCTCCTCAAGGACTCTATACTCCTTTTCGTCTCTAACCTGAAAAAAGGTTTTCGTCTACTGCGGATCCTTCGGGAACCTCGGCTCGCTAGCTCTTCCTTCCTCTCCTGGGTGATGGCTAGGCTTCTCCTACAAAGTCTCATGGTTTTATTCATTCATGGTTTTAAGGATTTCCCTTATCTTGGCGAATGATTCCTCTTTGGGGAAAGGGGCTTCACCAACTTTGGGCTCAATACTCTTATGGGTCTCAATAGTGGATTTAGGACCTGCCACCTTGTCCCTTTCTTTGGCTAGTCCCGCCGACTGGTGAAACTGAATGTACGAAGGTTCATCTTTATCCTCTTCTTCAAAAAAGATTATGAAGTTCCCCAAACTGTCTCCTTCATATTCATCAAAATTAGGTGGACCAAAACCTTCATTAGGACCATCAATGACAGAAGCTTCAACAAACTGATTGCAATTTACATAAAACAAACTGTAATTACCTTGTTCTGGCATATCACCAAGTCAATCAATTTTATTCTCATTCTGGGAAAAAATTGGACTGCAATGCAAGTTCCCTTTGTTCATGTCTCTCTTCGAACATTATTTCTTCTTCAATCCTTTCATCATTATCTTGGTTCAATAACTTCCCATACATCCTAAGATTGTCTTCAACCTCCAATGCATCAATGAACATAAGCTGTAAATTGGAAGACCTTCTCTCCAAAAGATGGAAAGACAAATCAGGAGGAAAAATGGATGCATAGTGAAATTTAGCAGCATTCTCTAGGGGATGAATTTCTTTTGGCATTGCATAACAGAAGCTTGCAAACCTCCTGTTAAAGCTAGACATGGTTTCATATTCTTACCTTCTCATAGAGTATAACTCTGAAAGAACTAGGTCCCATGGCCTTCTTTTGCCCCAAAACCCCAGAAAGGCATCAAACAGCTCTCTCCAGGTACCAGTAGACTCGGGCTGTAAGTGGTTAAATCATCTCTTCACATATCCTTGAAGGATTTGGAAAAATCCCTCATACACATATCATCATGTTCTACTTCAAAAAGGTCTAGAAAATGTTCAAAAACGTGAAGATGTCTCTCAGCGGTAAGAATCTTAGATTCTCCATCAAAGACATGGAGGTATTTATGGTAATCCAGAGGAAATTCATGAAGAACAGGGGGTAGTTTTAAAGGGCTATATCTAAGTTGAGCTCGGGAAAGAAAATGAGTACATGCGGGGGAAATATCATTGGCCTTACTCTCAAAGAATTCATAAGGTCAGTTATGGTTGATACATGGTTCAAAGGGGAGGACGAGATCAACTCTAGGGGTGAAAGAGGAATGTACATTTTTCAACTCAAGTGAAGGATATACAAAGGAGGCTCTCTCATGACCTAGAGATCTCCGGTGAGACAAATATTTTTTGATATATATACATAAGGGAAAGAGGATAGCAACACAGAAGAATAGGACCTCTTTGAACGGATTGATACTCTGATACTTGGGCCTTAATTCTTCCATGTCTAGGGAAAATGAGCTCGTTCTCCAATGGAGTCTGCAGATTAAACTTTAAATAGTGAATGGAGTTTCCAGGTGGATGATATGCATCCCTTTTGATGTCTGACTAATTTCCACCATCAACGATCATATCTGAAACTTTGTCGTTCTCCTAGGGATGATACGACAATCGTTCCCCGGCAATGGTGCCAATTTGTTAACACCCAAAACGTACCCCAAGGTTACGGAGAGGTAGAATTGGGGTAAACACTAACCACTTTAGATCTGTGCTACTGACCCAACACAGTCTGAGAGGGCTCTCTCTACAAATCTATGAAAAATTTGGAAATACTCAAAGGTGTCAGCACGATTCCCAAGGCTATAGATGAAGAATCAACATGTACGTGGAATGGCTTATTCCAATCTAGAAACACAAGGATCGACACAATTACCATTTTCTCCTTTAATGTGTCTAATCCTTTCTCACATTCTGCATTCCAGATGAACTACGCTTCTTTCTTTCAAAGTTTCTCCATTGGAGCGGTTATCTGTGCATAACCCTTGATGAATTTTCTAGTATCCTGTATGTCCCAACGTGGTGCGAAGTTGTTTAACTGATTTAGGTGCAGGTAAATTTACAATCACTGTGATCTTCACAGGATCAACCATCAGGCGTTTCTTACATACAATGTGTCCTAGTAGTATACCATAGGGTACACAAAAAATAAATTTCTTCAAATTCAGAGATATTTGATGTTGCTTGCACTTCACTAACATCATTCTGAGATTCTCATAATGGTTCTTTAGCAAACCGAATATAGTCCAATCGTCAAAATAGACTTCTAAGAACTTATGGATAAAGTCTTTGAATGCAGCTACAACAACTCTTGAAAAAATGGCAGGTGCATTCTTCAAGCCAAATGGCATAATTGTATACTGATATGAGCCCCATTCAATAGAAAATATGGTCTTATGCCTATCTACTTTGTCAATCCTGATCTGATGGTGCCCATAGAATCCATCAGTGAATGAGTAGGCCTCATTTCCTCCAACATTGTCCAATACTTCATCTGTAAATGGAGTAGGAAATGGGTCATGCAGCAAAGCATCATTCAAATTCCTCAGATCTACACAGATTCTTATTTCTCCCTTTGTCTTCCTGTCCTAGATAACCATAGGACTTATCCACTCGGATTCTTCCACTGGCTCGATGATTCCCCTGTCAAGCATCTTGTCGAGTTCTACGTTGACTCATTATTTGTATCTATGATTCGGTCTATTAGGCCTTTCTCTGATAGGATTCATGCCTGGCTTGACAGGTATCTTGATCTCTCCCAAGTTGCCCAAAATGCCTTTCATTTCCGCAAAATTTGTTGGAAACAGGACTTGATATTCATGCAGAAGGTCTACAATCTGCACGACTATTTCATCATACCAGTAATCTCCAATGGATGTGAACTTTGGCTCTTCACTCGTGTGAATATTAACTTTTTTCCTCTTGATAGGGCCACTCATATCTGGAATTTCTAGTGGAGGTCCCTCTACATCGCGCGCTCCCTATCATTAATATATATTAACATTGTGCGGATCCTCCTCATCGCTCTCCTCTGCATCTTCTTCTTCATCTGTGGAGAGCTTGTAACATTCAAGGGCATGTTCTATCATTTTTACCCATTCTGGTTGTAGGTTCATAGGTACTTTTATGTCTTCAAATATCTTTTCTTTAATGACCTCTAATGCCTTGTTTGTAGTTGGGCATTCTTCTTTGAATATCCTTCCTTCGATAACCTGCAAAGCTTCATTTATGCTTATACAGTCATCTTCAAAATTGAAGGTTCTTTCAAAGTTTGCAGTTAAAATAAACCAATCTTTGGTTCCTCTGCGAAGTTCTGCGTCTATGTGCAAATTCTTTGGAATCTTATCTAGTGTGTGCACAAAAAGATGAACCCATTCTATCTGTGGTATGTGTATCCATGCTTGTGAACAAGTCTCTATGTGATCCCTCAGATATGCTTGTCCATTATACTTTTCCATGGTCATCTCATATTTCTCTGTGAATTTGATTTGCATCATATGTTTGCATTGTTCCCATGTGGTCAAAGTGTTCTTATGCACGACCCACCATCTAGAAGGTGTAGCGTGGAGTGCTATATCCAACGCTGGTATGCGATGTTCAATTGAAATTGATACAGTATATTATTGCAAAACTGTATAGACATTAGTCGAACCATCATAAGTGCGAATTGGACTTACCTAGGTTCCAATCCAGCATAGTGATCTGGTGATCTATGCACATCTTCTCACATATACTTCATGTAGTCGACCTTGCCAATTCTCTAATCCTACGTCAGATCCTGATATGCACGAACTGTCGCAACACCGACTAAGTGTTCCATCAACTGAGGGTTGATGCAGTCGGCGTGGTTAGCTGTCATATTATAGATGCGATCTATATCATGAGCTCTACATTTTTCTCTGATCGGATCAGTGTATCTCGGTCGTTTTAAAGGGTCCAAGGGAGCAATGACACTGATATCTGCCCCTTCAAATATCCTATGTTTTTTCTTTAAGTCAATGATCGCGAGGTTATACATTGCCTATTCTATCCCCAACAATGTTGGATATGGGTTACTGTCATTGATGATCTCAATAACCTCGAAGTCTACTAAAATGCTTACTCCATTGATGTCCACAAGAACATTTGCTAGCCTTCCAAAAGGTATGAGATTCTGCTGATTCGCTAGTCTTAACTATATGGGTGACCATGACAAGTTTGGTTTCCCCATCTGTACCCATGTCTGCTTGGTCAAGACATTTACTTACGATCCCAGATTAAGGATGATCTCATCCATCTCATAATCTCCAATTTGTGCTCTTAGCCTCATTTCTCAGCCTGTTCTCATATGGCTTCTTACTTGGTGAACAGCGCTATGAACAATATTCGTGCAACTGCACTGTTCATAGTGGTTCAACAAATTTTGTATTTCCACCAAGGGATGTTCTCTCTTCAGCAGCTTCATACAGCTCTGTAGGAATAGCGCAACATAAGTCCCTATTTCTGCTACAGCACTCGTTTTGTCATACGCTACTGGCATATCCTTCATATGAGGTGTTTCACTTCGCAATGGGATTCTTGGTGCTAGTTCTTTGAAGGTCTCCCTTGCTTCTGCGAGGACTTCCTTGTTTCTTTCTAGATTGAAAGAAAGTGCTTTCCTAGTAGCTTTTCTTATCCAGACCCCATCAATAGGTAACTGCTTAGCGTGTTGCTCTCCAGAAGTCGAAGCTTCTAGTTCTTTATCTCTTCCTCTCGTGGTGCCACTTCATGTCACAACATTAATGTTTGTATCTCTTTTTTCTACTGCAATCATCTGAACATTTTGGTTTGGTGCTTCAATTCTTCTTTCTTGCATCTTTGCTTGCAATATTGGGAATGCTTCAATAACATGGTCAAAAGCAGTATCTACATGTATTGCAAGGATTTGTACAGTCTCTAGATAGATGACCAGGCTGAGCGCAGTTATAACATATCATATGACCTCTTCCTCTTCCTGGGCTAGTATTTCTTCCTCTTCCGCGGAATCCACCACCACCTCTATATGCATTTTGATCATACTGTGCATTCTCATGGTGTTGCGGTGTTTCTTCTTGAACTCTATAAACATCGTGTTTCCTTTCTATCATAAGGTCATATTCTCTACACTTGGAATCATCATGTCCAATTGACTTATAGAAGTTGCAGTACAAATTCTTGGGTGTTCTCACATACTTCTAGATCAAATAGAAATACTCGGGTCGATGTTCTCTACATCGACAGATTTCACACCATGGCCCTTGCTGCTGATTTAGTGGATTTGGTGCTCCACAATCAATATAGTCTTTGAAAACTTGACAGTGTTCTTTCGAGTGTCCCTCTCCTTTACACTTTATACACCAGATTTCCTCTCTAACTTCTTTGCCTTTCTTAATGTCCTGGAGTTGAAACATTAGGGTTGCTAACTCGTTCTGGATCTGGATTATTCCTTGGCTTGTTTCTCCTATCGGAGAATCTTCCAGATTCATCGCAATCTCCACTGCTTTTGTCTCCGACGTAACCTTCTGTTACATCAATGGCAGTCTAATATGTGGCAACAGCGTAGCTATGAACCGCTCTTGGTGTTGTTGCAGTGCAATGTCAAATCTTACATGGTCTAAGAATGCTTTAAACTTCTGGTCAAATTCCCATACTGACTCAGTTGTTTTATGCTTAATCTCTTTTAGCTCTGTTATACATTGTGATTCAAATTTTGGTTTCTTGAACTCTCTTAAGAGGGAAGCCTTTATATCTGGTAGGGTCCTATTCTGTCTGACAAAATATTTCATAAACCAAGTCAATGCTCTATCTATGAATGTAGTTATGATTTGTGCGTGCTTAACAGCATCATCCTAGACTTGCTTGACGCTCCACATGGCTTCACATAGAAACCAATGTTGCTTAGGGTCTTCTAGACTCGTACCTTTAAATATCATCATTTTTAGGTCGTCAGTCATTCTCCTTCTAGGTGGTGCAGTGTTCGGCGTAGTATTTTGTGTGGTGTTAGGGATGTTATTGCGCGGAATGTTCTGAGTGCTCACTCCTGCGGTGTTATTGGTACTGACGCTGTGAGGATTGGGAATATTAACAACTGGAGGATTCTGAACTGGCAGATTATTTGGAATAAGAGGCGTAGTATTCGCAACTAGAGGGTCCTGAGGTGTAATCGGATGATAGGTAGATGATGAAGGTGTTGTTAGGCTATCTGTGTCAACTTGGAACTTAGTTTCTACTCGGAGTTCATGTTCAGTAAGGTTCTTTTCTATACTAACCTTATATCTCTTACCACTTCTTAAGATACGAATATCTTAATCTGTATCACTGTAATTATTATCGACCATTACAGACTCAAAAGAACTATGAATCTTACTGCATTCTTAAAACTCCTTTCTTAGCTAAAAGCATTTTGATGTATAAACTCAAATTGTTGAGGTACTTACCTCTGAAACCTTTGAAGAAATGTGCCTCTGCTATGTTGTAGGACTTCAACGTGTCCACAACGAACTCTGTCATGAATCTTTCTATAATATTGTCAACCCAAAAGTCAACTGCTCGCGAGAGTGGACTATCTACTGCTTTAAGTCTCTGAATGAGCTCTGGGTTCCACTCGGTAGGTGCTCCTTCTTGGAAAAAGTTCTTTCATTCTGCGAGTCTTGAAAACCACTAATGCAACTCATTTCCGAAGGTTGAGAAAAAAATTTCATGAATATATGTCCACATGTATTTCTGTAACCACTCTACGTCAGAGAGATGTGGATGTCTATTCTCCTTTCTAGCAAAATCTCTTTCTGTCTTGTCCACCCAGTTCCATATTTCTATTTTCTAGGGATTTCAATTTTAGGTGCTCATCACCAGTTCAAGCACGACAATGGAACCATTTGTTGTCTCTATATGTGTTCTTTAAGTTCAATGAGATAGACCTAGGTTCTGCACGGTTCAGGGAACCAACAAAACCCCTTTTCACCGGCCCTTTTGGTAACAGTCTGCGAGTAGACTGAGGTCTCACCCGAGGTAAATTTATGGGGAGGTTGTGGAATCAAGTTTCCAAAACTAGGTGATGCATGCTTTAACAAAATGGTTGACTGCGCAAGGCTCACTTACTTCGCGGTTAATGTTTATACTATCACGCATCAAAGGACTACGCGATGTAGAATGGTCTCTTAGCACAGGATAGCGCAACAGAGGACTGCACTTCCTCTTCAATACTCACACAACTTCAATATACTTTACTTAGAGTAAGTTACACATTCAACAAGCATCTTACACTACAAACGTTGTAGACTTTTCCAATATGATGAACTACAAAGTGACAATGCACTTCCGATGCTGTGCTTCAGGGAATCACACTATACAAACTCCGCTATTTAAGTGTTTACCTGATCAGCTTATGTATTCATCTAACTTATAAATACTTTTGCATTCACATTCATCCACATATGTCGATACTTAACATACTATTCCCATCATTTATCCTTAGGGCGAATATGAATAAAATCAAGAACACATGAACTCATAAACAAGATCTTAACCATTCAACCTAAGAAAAGACACAGATGCAACCACATAATCAATCATATAACACAAGGAATTAATGTGGTTCACCCCTAGGATGGGATCTACATCCACATGAATTGTTGTTATATTATCTATGGGAAGGGTACAACAGTTCCAGTCTATGCACATAGCTGTAGACTCTCTTCTCTATTCAATAAGTATCTCCGCACACAGCTGCAGAGCCTTTTTACAATAGTCTCTCAATAGAGATCAGTATTCCACAATACCCAACACATATTAATGAAGATTCAACCCTTTACCTTACAAAATTTGCCCTTTCATAGATCATGCCCGTAGTTCACATCTGTTATAATGCATAGGCCAAAACTCCAAGGTTCCCCAAAAATGGTGAGGTTACCTTGCTAAACAGGACTATTAGGCTTTGATAGAGACTCGTTGTCGTGGCCATCCTTCTGCGCGTGCTCACATCGCTTTCAGCCCCTCTGTCAAGCGCATGCCGATGGGTCTCTTTCACCCCATCGTTCCTTCTCTAATGGATTTATGCGACTGCTTCACGTAGTGCTACTTTTACTTGTGTGACCGGTCACTTTCTTTCTTTGCCACTCCTTACCCACCTACTGGGAATCATGGAGTATCTTAACCAAAATAGACCGCTGATCCATCTCACCGGAATTTATATTGTTTTCCTTCCAAAACTATGCCTTGCTGGATCTTCACGGAACTGGAACTTTGCGACACTATATCTCTGCAGTGCAGTAACTTCACGGCACTAGACCTCGTATTGTGTCGATGCTTCTCTGCGTTGTATCCTCGCATCTCCCAAAAATGTCTTGCAAAAAAATGCCTTAACTTGGGCTACGACCAATAGACACTAAGTGTCATCCCCAAAACAATGAAATGGTGATCCAAGCATTCACATTGAAGTGAAAGAGGCTAAGGATCATGGGCCCACAGTGGTGGTGTGGCTCTGGATAGGAACAAGAATAAGAGGGGGAAACTCTTATTGTTCTCTTTTGTTGTCACAACGTCTATCAATAGGGGTTCACTCCGCACTGTCGCCAACAAACTATCAACCCAAACTCCCTTATACACTGGCCCGGAAAGGTGTAACCCTTACCAGCAACACTTGCGGAGCAAGTGCAGTCTCACCGAGGTGGATAAGAGGGATGCTGGAACAAAGTTTCTGCAGTTGTGTAGAGGATATGCACACATTACCTTTGCACTAAACAAAGATTATAACATACCATTAAATTATTATTCGCATCTTAAGTCATTTGCAGTTTCTAACAAACATTCAGAACACCACACTTGGCATACTTATTCATATTAGCATTACTTCGTACAACATATTCGCATTAATCAATAGAAAACATTCACATAACCCAGTATTCATCATCACATCATTGCATAAGAACAGAAATTACATCATAACCAAACATCTCCATTTATTCACCAAACCTACGGAATTAACCTCACAGAAACTATCAATATATCATGTTGCGGATACAAAGCAAAACCCAAAAGATAAGATCAATATCCAAAACTCCGATGCCCTTAGGCTTACAATCCTACTCTATTTATATGCTTTTATCTTATTATAAAATGGTCCACATGACCGACTCAACTAATCAAACAATTCTTATGCTTCTGCGAATGCTACGAAGGGTCCTTCCTCCGTGGAATGACCCTTTCACACTTGTAGCCTTCCGCACATCCTGTGGATCTATCCCATGCCAACATGCCCCCAACATAAACTTGTGGCTCATCCAGAGCCACCTTAGCTAGACACTGCTGATTTGTACCCATCCTTCATTGTGCTATGTTTTTGAAACTGTTCTTGCCATCTAAAACTCACTGTTGTGTACTTCTCATCTCCATCCGTCGATCTCTGGTTCACTGTCATGTACTTCTTTCTCTCATCCTCCAGTCTCTGGAAACCTTCATCATCTACCTCTTCGGAGTCTTTTGGTTTGCTCCGCATTCATTCTAGACTGAGAAGAAATTCATTGACATCTCCAAGGTGGGAAACAAGCTGACTGCTCCAGCACATCTGTTTCACACCTTGGATTGCTTCCTACTGGGGCTAGGGGGCTGCCACCCCTGTCATTCCAGTTGTCACCGGGACCACGAAGCTTCAAATTAATACCACATACTTAGACATCTTGCATGAAACTTCCTCTCTGTGACACCTGAGTGCCCACGCCTCTTCTTTCTCAAGGCACTCATGCACACTCGTTGTTCGGTCCCCAACACACCCGGTGTGCTACTGCACGAAATGAAATGGATCATTTCCACAACTTCCTTGGAGTTCCTAACTTATCCAATTACGTGACCTACTCGCATCATGTATTTCTCACTTTTGGTGAATACCTCTTTTCTTCGCTAGCCTTTGGTGCCTGTATTTATGTATTTCCATCTTCCAGGACGCCTGCCTCAAAAATCATCCGCAAATCCATTCTCCTAAGGCGTTGATTATCTCATCATTTGTTTCTTGTGTGTAGTGACTGGACTTCCTACATGCGTGATTGGTGACCATACTTCTCCCAGTTTCCCATCATGTCACAACCGTGCGAACCAACATCCGAGGTGCCACCGGCCATGCTTCCATGGTGTGTTGCCATGTGCCAAATGTGCCTGGCGCCAGGGCCGATCCAGGCCAACTAACGTTCATATCTATCAAAAAGACTTGCCATCTGAAAAAGTCCCATCTACTGACAATTCAGAATGATTGTTGATTTGATAAGGTCACAATCCTAAAGCTGTCGCAGTCTAAACCCGAAACTGTGACATGACCCCTCCTATTTGCACATTCTCTTCCAACTGGTGCGCCCTCCTGTGCCCTTCTAGATTATTATTATTATTATTGATTTTTCTTTTTCTTTTTCTTTTTTTCATCGGTCCTCATCCGCTCTACATCGGATTATGGTGATAGGGCTTCAACCTATTCCCATTGACTAATTTAGGTAACAGTACTCCATCCAAACTCTGTAGGTGTACCATGCCTCCATTGGTGACAAAAGTGATAACATATGGTCCCAACTAGTGCATTTGCATCTTACTCAGGTGTTTCACAAATTTAATGTCATACAAAATATTTGTATCCCGTGTCTGAAAAGGTTTCGTCTGGACATGGCGGTCGTGCCACACCTTCTAGCGGTCTTTTTCTACTTTCTGATGGAACCCTGCAATGAATCGATCTTCATCAAGCTGTATTAGTTGTGTCAATCATTCCTGCAGTGCGCCAATGTAACTCATCCCTATTGTTGGGGTGATGCGCGAGCTCGGTACTATGTATTCCATTGGCATAACTGCTTCCTAGCCGTAAACAAGCTTAAATGGGGTTTGGCTAGTAAATCCTTTGCATGTGGTGTGATATGCCCAAAGGACTGCTGGAATTTTTAGGTCCCAGTCATCGTGGTTCACATTGCACACCTTGGTCAAAGCACACTCCAATATCTTATTGAACGCCTCAATTGTCCCATTCTCCTGAGGGTGGTAGGGCATACTCTTTTTGTGCTAGATTGTTTGGTTTACAAATTGCGTCCCTTAGTCACTTAACAACATTTTTGGGCACCCAAACTTAGTGACCACATTGTCAAATAGGAATTGTGTTGCATTCACAGTGGAACAATCTCTTACCGGTGTAGCTTCTGCCCAACGCGTCAGGTAGTCTAATGTAGTGATGATGTAACGCGAACCTGTTCTCTTCCCAAGTGGGTTGATGGTTCGCACAAAATCAACAGCCCATTTGTCGAAGGCCTGTAGCATTACTTGCAGCACTAGTGGCATTTTGTATCGACGTGAGGGATTTCCAGTTCATTGGCATACGTCGCATCTCTTGGCATAGTCCGCGACATCTCCATGAAAAGTTGGCCACCATAGCCCTACTCGAAGGATCTTTCTAGGAGTCGCTTGTCCACCGTAATGTCCCCCAGCAATTCCGTCATGAGTTTCTGACAGAATTTGATCATGTCATGCGGAAGGATGTATCGTCATAGAATCTCATCTAGTCCCATTTTATATAATTCCCCATCGATTAATTGGAAATATGCATCTTGGACAACTAGCTGCTTCTTTTGGTTGGTAGTGAACTCAATTGGTGCTTCCCTTGTCGTGAAAAATTTAATGATTTATTCACAGTGGTTATCGACCATGCCAATCCTAAAAAACTGAGCGTCCGACAATCCTTCATCAATGCTTCTTGGCTCCTCTCCTAATTCTATCCATGAGAGATGATCAGGTCCCACGTTCAATCGTCCCGGCTTTACGATAATCTCAAAATCAAACTCCTGAAACAACAATAGCCAGCGGCATTCTTCCCCCCCAACACAGGCTTGTTCACTAAGTATTTCAGTGAAAAATGATCTGTGAACATCTTGAAGTTGCCCCCTAAGAGGTAATGCCAAAATTTATGCAAAGCATAGACCATTGCCAACCCTTCCCGCTTGGTGGTCGTATAGTTCCTTTCTGCAATAGATATTTTTCTACTTGCGAATGCTATCGGATGGTTGATGTTGCCAGTTCTTGGTTGGGCCAAGATAACACAAAATGGAACTGACGATGCATCAACATGTACATGAAATTCCTTTGTCCAATCCAGAAATGCGAGGATTGGTGCTACAACCATTTTCTCTTTCATAATGTCCAGGCTTTTCTGACATTCCTCGGTCCATTCAAACTTAGAATCCTTCTTTAGTAACTTCTCCATGGGTGCTGTGATGACTGAACATCCTCGAATGAATTTCCTATAGTAACCTGTGTGTCCCAATTTCTCTCATAGTTGTTTGGTTATCATGGGTGGTGGGAGGTCGACAATGATGGAAATATTCGCCGGATCTATTAACATTCCTTCTCGGCAGACAATGTGTCCTAACAGTATGTCGAACAGAGCACAAAGGATACATTTATTGAGGTTCAGAGAAATTTGTTGCTGTTAAAAGAATTGTAGCATGAGTCTTAATTTCACGACATGATCTTTGACTAACCCATTTACCGTCCAATCATCCATGTAGACAGTGAAGAACTTATGAATATAATATTGGAATGCCGCTACCATTATCATGGAAAATATTGCAAGAGCATTCTTTAATCCAAATGGCATCACCGTGTACTGGAAGCATCCCCACTCCGTGACAAATGTAGTCTTGTGTCAATCTTCCTTTTCAATCTTGATTTGGTGGTAGCTCAAAAATCCATCCGTAAAGGAATATATCTCCTAAACTCCTACTCCTTCGAGCACTTCATCCGTGAATGGGGTCGGGAACAGATCATGCAGGCAGGCATCATTCAGTTTCCTTAGGGCAGTGCATATTCGTACTTCATCGGTTTTCTTGTCCTGTAAAGTCATTGGACTGATCCCTTCCGATTCATCCACTGGTTCTATGATGCCTGCCTCCAACATTATTTCAATTTCAACTTTCACACGTTCCTTGTATCTCGGGTTCAATCGATACGGTCGTTGCTTAACCAGCTTCGCATCGGGTTTCTGGGGGATCTTCATTTCCCCTAACTCTCCAAAAATTCCCTTCATCTCTGAGAAATTCGTAGGAAACAAATCCTAAAACTCATGCAGTAAGTTAGTCATCTTCGTAATGGTCGACTCGTACCAGTAGTTGCCTATGTTTGCGAACTTGGGGTTTTCGTCCAACCCAATGTTCACCTTCATGATCTTTAATGGTTGCTGAAATTTGTCGGATGGTACATTTGGTGCCACAACACTACGACTACCCTCTGATTCTAGTACGTATGTAGTCCTGGGGTCATCATCATCTTTAGTCTCTCGAGTGACGTTGTAACACTCCATCCACATTTTTGGTGTCACAGTCCATTGGAGTGCCATCAGTTGTCCAGTAGGTACCGCTTCAAATATCTTTCCGCAGATTTCCTATAGCGTAGTGTGGATTAAGGGATTATTGTCTGAGAATGAGAACGATTGGCTAAATCCAATGGTGAGCTGCTTCCAAGAATTCATCCCACGTCGTAGTTTTGCTGCAACATACTGGCTCCGCGGTACCTCATCCAATGTGTTTACGAATGCATGTACCCACTCCTGTTGTAGTCTTGATCCCCATTTATGTTGACAGGAATTTAGGTGTGCCTTTGGGTCTCCTTGAGTCTTATCGCATATGGTTGTCCTCCGTAGCTTCGCTGAACCAAACCTCCATGAGACATCGACATAGTGGCCAAGATGTGATGTTTGATTTATGCATTGCCTTCCATCATGCAGGAGTAGACTTAAGGGATTCCTCCAAGGCTAGAAGACGCTGCGGCTCCACCAATTTTTCCTCAAATTCGGTGAGAAACATGTCCAAGTTGGGAAATTCTTCATAGGTAGGTAATGCATACTCCTCTGTGGCTACCATTCGCAGGGACTATGTTATCTGTGCGCATCTTCGAAAGGACACTTCATGCAATCAGTTTTGCCAATTCTCAAGGGCCTCGTCTGAATCGGAGGATGCTGAACTGGCGTTGCGCCATCCTAATTCTCCATCCATAGTGGGATTAACATAATATTCAAAAATGTTATATAGAATTTCCCACCCTTTTGCAAACTCATCTATGGTTGGTTCCGTATAGCGCAACCCTTCCGTCGGATCCAGTGGTATGATGACTCTCATTTAATGATTCTCGAATGAAATTATACTTTTCTTAAAGTTGATGATTTCTTGGTTCTCCATAGCCTAGTCGATCCCTAGCAGTACCAGATAGGGGCTAGTGTTATCCACAATTTCAATGACATTGAAATTCTCATACACTCTGAGCCCTTCAATTTCAACCGGAATTTGACATACGTGACCGAGCGGCGTGACCTTTCTCTAGTTTTCCAGTCACAACTGTACTGGTGACCAAGTCATCCATGGTTTCCATATTGTTTCCCACGTCTTTTTAGTCAAGATATTCACGTCCGAGCCCAAGTCGAGAATGATGGAGTCGACGTCAAATTCTCTGATCTTTGTCAACATCTGCATCTCCTTGCCTGTCTTTATTTTATGTATGCGATTAACTGTATGTTCCAGTCATGCACCTCCTCCTCGTTGTAGTAGACTAGCTATTTCTTCCGATACATCTGGGTCCTTTTCCAAATCAACAAAACTCCCCACAAAGGATTTTGGAGAGTTTTCCTTCATTCACAATTTCGCCGAGTCGAACGTCATAGATTTCTTCTTCAAGAGATGCCCATCTCCTATTCCTCATTGCCTCTTGTTCCTTCAAAAGGTGTCATTTTCCACTTTTGTGCCAACATTGACCTGTTTCCTTTGTGTTTGTGTTGGTCTGATGTTGGCGTGTGGCTTATCGGCCCTGGTCACTGCCCCTCATGTCACTATCCCGACTGTTGCATGGTTATATCTGGCTTCTCTCGAAATCATCTATACAATAGGTGGCACATTTAGATTGTTTGAGTTCTGGTTCTCCTTAGTTTACCATTTCACAATAAGATGAGGGTAGTATTCTATACCATGATCTACATCACTGCAGTATGTACACTATGGCACAGGGTTCAGACAATCTCTCTGGTAGTGCCCTTGTTGTCCACAATTGTAACAGACGATTGGTCCTCTTCCCCATCCTGCAGCTCCTCTGCATCCCATACCTGCACCTCGGCCTCCATAGAATCCTCCCCTGAAACCTCTGTGTGGTGGTCCATATTGTTGATATTGCGGTTTCCCATACTATGACTGCTGATACTGTTGTTTCCCATACTGCGGGTGGCCATATGGCAATGATGGATATTGCAGCTTCCCATACTGTGGCTTCCCGTATTGCCCCTGATCGTATTGTTGCGGTTGGTTAAATTGTGTTTGACTATACTGCAATTGTTGTTGCACCACCGGTGGTTCTTCCCCCTTCATAAAATATGTGTCATCCGTCCGATCTTACAGTAGGTCATAGGCCCTGCAATCCTTCTCATCATGGCCAGTCGATCGGCAAAATTTGCAATATAAGTTTGCTGGATTCGATACCATATTTTGCATATATATACACTCCTCTGGTTGATGCCCTCTGTTTTGATAGACAGTACACCATGGCATGCCTCCTTGACGAAGGGGGTTTGGCACCCCTGACTACAAATACTCATGGAATTTTAGGCAATTGTCCTTATGGTGCCCCTCTTTTCGGCATATGGTACACCATATGTCTCCGCGAGTCTCCTTGCCCTTCTTGATATCCTCCAATTGAAGTGTTAAGCTTTCCAACTGTGCCAGAACTCTGTCCATTCCCATTCCTATTTCACCGATTAGTGACGCCTCCAGCTTAATCATGATTTCTAACGCTTCTACCTGTGTTGTGATTTTTTGTTGCATCAACGGCCCTCGGATATGCGACACTAGTCCTATGATGAACCATTCTTTTTATTGCAGCTCATTTATCGAAAAGCTCACTTTTGCTATCAACGTCTTGTATCGTTGATCGAATTCCCACGTCGACTTATTTGGGAATTACTTAATCTCCTTAAGCTCAGTGATGCACTGTGACTCATATTTTGATTTTTTAAATTCATCAATCATCTCCATTCTAACCTACGCCAATTCCTTGGACGTTGTTCCCACTGGAACCTTTACAAACTTCATGTACCAGTATAATGCCCGGCCCCTAAGGGTCGTCGCTAACTGTCCCATCTTTATAGCATCGCCTTGAACATGATTTATAGTCCAGACTGCTTCGCATATAAACCAATAATGTTCGGGATCCTCAGTCCCATTCCCTTGAAATGTGGGCATATTTTCCAGGTTTTCCATCCTAACATTGCTAGTATTGTTGTTCACTGAAGCGCTACTCTTGCCGCTACATGTAGGGAAACTATGCGAGTAGTTTGGGTTTCTTCCTATAAAATTTAGAGTAGTGTGCGGGGTCTAAGGTACGTGGTAACTTACAATTTGACCTCCTTCTACCTCTTGGGTAGCCATGTTGATGTTTCCTTCTCAATAAGTTCGCTTCCTCCCTTGTGGTACTATTTCGTAGTCCTCTGTTCCGGTCCTCTCAGGAGACTCTCTCTCAGTCCTCCTCTTCTTCTCAGGATGCCAGAATATTGCTCCACTCCTCAAGAGACCACACTCTTTTTCAACTTCCCTTTGAAACTCGTCATCGCTCATGTCCATGTACCTCATCTTTTCGTCAAACTCGCATTTACGTGATACCTTCACCCTCACACACCGATTCTTCTACTCGTGCAATAGCACCGGGAATTCGAAGAAAAATATTTCATGAATATCTGAATAAATGTATCTTTCTAACCAACCGATTGCTATCTGTTTAGGATCTCACTTCTCACTTCCTGTGAATTCCTATGCCTTCTTGTCGAACCACTCTTGGATCTCTGGTTTTGTCAGGTTCCACATCATATCCTCTTTTCTTCTTCCTTAGGGTCCCAAAAACAAAACCATTTGTTGAGGTAGCGTCTATCGATAGGGGTTCAGTCTGCACTATCGCCAACAAACTATCAACCCAAAGTCCCTTATACACCAGCCCGAAAAGGTGTAACCCTTCCAAGCAACACTTGCGGAGCAAGTGCAGTCTCACCCGAGGTGGATAAGAGGGATGCTGGAACCAAGTTTCTGCATTTTTGTACAGGATATGCACACATTACCTTCACACTTACCAGAGATTATAACATACCATTAACTTATTATTCGCATCTTAAGTAATTCGCAGTTTCTAACAAACATTCAGAACACCATACTCAAGATACTTATTCATATTAGCATTACTTCCTATAACATATTCACATTAATCAACAGAAAACATTCACATAACCCATTATTCATCATCACATCATTGCATAAAGAAAGAAATTACATCATAACTAAACATCTCCATTCATTCACCAAACCTGCAGAATTAACCTCGCAGAAACTGTCAATACACCATATTGCGGATACAAAGCAAAACCCAAAATATAGGATCAATCTCCAAAACTTCGATGCCCTTAGGCTTACAATCCTACTCTATTTATATGCTTTTATCTTATTACAAAATGGTTCACATGACCGACTCAACTAATCTAACAATTCTTATGCTTCTGAGAACGCCGCAAAGGGTCCTTCTTCCGTGGAATGACCCTTTCGCACCTGTGCCAAGATATTTCCTTTTTGATTGATGCATTTAGAAAACAATTTTTTTTTTATGCATGATGTGGCTGAGAGTTGATTGTCATTAGTTGCTTTAAATAAATTGTGAATGTTGAAATAGTTAATTCCCTGTGAAAGGATGAAGATGAATGAGTTCATGTATGTGTTGGGAAAGCATGAAAAGTGTGGAAGTCTCATGAATAAAGCATGGACTTTCCATGTCAATTGGGAAAATAATTGACTGATTTAATGTTTATGTTATGCCTGTCCTAACAAGATTTGCAATGATGAATTTCATAGGTGAGAAATTGAAATCAATTGGTTCCAGCTATCAAAAAACAAGTGGTGCTAGCAAGAAAAGTGTGGGCAGTTGTACATATTCACCATGGCAACAGACGAAAGGCTATTATATTTGGCTAAAAATATTTTTCAAATAATTCCCAAGACACAAGAAAATCTTAGAGAGATGCTCAAGCTACAAAAGTGGCAGAATGAGATGAACCACAGGGTTTTGCAAGACTCTATTTCTCTGCAAAGGGAAGTAAAAAACATTCTAGAAGCAACCAATAATGGAAACGACAGTGGATCAATGAAGAGACATTCATCCAATCATTCCACTAAGGAACATTCCAGTTGGGAAGGCTCCAAGGAAATTGAGCAGGTAAAGAAAAAGCAGCCACTGAAATGTTCAAAATGTGGAGGAAATCATTGCCTCCGCAAGTTCCCAAAAAGGACAATGAGAAAGATAGTATCCATAAAGATTCCAGACTTTTGGACTAGCTGGAAGGTAAAGAGAAGGAAGGGATTGCTATGGAGAAATGCCCACCTGTAGAGCTGGAAGATCAAAGCCAACAAGAGAAGCTAGTGGGAGCCAAAGGAATTGGTCCTAAAAGTTCAATGTTAAGGGGTAAAATGTAGGGTAGACCTGCAACATTTTTGTAATTTTGAACATGTGTAAACTCTGTATGTATTCTTAGGTATTGGAACACTGAGGACGGTGTTACTCTAAGGGGAGGGGAGTTGTAACGCCCCCATTTTGACCCTTAATATATTTTCGTTGTAATGTAAATATTGTATGCATGTGATGTATGAATCCTATCATGGAGCTTAAGGACAAGGCCCCTCTATTGAATGCTTGGCCTTGAAGAGGCAAGTATTTGGTATTATGGTAACCATGTGCTAGTAAGCCATGGAAAATGTAAATGATGTAAATGATACCATGTAAATAAAAATACCAAGGTATGGATATGTAATGCAACCTAATGAGGGGGAACTATGTATCCACTAGGGACTGGTGAGGGGGTGTGGGATGGAACCCTAGGCTTCCATATGTCACCTAGAGAACCCCTTTGAAGTATCCTAGCTACTATTTATTTTCTTTTGTAAGGAAGTACTGCAAGAGGACGGTTCATGAGGCTGATGGAGTGGGGGAAACCCAAATGTCGGATGGCAAGGTATGGAGATCTGTTGTGCTTTGATCCACACGTCACTCCACAACTGGCAGTTCATATTCCTAGATCCCCATTCCATGAGGGATAGAAACCGGAGTTTGGAAGCAGTAGTTGAACCCTTACGCAATCCAACAGGCTGAGCAGAGAGGAAGAAAACTAGGAATCACAATCCCAAGTAGGGACACGAATTACAGAGCCAAAGACGCACATATAATTGCATGGGAAAGGAAAACCATGGATAGGATCCACAAACTTGAACCTTGCTGCGTTTTGGAGAGAGTCAGATGCCCAAAATCCTTAGGAGACCCGTCAGAAACCCATATCTATTAGCCCAAAATCGTAGATGTGGGACAAAGCTTTAATCGCAATGTGGAAGAGATCCGAGTGTGGATTGCAGTGGAAAGAGACCAAGAGGTTTTAGATTACATGGTGGAGCCAAAGAGGGCTCATTCACCTTGATATAATAGTCAGGACTAGCCATACCTTCCCAGTTCAATGCTAAGGGAAGGGGTAGCCTAGGTACTGTGCAACAGAGAAGGGGACCTTAATTAGGTTTAGAGTGGAGGGGATGGGTGTGTTTGAACTATCTGAGGTCATTGGGATATTCCTATAGCTCTGTGGAGGAGTTTATCGACCTAGGAAACCCTCACTTGTATCCCATTTACTTGAAAAATCAACTGTTTGTTGGATTCCCTGAAGGACTTTGCCTAAGGATGTTAGTGAGCTTGCCTAGTCCCTCCTTAGTAGATACATAGCCCCATATTGGGGGTGGTCTCCGAGTGCTGAAAGAGTACAAGCTGGGAAGAGACTTATGGTTATGTTGGAGTGTTGCATTCCATAGCCAATTTGCTTGGAAAATTCAATAAAGAGATAAGTGTTCCTTATGCCTTGAATGATGTCTATTCTACATCTGTGCATGTGTGTTTATTTATGTCAGAATGTATGCTTTGATTCAAATGAGTGATAGGGATGAATGCCTATGCATTATGTTTTCATTCGGTTGTGCATGTCATTGCCATACTTCTGCACATTTTCATTTCCATTGGTGTAATGTCTTTAAATTATCCATTGATGAATTAGGGCTAAGTCTCGTAAGTGTGCAGGATACTCCATCCAGCACTTGGGAGAGGAATAAACACCATCGTGGTGTTCATGAACCCTGTTGACCAGATGAAAGGGAGAGGACGTGACAGAATGGAGCAGAGCTTCTTCACAAAATGGTTAAGAGGCATATATGGGGCTTAAGGTCATCTTTTGTAGTGGAATAAGGGGAGGAAAAAATTCCTCAGGTGTGGATGAAGGATATATCTCTCCAAGAGCTTTCCAACAGTATGAGAATTGTCTAATTTGGCCTAAGGATAAGGGATATATCATCCCCAGAAGCTTGCAGGTGCAGGGGTATGTGGTCCCCACTTTCTGCATCCGCAATGTAGATTGCGGATTGTAGAGGTCAAGGACCGACCCTCGAAATTGCGTGGTTAGACTTCTGAACTTTCGCATCCACAAAGCAAATTGTGGATTGTGGAATTCAGAAGGTATATTTCTAGGGAGATGGTGTGTGGATTTCTGACTTTTTGCATCCACAAAGCGGATTGCGGATTGTGGAAGTCAGAAGGGTGATTTCCACAGAGATGACGCATGGATTTCCGATATTTCGCATCCGCAAAAAGGATTGCAGATTGCAGAATTCGGAAGGGATATTTCCATGGGGTGGGCGCATTGGATTTCCAACTTTCCGCATACGCAAAGCGGATTGTAGATTGAGGAAGTTGAAAGGTGGATCTTCCCTGGGCTATGCAAAGAGGTTTCTGATTTATGACTTCCAAATCGTGGGTTGCAGATTGCGGAAGTCGGAGGAGTAAAATTTCCGAGACGGTGATTTGGGAAATCCGGCCTCCGAGTTCCGCATGCGGATTGCAGAAAGGTATATTGTGGATTGTGGATCGGAGGACATAACATCTGCGTGTAAAAATTGAAAGAACTGTTTTAGAAAAAAAATGTACCAAATGCTCTCATCGCCTTTGAAGGGCACCATGGTGACCAGGGACGTGACACATTATTTTGTCTTAAAGTTTTCATTAGGCTTTAAATCCTATTTCTCTAAGTTTTAATCCAATTAGTCACAAAGGAATGCAACTGTAAGTCATATGATACACATTGGAGGGTACAACACCCCTTTTGGCACACATTTTGGGGCAATATACTAAAATAATAATATTTAATTGGGCCTTTCTTCACCAATATTTTTTTGGCTTAATAATAGTCTTGTTCACACATGCCAATTTATCCTTTTTGCTTGTCTCACCCTTGGCACATGTATTAAGAAGGTTTTATTAGCATGCACATGGTTTGTGGGGTTGGTTATGCATGTTCCCTAGGGTTTTTAATCATGTACCTTCATGCATTACACTCATCCATTTATATATTCCTCTTGACACATTAGGTGTTGTGCTCTTCTAGCACATCCAATTACATCCTTGATGGGTCTTGTTCAGACCTTGCACATTACATGAAGTAGTTGAAAGTTGGTTTTCTCTCACTCTTCTTGGAAGGTGGATCTGTGGAGGTCATAAACACCTCAAAATTTTATTATTTGTTGAGTGAACCCATGGAGGTAATTACTTGAAAATGCATTATTTTATTTATACCGTGTCAAAGCATCTTGAAGCTTTGACTTGGTAAAAGGGGCCTATTTTTCTAGTGCATTATTTCTCTTGGAGATTCCCTTGTAATATTTTATTAATTATTCTGGTGGAGTAAATTCTCCTAGAGGAAATAAATACGTTGACTAAGCAAAGGCCTCAATAACTCCATTTTTTAATTATTCTTGGACTTGTCAAGGAATTGGTTAAAAAGATAATTATGTTTGATTGTAATAGAGATCTATCTGCTCCCATATAAAGTATTTTTCTCTTCATTCTTTTCATGGTGATCTAGGAGTTGGATTTTTATGGAGCTCCCTTGTACTATGATGATTGGTAATTATTAAAGACATGAGGTATAACTTCATATTTTGATTGTAAGGTGTATTTCTTTATTCGTTGTGAAATTTCATATAATTTATTCTTGTTTCAATTTAATATAAATGCCTAAATATTTAATTTAAGAGTAAATCAATGTGGGGAGGTTTCTCTCTCTTGAAATTACTTGTTGTATATTTATGTTTTATTCCCTATTTTCTAATAAACCAGTTGAAAATCTGTATTAATAAATCATAAATATTTCAACACCTTTAAGTTTTAATGATGAGTGGTACACTTTAAGGCCCACTTTCATACAACCTGGCACACCTAAAGTACAAGGCCTTCACTAGGGTGTAGCTATGTGAAACTATAGAAGTGTTTCCATTGTTACCTAGAAAAAAACTTATCTTCACTTTAATTATTAGGATGAATATCTAATCACAAGAGGGGATTTTTTTAGGGAAACTAAGTATTTAATGGTTTAACAGTATTTTAAAGTTGTAATTAGATTGCAAAACATCAACTATGAAGGATGTGAAATGTGCTTGTAGTTGATTGAAAAATGTTGGAATTTAAAGAAATCATGCAAGTGATTTTAAGGAAATTTAAGAAAGTAAATACATGCTCATGAGAACACTACACACTGGTTCCAAATTTGGAGAGAGATCTATAATAACCAAATAAAAATAAATCCTTAAAAATTGTTGCAATTGAATTGATTTTAATAAAATATTCTAAGAAGAAATGTACAACAATAAATTCCAAATGTTAACTCAAATTTATAATTTATGGCATTTTGAAAATGCAAGAGAATGTAATATGTATTAAGAGTGCTTGAACTTCCAAATCTGAGATAACATATTGACATAAAATATTGCTTAAAATCTCAAAAATATGTGAAAGTGAAAAGTGGATGAAAGCAATGGATTGCCAATAACTAGATATAATTTTGAGTTATGTAAGTTAATGACATTAGAATGTTAACAATGTTCAATAGCGAATTGTTCCCATGTAATCCTTAGATCTAAAGTGCAAAATGGAGTGATTGTATAAATTTAGTAAAATAGTTGATGTTGCAACCAACAACTTAATTATACTTTATTCCCTTTAAAATTTTGTGAAATTGAAACCACGGGAATTTAAAGTATAAATGAAAATTGCATGCCAAATCTGAAATAGCATCCCAGAAAAGATGTTTTTCTTAACCAATTTAGATCTTGTTCTAAAGCTGACTTCTCCAAAGAACAAGGCCAAATTACTTGAGACAATTTTAGAATAAAGAAGCAATTTGATAGCCATTTATAACTATACAATCTGTATTCTTTAAGTTAATTAAATGGTTTATAATAGTAGCAAGTAATAGCCTATAAATAGATTTTCAAAATGAGAGATAATCTAGGCTAAAATAATGGAACTTTTTGAAAATAAAAATATTATTTAAATCTGAATTATCAACCCATAATTTTTTATTAAAAATGAATAAATTTCTAGTTTAGAGAATAAAATTAATAAATAAACACAAAAATACATAATTGTATAATATATTCTTACCATGAGTTGTGCAAATTAAAGATTGATTAGCCTTGTGGAAGCAACTAAAATTTCTATATTTTTTAAAAGCATAAAGTTAAAGCTGATTTTTTTTAAGTGATTTATGAATTATGACTAGTCCCTAATTAATTAGTTTTGGAAAATGGGTTCTAAAGGAATATCAAGAGAAATGGGTGATCAAAGAGTGTGAGGGTTTGAAAATATCAAATTCTACTCTAGTATTTGATATCCAAACCACTTTAAGAAATATTCCAAGGGGATTTGAAAACTTGTGAAAATGATCACACATACATAGAGAGTTTTCCATAAGAAAAATTACATCAAATGTAGAGTGCATATTAACTAATAATAAAAAATTACAAATATTATAAGGAAAGGTAAAAAGTTTACCAAACAATTACATAAAATCAACAATTGGAGATAAAATCCCTTATTAGAGCACCAAACATCAAATCCTCAAATGAAACTCTTCAATAAATGCTAATAAGCTTCAATCTAAGAGAACAAAGAAAATAGTAAAACATTTTATTCTCCACAAGTTCTATCAAAAATTACAATGGGAGGAGGGTCTCTTATAAAGGAAAACAGTCTAATTAAATCCTCGAGAAAATAATAAAATATCATCACGTCATGGTCAAAATACCAAAACGCTAACTACCTTGACCATGTGAGGGGGGTGCATGTGAGGTGAGTGCACTACTCAATCAATGCGAGATAATAAATGAAGATACATATTATACTCCACAAGGAGGAGTGCTCTAAAAGAGATGGAAAAAATAGTAAATACTAGGTCCAAAATAATAGGGTTTTGAGCAATCAACAACTACAAGGAGGATAGAAACCTCATCCAACTACATAAATAGACATGTCAATTCAGGGCTAACAACCCTTCCTCAAAAGAAACTAGAAAAATATAGGATCACTCCAACAAACCATGGCATGTGTGGCATGAATGAGTTCTCCAAGGTGCAACGTATCCATAGATAAGTCGAACTGTGAATAAAACAACATCAAAATTATGGAGTTCTCCAATAAATGAGGATTCCAAGTGTATCAATGGTCTATGACAAGTCGAAGACCCTAGAGGGTTCGAAGATGCAAAAAAACCCCTCAATCCATGTGCTTTGTGTGGAATATCCCATCAAGAGTGAAGAAGAATGGCCCTAGTGTGCAAAGGAGTCTCTATCAAGTGGTTAAATCTTGGGACAACTCATCCAAGCCATTAATATATGGTGAAAAAGGGTTGGCCCTCTCACACTTGTTAACAACATGAATAAAAACTGTGCCTAAAGTCTCCCACTTGTGCATGAAGGAGGGTGTATCATCTACGATGGGACCATGAATTCAACTATAGAGAAACAACCAAGTGTTAGACAATATAATGTAAGACTTAGAAAAAATAACTTCTATATGAAAAACATTAACATAAAAAGGTTTTCAAGTACACTTTTCCAATTAACTCACTCATTTTCTATTAATTGTCCCATTAACCCTAAAATTACCATGGTGTGACCAATTTCCTAAGTTTCTAAGTAAAGAGAGGGTGATGAAACAAATGTGATGCTAGAGAAGGGTGTTCTTAAATTAACCATCATAGAAATGGGATTAAATGCTACATATACCCCTTAGCTTTCAAGAGATAGAGGTTAATGATTTTTCTTGCACATGTGTGCCCTATTAGGGATAAATTTTTCTTGAGTTACCATTTCCTTCTGCCCATTTTTTGTAATCCCTTTTTTTTTCATTTTTTTTTTTATAAAGAGTCTATTTGTTTTATATTTGGTGGCTTTGATAACCTGGGACATATGTATCCAATCATTTTGAATGGGGGAATTTCTCACATATACAATATTTATCATTTAGCTACATTTCCCTTAGAGTAATTCGACTCTTTTAACTTTGGCTTAGGCAATCATACATGGATATAGTATAGATACCTTGGCACATAACATATGATAAGTTAATTGCAAAAGGAAGACATGATGGAAATGGTTGAAATGGCTAATTAAATGACATGACATGAAATGAGTGTCACATTTTCTTAAATCCCTATTGATACACCTTACTCACAAATCCATCAACTTAATATAAGGAATAATTATAACCAAACCACAATGAATCTTTAACTATGAAACAACCATCTAAGCTACATAATCCATTATGAAGTAATACATCATCGACTCCTTATGGTAATGTTTACATATAAGAAAGCATTTACCATTAATTAACCATCATAAAAATGTGACTGAGATCTAGGTAGATACCGCTTAGCTTTCCAGAGTTAGGGGTTAATGATTTTTCTTCCACATGAGTTCCTTAGAAGGGAGAATTTTTTCTTGAGTTACCCTTTTCTTGCAATCAATTTTTATTTTTATTTTTAGTTTTTATTTTTTTAAAGAGAGACTCTTTGTTTTAGATTTGTCTTTGATAACCTAGGACATAGGGATCCTTCCTTTATTGTAAGGGGCCATTGCTCACATATACACCATTTTTCATTTATATACATTTATCTTTGAGTACTTTGTCTCTTTTAACTTTTCCTTAGGCATACATACATGGGAATATTATAGAGACCTTGGCACATAATTGTGAAATGGGGACATGATAGAAATGTGTGAAATGGCTATTGAAATGACGTGACATGAAAAATGTCTAGGTAAAATGTTGTGAATGTCTTGAAATGAGTGCCACACTTAAATCCCTATGGATACGCCTGACTCACAAGGCCATGCATTCAATCTAAGGAAGCATTATAAATAAACCACAATGCATCCTTAGCTATGAAACAACCACCTAGGATACATGGCACATTATAGAGTAACTTCATCAACCCCTTATGGTCATGTTTACACATAATAAAGCATTTACCATGACTAAACTAAATATCATATGTTAAGCCCCATATATTGTGACATTAAATTTATATTATTACATTACTATTGTCTTTATTAGTCACCTAGGACCTTAATTGTAATTGTATGGTCGACTATAATCATAATTGTACCCATTGTATCCTATACATGCACCAAGGAGACCTAGTTTTATGGGCATATCATATTGTCTTGTGGATTTGATACATTGTAAAGGAGGTTTCCCCCTAAAAAGGATTCTTATACATCTATTTAATTCATTTTTAAGTCATTATGTAGGGGACCTTCCCAGGTCCTCAGTTTAATTAATATAAATTTTTAATCCAATATAAATCTATCTCTAATTGTTATGTTTGTTTAACATTTATAAGTTTTGATACAATGTAATATAAAATTTGCACATGTTTAAACGAATTAGATTTACTCTAAATAAGGTATAAATTAGAAATACGATACATGTATAGAACAATAAGAGCATATTATTTGAAGCAGAGTATTCTAGTTTTACTTCAAACTATAAATGTTGTAATAACATATTCTAACATCACCCTAAAGCATGTCTATTTAAAAATATATCTTAACTAATTAACAATGGAGTACCTGTAGGATAGCTAACCCGTAGGAAACTCAACCACCTAAATTCGATCTACCTCCCTGCCAACTAGGATAGTATCGTCGACCACCCAGCTCCAAGAATTGCTTCTTTGACCCCCGATCCCAAAACCTATGTACCGTACAGTCCAACTAGTCTCGTAGTTCTCCCCTTCTTGAAATTTTTAGCCTCCTCTCCTAAATTTATACCTTGTCCAAAAATATCCCCTTCTTCCCATTTCATTCTCGTCCTTATCCCCCCTTCCTACCAACTCTTCCCTCAACATTTAATACCCTTATCCTTCCCATTTAATTCACAACTCCCTGTCAAAATATTCTAAATGGTTGAACCATCTCCTATTAAATTGCGAATCACAAAGTAGATCACTTTACCCCTTTTCTTTTATATAAGTTAGGACATGTTTCATATGAAATTTAAGAACCTTTAAATAATGACCACCACCATTATCTATGGCAAACTTGACATAATTACATTTCAATCATGTAATTTATCACACTCACGTTATACAACTATTAATTAATAATCATAATTTTTATTAATTAATCATTATATTCATCCAACATAATTAAATCATTAATCATTAATCCTTAATCCTTAATCCTTAATCATATTTACTCATTAATCATTATGATAATAATTTTATTAGTAGTAGTTCAACATCCAACTATTCGTTATAATCATCATTTAATTAATAATTATCTATTAATTAATTAATTAATAATAATTGTTCATTGATTAATTAATAGTACCACTAGTCATTTACCTAATGATTATCACACCCCTAAAATGCTAATTACCCTTCAGTTATAAATTAAAACTAATTACAATTTATTAATCGAGTCCATAATAGTCTGATTAATAATATTTACATCATTAACATTTGTAACCCAAACAATTTGAGCTAATTAATATCATTAATATTTAATTAATATTAATCAATTTAGTAATAATATAATTAACACCCACTTAAAATTATTAACTCTTAGTTAACATTTACTAATTACATTAGGAATAGTCCTCTTAATTGTTTACTAACATTTATTTTAGTGATAACCACAATGAATACTTAACCTAATTCACAATTAAACATTCCATTAGTAACTCGATGCAATTGTATCAATGCATAACTACATAAGTAATAATTAATTCCCAACTAATTCTTATGTACGTATTCACAATTCGTAATGCATTCAAGCCCAACTGTAATAGTATAGTAGATAATTAATACAATCCTATATAGACGAGCTAAGTAAGCGTAGCTATGGCTTACATACCTCATGTAGGTACACTAATAGTACTAAAATAAACATACCACATAATTACATAAATTACTATCAGTTGACGCATACCGAGACGTGAATCTGGAATGACTAGCCATATTTACTAACTCAAACCATAGTAATATGTGAAACAACATAACATAATGAATTACAACACAAGAATCAAGCAAAGGTTTTTAGTACACACACAGTAACTTATGTTTCCCTTTTTAACTTCCATGAAATACCTATCTACCTAATTCACAACTAACTTCCACATCATATCCTTCCTCTGTTGGACTACCTTGGAGATTCCCCTACAAGGCATAACCGCAGTTAGAACACGTAAGTGGAAGTGTCGAATACATCGAGCAAGCTTCCCCAGAAGGAACCCACTAGTAATCATCACACACCTTGGGGAGTGCGTCGTAGTCTGACCCTCCCATGAATCCAAGTTTGAAAGGATAAACGGTGGGAAATGCCTCCACCCCTCCTATGGAATAAGGGGCTATGTATACCTCGACATAGTTACTGCATTGCCACTATTGTACTCAGGTTTTGTCATCGAATAACTAATTTGGGTGGTTGAGTTTCCTAAAACCCCAAACCTACCCATACATCATGATAATAATACCAGACTCATGCTAAACAATAATGCATCACTTGCATACCATTTATCTTTTAGAATCTATGTCCCTGAGGTACTCCCACTTCGTATCATCCAGCTACCACTGAGCTCTTTTAACTTATAGGTTAGTCTGCAAACACACGATTGAGAATACCGTGCAATAATTGACATGTATATACATTTCATAACTAATGATCAACAATGCAAATCATTTATATCTACCATGCACTTGGTATCATATCCATCCATTCAACATATAAGTTTTAAATCAGTATCCACATACCCATCAATTAGTAAATTTGCATGCTAGAGACATAATCAAAACATGAATATAATTCATAACATTAACATCACACACATATATATAATCTCCACAAAATAATAAAATAATGTGTCCATAGTGTCATCCAACTGATGAAGTCTCACAATAATAAGTAAATACAACATATAATGATAATTCAGGTAGTAAGGTCAAAACGGTGCATTACACATTAAGTTACTCTTTCTTTCTTCTTTTATGTTATTTTGGGAATTTGGTGCATAACATTTGGTATCAAATTCATTTTCACACTTTCTTTAGGAATGTCTCAAATAACAAAAAATTTAGGATCAATAGAAGAAATATCAAGGTAGTTGTGCTAAAAATTTTAGGTTCTAGTTAATTAAAATTCGAAGTTATAGTTTATGGAAGTTAGGGTTTCTTACTAGTACAAAAACTAGTCTCAAACAAGTGTTGTGCATAAAATTGTTATAGATAAATATTGGGAGACTCAAAATGAGTGTCACCTATTGAATTACAAGGAAGACAAACCATAATGGTTGTGGTAAAAATTTCAGAAGCAAGGAAAGAAAATCAGATAGGTATTTAAGGACATACAATTTCACTCTCCTAAAGGGATAAAATTAACAAGTTTTTGGAAAGTTACCATAACTTTCTCTTGGCATATCAAAATTTGGTCAATGGCATGTGCCATTGCAAAGAATACATATTAGGCTACTACAATGAGAAATTTCAAACTTCGGATGGAGGGAGGGGTGGGAGAAATTTCAGAGATAATTCATAAAAAACGTCTACCTAGAAGAGAGCCTAAAAACCAGTGTTTTTAAAGGTATGTTAACTTGAAACCTTCATAAATTTTGATTAGAATATTTATTTTGGGTGATTCAAAAGGAATAATGAAGAGGAAATAGAGAAAAAAATATAGTAAATATTAGGGGCTCAAATGGAAAGCGGTGGAGAAAAAAATTCTACACCCATGAAATTTTGATTGGAATATCTATTTTGGGTGATTCAAAAGGCGTAATGAAGAGGAAATAGAGAAAAACTCTAGTAAATATTAGTGGGCTCAAATAGAAAGTGGTGGAGAAAAAATTCTACACCCATTAAAAATCTTGAACACTCATCCATAACACAAGATGAGAATGATGATGTGAACTTTGTCGTGTCAAAGCTTATCGATAAAGTAGAAAACAAGGAAAACACAATGCAAAAAAGGTGTGCATCATGAATATGGTAAATAAGGATGAATTCCAAACATTCAAATGGTATAAGCAAGTTGAGTTCCAAAAATTCAAAGGGGATATCCAAGTTGACCTCAAAAGTAACCTTGAAATCATGACGGAGAAACTTGTGAAGGATATAAGCAACCTAACTACCCCAAAATAAAATCCTATAGAAGAGGACAAAGAGAACAAGATGGTCGATTCCAACTCATCCAAGGATAAATGCTATAATATTAAGAAAATAGGAGCCTCAAGTCCCAAAATCTTGATGGCTCATTACTTTAAGATCCGGATAACAACCTAAGACCAACTAGGAACTACTTCATTCCCAAGATTTATATGAGAGAAATTGATGGAAATGATCCAATAGTATGGATATTCCAAATGAATCAATTCTTTGATCTACACTAAGTGTCAACTTTACAAAAGGTAACTATTGCATCCTTGTATTTAGAATATGAGAAATTTGTATGGTATCGATAACATTGTATCCATAAAAAGGACTATATTATCACTTGGTATATATTTATGGATAAAGTGATAGTATATATTATGACGATATTAAGAGCAACACCGTATTTAGCCACTTGATAAGTATCAAGGAAAAATATCCAATTACATAGAACATTAAGCAGTTTCAAAAGTTAAGTCTTAGAGTGAACAACATTCCATAGGATAATTTGTTGGATATCTTTATGGGAACTTTAAAGGACATTATTCATGAGATGCATCTATTTGAATTGGAATCATTGGAGAATTATTTTAGTTTGGCAAGGAGGGTTGAAATTAAAAATTTGTATACGAAAAGGGATGCTACTAACACTTATAGGTTAGGAAATATTTCCTCCCCAAACCTAACTTATATTACAAGGTTGGCACCTTAGCAAGTGGATGCAAGAAGAGAAAAATGATTGTTTGAATTGTGATAGTAACTACATGTGAGGAATCCGCAACAATTAATTAATGAAAATGCATGATATATCAGAACACAGACAATTTTTATTGATCACAAGCCACTTCAAGGGGGGGATCTCCTTTGAGCAAGCTCAATACAAATAACCCAAGGATTCCTTCATTGGCCTCAACACATACTTATTTACTAAGTCTATGTGCCAATACTATTGATCAATACCATGTAACATATAATACTATGGGACGAATTACAAAGCACATGCGTCCAATACTATGGATCAATACCATGGAACATATAATACTATGGGCTAATAAAAACTATGGATCAATACCATGGAACATATAATACTATGGGATGACTTACAAAGCATATGCATCCAACAACAATATACTAACAAAGTAAAGAGAAGGGTTGACATGGGTACCTAACATCCCCTCCCCCTTAGAAAAATATTTGTCCTAAAAGCTTTATATGTGGAAATTGATGTTGAATATAAAGGAGTGGTGCCCATGTAGCATCCTATGGTTGCATTCCGTGCCACTGAATTAATACCTATGTGATAGATCGAGAGAGAAGCTGACGAGTGTGCCTATTGAGGATGGCCTCCAGATCCAAAAGGATGGATCCTTCATTATCCAGCTCTGGTAAAATAGTTTGTCCTCTAATGTTTGTGCCAAGAAATTTCTTTGGACAAGAGACATGAAATACTGGATGAATGCAGTAAGAAGGAGGAAGTTCCAATTTATAAGCGACGGACCCAATCTTCTGAAGAACCTTATAGGTCCCATAAAACTTTGGAGCGATATTATGAGGTGCTTTAAGTTTCAGGAAGGATTTCTTTTAATGTTGTAGACGAAGAAAAACCATATCACCTCGTGAAAAGTGCCCTTAGAATGGTGTTGATCGGTTTGCTGTTTCATTCAATTTCTTGCAATGTGAAGATTGGCCTGCAAAATGCGAGCAACCTGATCGTGGTTTCTAATAATTGTTTCAACTGCTGCGGGTGTATGGACGAAGAAATGTCGGTGCTTGACCATAGACTGCTTCATATGGATTCATTTTAGATGCAGAGTGGTAGGAGGTATTGAACCACCATTCAGCGAGAGGGAGCCACTTTTCCTATTGATGTTGTTGTTTAGAGGTGAAGCAACGAAGATAAGTTTCCAAAAATTTATTGGTAATTTCAGTCTCACCCTCTGTTTGTGGGTGATACCCTGAACTCATCTTCAGCTTGGTGCCAGTGTGGTGATAGTTTTGTCCAAAAATGACCGGAGAAAGTTGCATCACAATCTAAGACAATGGAAGAAGGGATTCCATGAAGAGGGAAGATCTATTCCAAGAAAATTTGTGCGACTGAGGAGGTTGTATAGGGATGGATGAGGGCACAAAAATGACTTTATTTGGAGAGCCGATCAACCACAACCAAAATAATTGTATTCCCTCCAGATTTAGGGATCCATTCAATGAAATCCATAGAAATATCTGTCCAAATCCGTTTAGGGATGGGAAAGGGTTCAAGCAATCCCAAAGGGAGTGTCGTTTCACCATTGTTGACCTGGAAAGTATCACATTCAGCCACCATATGTTGAATTGTCCTTTTTATTCCTTGCCAAAAGAAGTTACACTGTGCCCGCTCATACGTTTTGAGGAACCCATAGTGCCCTACCGATGGAGAAGCATGGATTTCATAGAAGACAACCTGTTGAAGATACTTGCTCGGGAAAAACACCAGATTAATCTTGTATCTCAGGGAAGCACCATCCCAAGAGTAATGTGATACAGTAGAGGGGTTGTTGGCCAACCGTTGGATCATTTGAGATAATGAGGATTCATTGACAAAGCGTTGTTGAACAGATTGCAACCAATTTGGAATAGGCATAGAAATAGATGAAAGAGAAACTTGGTCATCAAATGTGCGAGAAAGAGCATCCGCCACTAGATTTTGCTTACCCTTCTTGTAAGTGATATCATAGTCATAACCCAGGATTTTTCTAACCCATTTATGTTGTGATGGGGAGGAGACTCGTTGTTACAAGAAATATTTCAGACTCTGGTGATCAGCCTAATGCATAAATAATTCCCTAATAGGTATGGCCTCCACTTCTGTACTGCATTGAAAATAGCCATCATTTCCTTCTCATATGTAGAGGCAGCTAAATTGTTACCAGAAAGGGCTCTTGAAGGTGGAAATCCCACTAGTTCAGCAAAGACACCTGCATATCTATTCAAAATTTGTTGTAGATCCAAAGGAGTAGTGGAGATCGTTGATGGGTGCATCTGAATGGAATGGAGCTGAGCGATGACACCATGATAGTTCTTATTAAGGATCTTTTCCATGTGATGTGAACTGATGATGCGGAGAGACCTTGGTTGTAAACCCATCAATGTGTTTTTTTTTCCATTGACTGAAAAATGCATCCAAAGTTCATTAAAATCCCATAAGATGGGGCCAATTGTGCATAACCATTGAGCGCCCAATACCACATCACATCTGCCTAAGGCCAAGGAAAACATTTCAAATCCTAGGTTATAATATCCCATAGAGATATGCACATTGCGACACTTCCCCTTACAAGGTACAGTGCCCCCATTGGAAATCTTGAATTCAAAGTTGGAGCAAGGAGGGGAAAAAGAATCATCCTGTTTGGCGATCCGAGGGTCAATGAAGTTATGAGTGCTACCAGAATCAATGAGTATTGTAAGAGGGATATTTTTTAAGTAACCCTTAACTCGCATTATTTGGGGGGGGGTGAATCCGTCTAAAGCATGGAGAGATATATCTGGGTGGTCGTCCTGAGACGCAGAGTAAACAAGCGGCTGCTGAATGTTGACCTGGTCATCTATTGTATCTAGAGATTCTTCACCAGGTTCATAGGAAGGCGAAGAATCCACATATAAGAGATAGAGATTTTGATGAACACATCTATGTCCCTGAGTGAATTTCTAATCAAAATTTAAACAAATCCCTTTTTCTCTACGTGCCCGCATCTCTAATTCAAAAAAATGCTTTATAGGATTTGGTTGAGGAGCTGGCATGATGGGAGGTCATTGCGAAACCATATTTATGAATGGAACAAAAGTGGATTTGGAGCCCTGTTGGGCTATGATCTTGTCTTCTACCAACTTAGCCAACCCTAGGACTTCCATCATTGTGTTGGGACAAAACATTTTGACCTCTGATCGGATTGCATCCTTTAGACCACTAATAAAACAACTCCTATAGAATTCATCAGACAATCCTTCTGTGTGATTGGTCAGTTTCTCAAATTTTGTCTAATACTCTCTCGCAGTGCCAATTTGGCAAAATTTAGTGAGTGCTCCTGTGAAGTCATCAAAAGCACTAGGACCAAATCGTTGCAAAAGCAGTTGGCAAAAATCTATCCATTTTGGCTCTTCATGAGCCTTGATGTACCAACGGTACCATTGAAGGGATTCATGTTCCAAATGAAAGGATGCAAGTGGAACTTTGTTGACATCAAAATCATTATGCAAACTAAAATATTGTTCGGCCCGGTATATCCATCCAGTCAGATCATTACCATTGAAGCGAGCAAAATCAAGCTTCAGGCCATGAAAATTGTTGAAAGAAGAAAACCGAGTGTCTACAAAATATTCTGGTTGTTGTTTATTGTTCATGGCTGAATGTTGAAGATGGAGGCTAAGAAATTTTTCATCCAAATCGTGGAGTTAGGTTTTAAGGACTGCAAGTTCTTCCTCCATGATTTTTTCTCCTGCGTGGGTGACAACCATAACTAGGAGTTTTTTTTTCTAATGGGTAGAAAAATAAAAACAAAAACTTCTTTAGTAAAGGAAAATTTGGATCTGGGAAAACCTCCGATGGGTAATTAAGGTTTGTCTAGGTTTTGGACATATTCTGATGGACAGGGAAGTAGAAAATGGGGATTTCAGAAGTGGGGTGAAAGAATGGGAAATTTTTTTAAATAGGGACAAAGAAGCAGAAACAGGAAATGCGCACTGTGGAAAAATTTGAAGGCGATTTGGTAGAAATCGAAGAAGTAATGGAAAACCCTAAAAATAGATAGATGTGAGATTTCTAGCTTTAGGATGTGGATTTTGGGATAGGGTCCTAAAAATTAAATATGCAGAATGGGATTGCAGGGGTGTCAATGAATTTTCAATGGAAACAGATTGAAAACCATGATTTTATTTATTTATTTATTTTTTCAGAATGGATCTGCAATGGCTTAGAATTGATCTGCAATAGTTCTGGATAGATGTAATCTGTGATTTATCAGCTTAAAATAGATATGGAACCTAGGTATGTGCGACTTCCTAAAGGTTCAGGGGATTCACTCAGCCAGCAATGTTGTCTAACAACTTGCGTATTGGGGCAGTACCCCTCACTCCACGGCTCAAGTAAAACTGATAACCGCTTTGCCACAAACAATAACCCTTGGTTTAGCTCACGGGTTTGAACTAGTCAATCAGGTAGGGGTCGTTGCCCTTTTCGCTGGTAGGTCCTCTCAATGGGATAGCTACTTCAGAGATCCTGTGGTACTCATCACAATGAGTTTTAGGGATATTCCCTAGTACTTCCCACACTTAAGAGGATAGGGATTATTCCTGTATCCAAACCTGCAATTGAAAGGAAGAATACAGATGTGAAAAAAAAATTGGCAGAAATTGTGGGTGTACTTTTGATCTAGAGGTTTTCCAATGTAGACCCAAGTAGTTTGCGTTACCAGATACAAACAAAACCCCTATTCACCAACACTTTCGGCAACAGACTACAAGTAGCCTGAGGTCTCACCCGAGGCGAAGCTGAGAGGGTGGTTGCAGAAGCAGGTTTCCACAACCTTGTGATGTGAGTGTTTAGACTGATCAACGCGTAGCACAGTAACAGGCTGCGTGCTGCAGTAAATGATTATGCAAAGTCTTCTGCTTCACGTCGACTATCACAGTAAGAAGGGATGTTTGTACGGTCAGCATATCCACAGACTGCACAGTGGCGTTACTTCCAGCTTACGATGACAGGTTATCAACAACTTATCGCGCAATACGCTTAATGGATCAACGCGTCACTGGACCGCGCAACGACTATAATACTTGATCACTTATAATCAACCTTACTTCTTTGTCTCTACTTATCTCAATCAATACTTAGACAAATTTATATTTCTTTCTTATATAAATAAATGAAATGTGCAATACCGCGTGCTCTGATATCATTATCCAACTTTTACAATTAGTTTGTGATTATGTAACAGGTTCATGCATCCAAATACTTAGAGATGCTGATCATTAACATTCATCCATGTGTGAGCTACATAACATCTTATCCCGTCCCTTCTGCGAAGAATACAGATAAAAGTAAACACATCTCATATAACTATAATTTCAAGCATTCATACTGTAAATAATTCAAAGAACTGAATAATAGCAACCATACACAACAATCGCATAACACAAGATTAATTAACATGGTTCACTCCCTCAAATGGGAAGCTATGCCCACAAGAACTGTCTTTTTATTATCTTAGGAAAGGGAACAATATTTCTTCATCTGCACACTCAGCTGCAGACGTGCTTCTTCCTCAAAATTAGGTCTCTTTGCATTCAACTACAAAGCCTTTACAATGGCTTCTTGCTCAAAGATTCTAATAGTATTCAATATACCCAAATCCAAAAAGAATAACCCTTTCCCATACAAAAATTCCATATCTATAGATCATGCCTATAGGTCATGTCTTTACATTACGAAGGAAAAACCCTTAGGTTTACAAAACTGTCATGGATTCCAAAAACCAGACTGTTGGTGTCTGGTAGTGGATCTTTAGTTGTGGCTATCCTCTATGTAGACACGTTGCTATCCGCTCCCCTGTCATGCGCGCCAATAGCTTGCTTCCACCAAGCTGTTCCTTCTTTCATGGCCTTTGACAATTGGATCAACTATTAGTTCTCCATTTGTGTCTCGACTAGTAGTTATCGACGATCTTTGCTAAAAATAGGTCTTTTGTGACCTAACCAAAATAATTGTCATCATCCAACGCTCTGCTTAGCTAGATATCCGTTGACGTGGCACATCGCGGCATTGTAATCCTTGCAGTACCAACTTCGTAGTTCTTCTGACACTACGCTGCGCTCAACTTCGCAGCATACCAAAACTGTGTTGTGCTTATCCTCGCAGCTTCCAAAAACTGATTTTCACAAAAAGTCTCCATCCATGCTGTGCTTAGCTTCACAGTTCCCAAAAATTAATGGGTTCAAAATTTTACCCCCTTGGGATAGGCCCAACAAGCCCCTAACACTTACATGTGGGTAGCCCCTGATCCACCTGAAACTTTGGCGTCTTCTAGCTGTTCCTCCTCCGGTGGACCGGTCAATGCAGAGACGTCATTGTATTCGACAATCAACTTCTTGAGTGCGTCCTTCGTGTCCTTTTTCACGTGCCTTACTGTGTCAAGCATTTCAGGTGTTATCTCTTGTCCTTCCTACTCTTCCACCTATTGCTAACCATCTTGAAACTCTTTCAGTTCATCCTTTATCTCCTGTGAAATGAGGCTCGCTTTCTCCAGGAAGGGATGTGTTTTATCCCCAATTGCAACCACCTTCTCTCTTAAATTTTGCACTTCTTTCTTTAGTGCGTTGACCTCCTTGTATCTGTGCAGTCGTTCTCACGCTGGTAACACTTTAACTTCCTCATCCAAATTTTTGAATTATGTCTACTTAGTTTTGAGAGAATTCTTTGCTTCTAGCCACTCTGGGTCTTCCTGAAGGTTAGTGAATGCCTTAGAAGCCACCTCTAATAAACTTTCCCATTTAGATACTTCCCTGGCTATGCTTTCTGCCGCGACTTTTACCTCTTTTTCCCTTATTTCTGCCTCGTTCGGTAGTATCTTTTGCTCAAGTTGAACCTTTAATGTAGAAATGTCAGCTTCATTGTTGATCTCCATATCGTCTATGTCTTCCTTAAGTTTGTTCACCATTTGGCCCATCTTGATAACAATATCCGCGGGCTCCGTTTGTAATTCAAATTTTGGTATTTCATCTGCAACCACACTGATCGTGGATTCTATCCTTTTTCGATGATCATGTTCATCTTGAAGCTCCATAGCTTTTCGCGAGCTATTTTCCTCCAACCCTTTGCAGCTTGTCTGCAATTTTGCTTGACCTTTAATTGCATCAGTGGTTTTGTCATGCATCTCTTCAAAAACTTGCAACTACAAGTAATGTAGGCATGGCAACAGGATCTTCACAAGATCGAATTCCATGCTCTCTACATCCTTTGTATCCAACATTATTTCATCCGGTAGCGGCAACCTTACTGCTAATGGTTGTAAATGGACTTTCAGGTTCCTTCCTCTTTGATGGTTCTTCAATAATGGGGCATGGAATTGGATTGTCCTCCCCATCATCGCTTAGGACATCAAATATCTCGACCCAATACTGTGCACTCCATTCTTTCATGAGAATATCAATATCTTCCTCTATCATGTGATAGCGTCCCTCGAACCATTCTACGTTCTTCCTTTGCGCCTTTGCTGAGATTTCAATGCAATGCATGTTAGCATAAAAATTTATAGTTTGTATGTATTTGCTTGTTACCTCTTTTGATATGCATGGCGTGACGGTGATGACATCGCGTAGTTGATCGTAGTAGGTGTGGAACACCTCATTTGTTGCATGCTACCTCTGTGGATCTAGGTTCTCCCATAGGTTTTGATAGTGTGGTCCTCTGCAGTCACCTATATCAATGATCACGTCGACATAATCATTTGGTTCCTTCCAACCGACAAACGCCATTAGGACTATTAGCCATGTGAAGTGGAAATAAGTTCCACTTACCTGTACTTCAAGAAGCTCATCGAGGAATTCATTCATTAGGTACTGACACCAGTTATACTTCTCTCCTTCTGTGGCACTTGCACCTAGCAATACAGCGCCCACACTTACTTCCAGTGCTCTACATTTACTTAGAATTTTACCAGCTATTAGTTGAGTGACAAACTTTGTTGCATTGTCCTTTATATCATAAGATTGAAAACCTCACATTCCCTTCGCGGCAAGTGTAGTCTGTTTCATTAATGTGGCTACTTCTTTATCCTTACTTTTTCCTTGGAAGAATTTCTTTGGATCTATGCCTCTCTTACTCAAACCTGTTATGCGATGGATCAAATAAATGTGCAGGTCGATGTTACGGTTGAGCCATAGGTATCCTTGGTGCATGCTCTCCATTACGGTTCGCACCACTACATTAACTTCTAGTGACCTGTCCAAATGCAGGAGTTGTAATAAATTTAATAGTCCCGACTCTGCAACTCCAGATAACCATCTTTCTGCGACTAAGTTCTGGTTTCCTTTTACATCTTTCTTCCAACACATATACCTGTCTGGCTGGAACTGTAGAAACCTTGGTTCATTGTTCTCCTTCTGTATTTGTAGTAGGTCATAGTCTTCCCATTTCCATTCTTGTATTTTTTCGAGGATATTATCGGCCAATTTCACATGTTTTGAGATTGGTGATAGTAAAATATCATATTTCGTAGTCTTTGGTAGCTTCAGTGTTGGCGCATCCTATTCCCTCGACAAGATATAGTAAGGCGTGAACCTGAGTGGAATTTCCTTAGTGGTCTGCAGACCCTTTGGCAATACAGAGCTTATCTTTGGTAGCTTCACCTTCTGCAGTGGTTCTTTTCCTTTGGGCTGCATGGATACAATGTGCCTTGGTGATCTTCGGGATGCTTTGTGCTTATCTTTGACAATATTCTTTACGGGGGTTCTCATTAACCCTTCAATACCTCCATATTGAAATACCTTCACAACCTCCGGGAGCATGATTTCTTTCTCTACCGAAGACCTTTCAAACATTCACTTGGGGCTTTCTCAACAGGGTACCTTCTAGCTTGCAGAATAAATCAGAAAATAATGTCCTCAAGAAATTGTAAGTGCTTAGTAACACCTACAAGACAGAATATAATGGTATTTATAGGCACAGCTAGCCTTCCTCCGCTCCTCTTAACGGTAAGATAAGATTTAAATGTTGTAACCGTTAACCAAATCTATCAAAGATATCGGTCCTTTCTGTCATTAACCTATTCAGGATGGTTATATTTGCTTTAAATGCCCAAGTGGTCAATAGGAAAGTACTGTATAATGGTTATATTTTCGACCGACACTGTAACGACTATTTTTCTGGAGCGTTGCGTGAAACGGCGCTGCAGGTGAACATATGTCCTGTGCAGTTGCTTTGCAGTATTTCATTTCTTTTCTCTTTGCGGTTTCCTTTTGAGCATCGCAACAACGCAGTTCCCTTTTTTTTTCCACATGCGCAGCTTTAGCAGTGCTAGACAGTACAGAGACCTTTCTTAATAAATTACATGTACAGACTCTTAGTAATTTCTAGTGTCCAATTTAAACTGTTCTTGACACTTAGAATTTTTCCCTTCTTCTTGATTATACAGGATTCTACGAAGCAGGACTATCACGGTAAAGCTTTAGTCTGCTTCCATTTATCAGATTGGGTAATGTATCACTGGCTAAGGTAGCTAATTGGATTGGACCACCATTAGTAACCTGTATAACTATATATGGGCCAAGCCAATATATTTTAAATTTTCCAGGAAACTTCAAGAATTTACTATCGTATAGGAGGACTAGATCACCTACCTAAAAAGACTTATTCTTTATGTGGCAATCGTGCCATGCTTTTTCTCATTCTTTCTGCACTTGTTGGTGGAATCCCACGATGAAGCGATATTCTTCCAACGCAACCAAGTGTAACAGTCTTTCTTCCAGTGTTGCATGATCTTCCATCCCTATAAATGAAGCTATTCTCAAGCTGGGAATAATATATTCGATTGGCATTATTGCTTCCTGCCCACAAGCCAATCTGAAAGGTCTATGTCCAGTTAATTTTTTGCATGTTGTTTTGTATGCCCATAATACAGATGGAATGCATAGGTCATAGTCATCATGGTTTATGTTGCATATCTTGGTTAGTGCATTCTCAAGTACTTTATTGAACGCTTCAACAATTCCATTCACTTGTGGTTGATAAGGCATACTATGTTGATGATGGATGTAGAACTCTTCGATTAAAGCTTCAATGGTTCTGTTCAGAAAATGAGTGCTTTGATCGCTCATCAAAATATTTGGACATCCAAATCGTGTAAGGATGTTCTCAAAGATAAAATTGGTAGTTGTGGCTGCAGTGCAGTCCTTTACTGATTTTGCTTCTGCCCATCTTATGAGGTAGTCAAATGCAGTAATAATGTACCTCACACCAGTTCTTTTTCTCGGTGGGTTAATAGGTCCCACGAAATCGATTTCCCATTTGTTGAATGCCTGCAAGGTCAGCTGAGGGTTCAACAGAATTTCATCTCTTCTTGATGGATTCCCTGTCCTCTGACAGACATTGTAGTTCTGGCAATGTTATTTGGAGTCCTTATGAATCGTAGGCCACCATAGCCCTGCGCGTAATATATTCTGCGCAGTAGCCCTACCTGCATAATGAACTCCTGCGACTGCTGAGTGCGCATCAGTTAATATAAATGGCTTGTCATGTTCCAATATGCATCTTTGTAGCACTTCATCAGGTCCTAACTTGTAGAGTTGTCCTGCGACAATGGTGAAGTCTATGGCTCGCACTACCAGCTGCTTCCTCTGCTGCATAGTGAAATCGGTAGGTGCGGACCCGGTAGTTAGAAAGTCAATAATGTCCTGATAATAATCATCGGCAACCTGTATAGGAAACAATTGTGCAACAGGAAGATTGTCTTCGAGATTCGTAGGTTCCTCTCCTGACTCAATCCTTGATAGATGATCAGGGCCTAAATTTAATCTGCCTGGCTTAACTACTATTTCAAAATCATACTCTTGGAAGAGTAACAACCATCTACATATCGGCCCCCCTAACACTGGCTTATTGACCAGGTATTTTAATGAAGAATGGCCGGTAAACATTGAGAAGTGCGCACCAAGCAAATAGTGTCTGAATTTTTGTAGCATATATACCATTGCGAGTCCTTCCCTTTCAATAGTCGTATAGTTCTTCTCAACAGATGACAGCTTTCTGCTGGAAAATGCAATGGGATGATCGATGCCTCCTTCTCTTCGTTGCACAAGAACGACACCCAATGCTATACATGAAGCATCAACATGTACGTGAAATGGCTTTTCCCAATCTGGAAAAACTAGGATCGACATAGTGACCATTTTCTCTTTCAATGTGTGAAATCCTTTCTCACAGTCCTCATTCCAAATGAATCATGCATCCTTTTTTAAAAGATTCTCCATTGCTGCGGTTATCTGTGCATACCCTTTTATGAATTTCCTGTAGTACCCGGCACGCCCTAGTGTAGTGCACAATTGTTTAACTGAATTTGGTGTAGGCAAGTTTACAATAACTTCGATCTTTGCAGGGTCAACCATTAATCCCTGCTTACACACAATGTGTCCTAGCATAATCCCATAAGGAACACAAAAAATACACTTCTTCAAATTCAAAGAAATATGATGTTGTCTGCATTTTTCCAGCATCATCCTAAGGTTCGCGGCATGGTTCTTGAGTAGCCCAAAAATGGTCCAATCATCGAAGTAAACCTCTAAAAACTTGTGGATGAATTCTTTAAATGCTGCAATCACCACTCTAGAAAATAAGGTTGTTGCGTTCTTCAAACCAAAAGGCATCACTGTATATTGGAACGACCCCCATTTTGTTGCAAAAGTGGTTTTGTGCCAATCAGCCGCATCAATTCTTATCTGGTGGTATCCAGAAAATCCATCATTAAAAGAGTATGCCTCATTCCCTAGAACATTATCTAGTACTTCATCGGTAAAAGGTGTAGGAAATGGGTCATGCATCGAGACATCATTCAACTTTCTGAGATCAACACAGATCCTGATCTCACCCTTTGTTTTCTTGTCTTGGATGAGCATCGGGCTTATTCATTTAGATTCTTCAATAGGCTCAATGATCCATGCATCGAGCATCTTGTAGGGAATACTTCCTGATATTCCTGTAATATACCTGCAATCTCCATAGCTGTATCATCATCCTAGTAGTCTCCTATTGTTGTGAACTTCGGCTCTTCGCTAGTACTGATGTTCACTTTCTTTGTTTTGACCAGTCCACTCATATCTGGAATCTCTAGTGGAGGTCCTTCTACTTCGCATTTTCCTTCCGATTCAGGGATCTTTATATTGCGTGCATCTTTCTCATCGGTGTCTTCCTTATCTTCATCTATTTCATCTAAGTTATAATAGTCCAAGACTTGCTCGACTTTTTCTGTCCAATCTGGTTGTAGACTCGCAAGTATGTTGTTTGCTTAAAAAAACTCTTCTAATGTTATGTTTTCCTCTATGCAATCTGGTGTAAATATCTTTTCCTTGATAAGCTGCAGTGCGTCATGGATAGTCAGATGGTCCTTTTCAAAGCTAAAGTGATTTTGAAAGATTGCAGTGAGGACAGACCAATTGTAATGTCCCCATCTTGACCCTATTGCATTAAAATGTAAATGATGTAATATTGTTATAAAATCATGGTGAGAAGCTCAAGGCCAAGGCCCCGCCATCAATTTATTGATGCATATGGTTTGCGTTCTATCCAAGCACATTGAAATTTCAAACATCATGTAAATATGCATTTTAAATAAAATACCCATAACTAGCTATGCAATGCAATAAGTGAAGGGGGCATGATTTTACAAGGAATTGGGAGGGAAAACATTCAAACCCTTGGATCCAATCAAGTCAAGCCAAGTTTCAATGAGAGAACCCATCAAACCATCAACTACCCATGTTGACTTTTGTACCCAATCATTGATTTCTTCCAAGAGTTGGTTGAGGTAGTTAATGCCTTAGGGAATGGGAGGTATGGCTGTCCAAATTCGAGTATGGGTAAGCAACCCTGCTCGGGAAATAACGTTTTGCTTCTTCGGCAAGAAAAGTGCCATGAATTGCTCCCCAAGCCATTATACATCAACCAGTTTCTCTTTTTCATGAGTTTGGATCTACCTGGGCATTTTCCAACCATGTTTTGAGGTGTTTTCCTTCATTATTAGCTGGAAGAAGGGTGTTTTTGTATTGTATACCAGTGGGGAAGAAGCGGAATGGAGTTGGGGTTCCATAGAGACTATTTTTACTGTTAAATGCTTAGAGAGTTGGAGAGAAAACGTTTTCCTCCCTGTGAATGTTTTTCCCCATCGATTTTTGGATGGAAACGATTTGGGGAAAGCCCAAAACCATGGCCATCCTATTGGTAAATCCATTGCTTTGGCTTGAGCTTGAGTGTAAGTCTCCAGGGTTCAAATGTAGCCTGATAAACCTGGTTGTCGACTGGCTTGGCTCAGATGAAATGATTGATTGGCTGTCAATGAGTGAATGTCCCCTTTTCCTTGTAAGAATCATGCCTAGCTCGGGGGTGGCAGTTGTGTTGAGATATTGATGAACACAACTGGCCTATGGTTGGGTGGAACATTGCAGCGACTTAGCTAGTTGTTTGGGACTATTGCATAATGAAGATAATTGTTTTCCTGTCTATGTATTTACTTCTGCAATGTTTAAATTGATGACTATTTGATATGTTGTATGCACGTTTATTTTATTGTTGTGAATCTAATTAATTGGGCTGAGATAATGTAAAATCCCCATGAGATTGGCACCGTGTTCCCTCACTTGAATTGGGTTCACAGGTGGGTGTGTTACACCAATCCGTGGTTCCTGTGCACAGCTCCTCCTCCAGGTACCATTTCTTTGGAATAGGCTCCTCCAGCATATGCACAAAGATATGTACCCATTCTATTTGTGGTCTTTCTTTCCAAGCCTTTGCACAGGCTGCAATATGATCCTTTGGATCCATCTGGCCATTATATTTCTCAAATGGTAGTGTAACCTTATTAGCGAATCTAATCTATATTTTTATTCTGCACTAGTCCCAAGTTGTCAATGTCTTTTTATGCGTAGCCCACCATCTGGCAGGTGTCTCGCGGAGTGCCATGTCTAATGCTGAGATGCGATGTTCATCTATAGCTACTGCAGTGTATTCTTTGATAAATGAATAGACATTAGATGTACCATCATAAGTGGGGATTGGGCTGACCTGCTTTCCAATCCAATGGAGTGACTTTGTAATTGTTGCGCATCTCCTGGAAGATATTTCATGCATTCTATGTTTCCAGATATCTAAACCTGCCTCAGAGTCTGAGATGCAAGAACTATCGTAGCGCCAGCTAAGTGTTCCATCCGTAGTAGGATGAGTATAATCTGCAACATTTATTGTCATCTTATAGATATGGTCAAGGTCTTGAGCTCTGTACTCTTCTTGAATTGGTTCAACATATCACTCCCCCTGCGAAGGGTCCAATGGTGTGACAACCCTTATCTCATTGCCTTCAAATATCATTTTCATTGTCTTTGGATTTATGATGGTGGAGTTTGTCATTTCCCAATCGATACCCAGTAGTGTTGGATAAGGATTGCTATGATCCACAATTTCAATTACTTTGAAGTCTGCGTAACTTCACACTCCGTCAATGTCAACAATGGTATTGGTTAACCTTCCCAATGGTATAACCATGCCTTAATTAGCCATTCTTAACTGTATAGGTGACCACTGTAACTTTGGTTTCCCCATTGCCTTCCATGTCTGCTTGGTCAACACATTCACTTCAGATCCGAGATCAAGAATGATCTTTTCCATCTCGTAGTCTCCTATCTGTGTAGTGTACCGCATTTCCCTCCCGGTTGTTTTGGGGCTCCTAATGTTACGTACTGCACCATGCGCAATCCCTTTCTTACTGCCTAATTCATACTGATTTATCAGTTTTTCAAATTCCATAAGAGTGTCTTTGTTTTTTAATAACTTGATGCAGCTGCGTAGGAACTGTGCAACAAAATTGGATGTATCTGGTGCAGTGCGCGTCTGATCATGTGCTAGCGGCATGTCTTCTATCCACGGTACTTCACTCCTCAATGAGATTCTTGGTGAAGTAGGTGGTGGTTGTTTGAACATGTCCCACGCTTCTTTAAATATTTCTTTATTTTTCTGTAAGTTCAAAGGAGGTGCTTTCCCATGAGCTTTTCTAATCCCTACTATTTCTCCAGGGTTTTTCTTAGGATCTGTTGTTCCAAAAGTCGAGGCTTCTACGCTTTTGTTTATTTCTGTATCAACGCCTATTGATGTATATGTAACTTCAGAATATATTTCACCCATGTATATTGTACTCCTATAGAGATGTTATTATTCCTCTATACATAAGTGTTGTCATTTGTATTGACAAGTGTCGCAAGTGTCGTCACTTGTAGTGATGGGTTATTAGACCACCAAGTGTGGGGTCGGCCCTGATTAGTTTAACCATGGGTTATTAGACTGAGTTAGACAAGTCAACCCTGCTAGGTTATTGGGAAGGATGCGTCATGTATAAATAGAGAGTGGGAGATCTCTATTTTAATCATCTCATTATTCACTCCTACATCACTCTAAATGTGGTGCACTAGTTGAGGAGGAGGCATATTTGTTGGTAGAAGACTATCTCTTGTACTTTCGTTGTATCATTGCTCTTTCTATCTCTGAGGAAGTTGTGGGGTTTTCACCTTTATGGTTTTCCCCCGTGAAACTCTGTGTGTCTATTGTCTCATGTGATTGCTTGGTGTGATTGATATGCATTGTTATACTTGATATGTTGTACATTTTATTCTTTTAGTAAAGATCCTAGAGTATGTTGAATTAATGCTCAAAAATTAACATGGTATCAGAGCTAACCTGAGAAGAAGACATTTTGCAGTGGCAGAAACTAGGGTTTCGTGTTTATTGGGTTTCTCTCCATAGATTTTGGAAAAACAACAAGGTGGATTGACTCTACTCATCAAAGAGAATCTTTCTGTCCAATCCGAATTCAATTATGGGCACTTTCATTTTTGCCCCTAAAATTTAGGGTTTCCACAAAAATATGCATTTATGAAATTTGAGGACATAGCTGGAGGCTCCTTGGAAAAATCTAAGTTTAGAGCATTGGATCGATATTTTTGGTTGGGTGAAGCTCCGGTAAACTCAAACCCTAATTCAGGGTCATCCCTAGTGAATCCGGGAAGACTAAAAGGCATTTTCGAAGGGAGAAACTTTGCAGATTTCAAATTCTGAATATACCAGGCTGATCAGCTCATCAAGGCACATCTTTCTATCCTTTCAGAAAGTTGAAATTCACATTTTGAATTTTTAGGGTTTCTCTTACAAAGCCTAATCGGGCACGAGATCCATATTTTTGTAAATCAAGTGGTAAGACCTAAATATTTTCTATTTCCATTTGAATTACTCTTTAAGATAGACCTAAATCTTTTCTATTTCCATTTGAATTATTTTTGTAAATCAAGTGGTAAGACCTAAATATTTTCTATTTCCATTTGAATTACTCTTGAATTAATCTTTTCTATTTCCATTTGAATTACTCACCACACCAAGCTTGAGGATAAGATTGAAGAGGCTGATAAATTTCGAGCATGGAAGTATAGGATTGGGTTAATCCTGGAAGAAAATGAATTGGATAGTTACATAAGTTCTGAGGTCCCTATCCCAGAAGAAGAAGAGGCTAAGGCCTTGCATAAGAAGAACTTGGTCAAGGCAAAGAGGATCATTGCTGATTCTATCAAAGACCATCTCATACCACATGTGTCATCTCTAAAGACACCCAAGGAGATGTTTGATTCCCTGACCAAGCTAATTGAAGGGAAGAACATAAATCGGAAGATGACTGTGAGGAATGAATTGAAAGGGGTAATGCTTCAGAATGGAGAGACCATTCAATCTTATTTATCTAAGGTCTCTCATATCAAGGAACAACTTGAAGCTGTGGATGAAGTAGTGGACAATGGTGAAGTTGTCATGACCACATTGAATGACCTACCTAGGTCATGGGATTCATTTATTCAAGGAATTTGTGCAAGAAGGAAGTTGATCTCCTTCAGTAGACTGTCGGAGGAATGTTCACAAGACGAGGCTAGGCTTGTAGCCCATGAAGAAAAGATGGGAAGTCAAGATCAAGCTCTCGCAGCTCACACCAAAAGAAGCAAGCTGAAGAAGGAGCACTCTCATTACAAGAGATCCTCTCACAACCATCAAAAGAATAAGAAGGATCTAAGATGCTTTACATGTAATGAGAAGGGACACTTTGCCGCAGATTCTCCGAAGAACAGAAGGGACAACAACAACAACAACTTCAACAAGAAGAAAAAGAATAACAAAAGAAGATATCATGCTCATGCTGCTAAGGATGATGAACCTCCCAAGAAGAAGGCTAGATCAGAAAGTGATGACTCATCAAGCAAAGATGAATATGTTCTAATCTATGATCTCATAGGTACTATCTCTCATGGTTGTAATGATTGGCTTATTGAGAGTGGGGCTTCCAAACACATGACTGGGTTTAAAGAATTGTTTGTAAACCTATCTGAACATGAGTCACCCCATAAGGTGAAACTTGGGGATGACTACCAATATCCTATCAAAGGAAGTGGTGAAGCTTCTTACAACCTAGACTCTGGAAAGTCTTTAAAGATGAAAGAGGTTCTATATGTACTTGGTCTCAAGAAGAATCTACTTCCCATATCTGGATTGAATGCAAAAAAAATGAGGGTTGCATTTGTAGATGGCCAAGTACTAATGTGCCCAAAGGGCAAGACCATAGAAGATGCAGTAGTTATTGGAGAGCAAGAGGGAGGATTGTCCAAATTGAAGGGACAACCCGAACATGCCATGGTACATGAATCCATGGATCCAAGTGAACTTTGGCATAGAAGGATTGCACATGTGCACTATAGAGCACTACAAATTGCAAGTAAAGCTGTAGAGGGTCTTCTTGAAATCAAGACAAAGCATGAAGGGGTTTGCAGAGGATGTGCAAAAGGAAAGAACATTAAGAAGGCATTTCCAAGTAGTGAAAGAAAAGCTAAAGGAATATTGGAAATTATCCACTCCGATGTATGCAGTCTGATGTCATCCAGTTGTCTAAGTGGGTATGTATACTATGTCTCTTTCATTGATGATTTATCTAGAAAGACTTGGGTTTACTTCTTGAAGAACAAAGATGAAGTGTTTGATAAGTTCAAGGAATTCAAAGCCTTGATGGAAAATCAAACTGATAAGAAGATCAAGACATTCAGATCCGACAATGGCGGGGAATTCACTTTAGGTGATTTCAAGAAGTTATGCAGTGATTTAGGGATTAAGAGGGAGTGGACTACTCCCTACAATCCACAATAGAATGGAGTTGCAGAAAGGAAAAATAGAACTGTTGGGCCCAAGTTGGGACAAAGTTTTGGTAACATTTTTTGTTAACGGACAATCCACCCGAGCGGATGCGAGTCGGATCTCCCTAGATCAATGTGAGTCTAGAATAAATGGAACAAAATACAAAACTCATTTCCTAGATCCAGTTACAGATTGAGTACTTAGATATCATACCTTTCAGATCGCGGATCCTTCTCCTTGTTAATGCTCCAAGTCTCACGGTCGTCAGATCTCCAGTTGCAAGACTTGTCAAGACAATATGGAAACAATACAAGCAATACAAGATATCTAAACAATAATTGATCTAAACTAACAGTTGAGGAAGAAAGTTCTAAACATCATCAACGAGACAACATTTATGGAAAGAGATTATATTAACTGTATAAAAATGGGAATTACATAGAAAGGATGAAGCTACAACCAAAGCCTCAACGTTTCATCCTCCATCCAACATGTCCAAGCCAAGCCTCCAAGATGGTACAAGCTTCCTAATCACCAATATCGATCCTATCAGCATAAGGGTACCATAGACCTCCCCCCCTTCTCATGGAGAGAGTGGATGTTTATATAGGGCTAAAGATATAGGATAGGTTGAGGATTAAGGGGAGATGGTTAAGGGATCTTTCCATAAGGTTAGGAACCGAAATGCCACCTCACCTAGAGCGTAGGGATAGGCCTCAACATCACTCATCTTCGAGAATGGGCTTGAAGATACTCTTTTATCCAAATAACTAACATCATCACAGGTTGCATTAGGACAACCTGTAACATCGCATGTTGTACAAGGGAAGACTGTGACGACCTTGAAAAGTAGGTCATTTAATCCCTCCAGTCATGGGAAACTTCAGGGATGTGTTTTTACTCGAAAATGGGTTTAGGTAAAATAGAAAAGAGTTTACATAATGGTCAAGATGACGACCTTATCACAACGGTCATGATGACGACACTTGGTCATAATGACGATACTTGCAATGGTCATGGTGACAACACTAGGTCAGGACGACGACACTTGCAACACTTGCACAAGGGTGACGACATTTTGGTGTAACATTTTTGAAGATAGAAGAACATGAGCTGAATGCAGCTCTGAAACAAATTGAATTTTGGCTAAGTACTGGGGATGCTGCGAAGACACACATAGTAGCCATGTTTTGAGTGATGCTGTAAAGATCAGTACTGTGCAGAAGCAGTGCTACGGAGATAGGAGGCCACGTGGAGCCAGCAACGCGTAGTGTTGGATGAGGATCAGGTACAGGCATTGAATGGAATAGTAGTGGTCTAATTTTGGAAAGATGCTCCAGAATTGCCGAGGGGCGGGCATGAGCATATCAAGAAGGCGACCAGCTGTACGAGTTCATTAAGTAGAGAACGACTCAGGGAAAGTGACAACTGAACGTGCTTAGTGGTACGAAACCATTAAGTGGAGAACGATGCTGAGAAAGCAACTAGAGGCCGATCTAGTTGAATGAGGCCGTAAAGAGGACGAATGGTCTGCAGAGAAAGTGACTGGGAGCTAAGCTAGTCACATGAGTCCGATTAGTGGAAGGGCGGCTCAATGAAGATGACCTATTGGTGTGCACAAAGTAGGAAGGCCGAAAGTGACATAAAATAGGCATGGAGGACTACCACGACAACACACTTGCTACCAGAGGACAGCAAGCCGGTTTAGGTAAATCGGGGCATTTTTGTAAACCCTAAGGATTTTTGGGTTTAGGTCTTCGGCATTGTAAAGACATGACCTTCGGGCATGGTCTATTTAAGAAGACATTTTTTGTAAGGGAAAGTGTTGGTTCTTTATTTATTGTTCTTTGTTTTGGGGTTCTCTCACTACTTTTGTTGTAGATGTATTGTAAGATCTATTCTGAGTGAGAAACCATTGTAAAGGCTGTACAATTGAGTGTGTAGAGACCTAGTCGAGAGAAGAGAGTCTATAGCTGAGTGCGCAGACTAAGAACGGCTGTCCCCTTCCCACTAAAGATATATATAACAACCGTTCTTGTGGATGTAGCTTCCCACCCAGGGGAGTGAACCACGTTAAATAGTGTGTTGTGCGATTGAATGGAACAATGTGTGTATGATTGTGTTTATCTATTTTCTGTAGATGAATGTCTGAATATTTTCTTACATTCTGTTATGTGAGACTTTTGTATGCATTTGCCATTAGGAGAAGTATGGAGGTGATATGTTAAGTTTGCAGGAATAGATGAATGGTTAATACTTAGCTTTGCTTCCGAAAGCAGTGATTCAGTTATTTGTTTAAGTGTCAAGAGATTGCTTGAGTACTTTAATACGCGCAACAGATGAATGTATGATAGAAGAATGGTAACTGCGGTGTATGCTTAAAATAGTAAACACTCTAAGTGTATAAGTGAATGTTAAAGTGATATCCGTTTGGATGCATAAACGAGTGGATGAGTGATACTCATGTTAGTTCCTTAAGCATTTTCAACCACTTCAAGTATAAGATGAGTGGTATTGTTGGCAGTCTCAGTAGAAGTAGTGGTGCGGACGGTGACATTGTCCATCCCTGCGCAGTCTCACCTCACAGCGCATACCCCCTATTGCACTGCGTAGTACATTTGTCCAAACAACTCATCACATACTGTGGAAACCTAATTCCGCAGTACCCGATAGATACAGCTTGGGTGAGACCTCAACCTGCTCGTAGGTTGTTGCCGAAAGGGCCAGTGCGAAGGGGTTTTGTTGGTCAAAGGGAAATCAGGAAGAACCTGGGTCTTATTGAAATCCTCTGGGTAAGTTATAGCCAACAAATGGTTCCGTTGTCATGCTAGAATCCGTGATGAGTTGCAATCATGATGTGTGATGAAGAATACCAGTTCCTGGAAGGCTCTGACAACTGGCAACCTGAAAAGACAAAAATCCAAGCTTGGTGGGACAAGACCAGAAGAGACATTGCAAGGCAAGAGAATAGACATCCACGTCTATCTGACGCACAGTGGTCAGATAGATATCTATGGGAAGATATTCATGAGATTTTATGGGCATCATTTCCAAATGAGCTCCACATGTGGATCTTGCGGCTCGCAGAAAAGAAAACCTGTTTTCAAGGAGGAGTTCTTACGGAGTGGAATCCTAAGCTCATAGCATAGCTCAAAGCAATAGATAGCCCGCTGACACGCACAGTTGATTTTTGGGTCGATCATATGCTAGAAGGCTTCATAAAAGAATTTGCTATAGACACACTCAAATCCTACAGCCAAGCAAAAGCATACATTTTTGGAGGATTCCAAGGTAAGTTGCTGAACAATATCAGTCTATACATTAAGATGCTGTTAGCTGAGAAAGTTGTTTTAAGAATGCAGTAATATTTTCAAGTTTGTCATGGTAAACAATATATATAGTGATTCTGATGAAGATAATCATAATCTTAGAAGTGGTAAGAGGTATAAATTTAATAAGAATCTTGGAGGCCCTGGACTCCATATCGATACTGAGATTCCTTGCGACCTTGACAATGAAGCCGTGCCACCATTTACCCCTCAGAACCTACTGGCTGCAAAGACCATGCCACCCTTATCTCAGAACCGACCTGCTACGTAGCCCACCCCACAGAATACTCGATCCAGTACATCTACCCCGATAAGCCCATTTGTTTTAACTCCATAGATCCCTTTACAGCAGCCGCACAGTAATGCGGGTGCCCCACCACCTAATAGGACAATGCCAAACAATGATATGAAGCTGCCAATATTAAAAGGAACTGGCCTAGAATACCTTGACCAACATTGGTTCCTTTGCGAAGCCGTATGGAGTGTAAGACAAATCCAGGATGATGCAGTGAAGAGAGCACAACTCATCACCACTTTCAGGGACAGAGCTTTACATTGGTTCATGAAGTACTCTAACACACAACCGAGAACCCTCGCAGAAATTAAAGATGCGCTTGTGGCAGAGTTTAAGAAACCCAAATCTGAATCTTAGTGTATAACAGAGTTGAAAGAAATAAAGCAGAAACCAACTGAAATGGTTTGAGAGTTTGATCAGAAGTTCAAGACCATATTAGACAAAGTGAGCTTTGTTATAGCCCCAGAATAGCACAAGGAAAGGTTCATTGCTACGCTGTTACCCCATATTAGATTACCATTGATGCAGCAGAAGGTTACGTCGCAAGAAGAGGCCTTGGAGATCACAATGAAGCTAGGAGCTTCATCGATTGGTGAGACTAATTCTGGGTTGTCTCAGATCCAGAACCAGCTGACCACCCTGACACTAGAACTTCAAAGCATGAAAAATGGCAAAGAACAAAGGTATGAACCTAGACATGAGGTCTAGTGTACAAGTTGTAAAGGAGAAGGCCATGACCGAGAGCATTGCCCTTTATTCCGCGACTATATTAATAGTGGTGCGCCCAACCCAATAAATCAGAATCAGGCCCCATGGTGTGTAATTTGTAGAACCATAGGACACAGACCTGAAGACTGCTATCTCATAGAGAAGTATGTGAAAACACCTAAAAATTTATAATTCACCTTATGTAAATCAATTTGACATGATGAATCCAACTGCCGCGCATATGAGCTAATGAATGAGAGAAAATGGGATATGGACTCAATGAGAGGCATTGGCTTGTACAATGTACAAGAAGATAACGAGCCGAAATAAGAGAATGTGCAATATGACCAAGAAGGATACAGAGGTCGTGGTGTTGGATACTGCAGCAGAGGAAGAAATGCTAGCCCGGCATAGGGAAGAGGCCGCGGCCAAGTCATTTGTTATAATTGTGGCCAGCCAGGTCACGTATCTAAAGATTGTGTTAATGCATGCACTACATGCAATTATTGTAAATCATTTGAGCATGTTATTGAAGATTGCCCAGTGCTAGAGGTGGAAATGAAGAAAAGAAGACAGACGGATGCACCAAACACAAACGTCTAGCGGATCACAGTGGAAAGTAGACCAGTAGACCGGAGCATCAATGTGGTCACGCGCAGTGGCGCTTAGACTGGCCGCGATAGGGGAGCAGAAGCTTCCACATCAGGGGAGGCTCACAGAAAGCAGTCTCCTCTGGAGACAGTATGGATAAGGAAATCTCCAGGTAAAATACCTGCTCTCGACCTATGAAAAAACAAGGAAGTCTTTATTGACGCGCGCGATACCTTCAGAGAACCATTAACAGAATCACATAGGATCCCGTTGCACAGTCATGAACCACATGTTGAAGACATGCTAGCAGCCTATGACAAAATAAGCACTGCGATGGATGTCAGCACCTCCGTTGTGCAGTTCCTACGAAGCTGCATGAAGCTACTCAAAAGTGAAAATGCCTTAGTAGAGCTGTAGAAGTTCATAAACCAATTTGAACCACAAAAGGGAACAGAGTCTTCTGATAGCACAATACATCACATAAGGAAGCATAAAAGAACACGCCAAGAAATGAGACTTACCACGCAGATAGGAGATTTTGAAATGAATGAAGTCATCCTTGACCTGGGATCTGAAGTAAATGTCTTAAGTAAATAGACATGGTAGCAGATGGGTCAACCAAAGTTGTCATGGTCACCTATCCAGCTGATAATGGCTAACCAAGAGAAATTCATACCCTTTGGCCGGTTAGCTGACGTGATAGTCGACATTGATGGAGTCCAAAGTTATGCAGAGTTTGAAGTTATCGATATTGTGGATGATAGTCAGCCTTTTCCTTCACTACTAGGAATTGACTAGGCTATTGATAACTTGGCTATTATCAACTTAAAAACAAAGAAGATGATATTTGAAGGGAAGCATCTTAGGGTCATCACACTGTTGGATCCTGTAGACGGTGACAGATATAGTGAGCCGATTCCGGAGGAATCCAAGGTTCAAGACTTGGACAGACTATACCAACTCACAGTGAACCAGGAAGATTACATTAATCCTACTATAGATGGCACACCTAGCTAGAGATGTGACAACTCCTGCTTCCTTGATTCGGAGGCAGGGCTGGAAAATTGGCAAACCCGGATGCATGAAGTATCAACAAGAAGGTGCACGTAGGTTACGAAATCACTGCGCTGGATAAGAAAGGAGGTAAGTCCTATTCCCACATATGATGGTTCTGCTAATGTTTACAATTTCATCCAGGAATACACTACAGCTATTGCAGATGAGCACAAATTACCAGCATTGGATATCGCATTGCACGACACACCCACCATATGGTGGAATGCACACAAGTAGACATTGACCACTTGGGATCAATGTAGGATTAAGATGTAGATTCGGTTTGCTGACAGGGTTACTTTAGCCTTTGAGAAGTTTAATGGACAGACAGATCCTTGTCAGGACATTGAACATTGTTTGCAGACATGGCTAGAAAGGCCGCAGGAAGAATGGATGCACCTATTTGTGCATACCCTGGAGGATGACATTCCAAAGAAATGGTACCTAGACCTGGAGTTGCATAGGGAAACCATGGATTGGGAGATGTTGACTGCCAACTTCCAGAAGGACTTTAGCTTCGAGGACGAGAATCCGTTGATCCATGAGGCATTGCAGATAATTAAGGAACGCATATTTAGGGAAGACTGTCCTCACAGAAATATGACATTGGAAGAATTCTTTGGGGCAGATCACATTCCTGTGTACCTACAGCCGGAATGGAAGGAACACGAAGAACACCTTATCGAGTGTTACAACCTAGATGAGGACATCGATGATAGAAATGAAGACGATGATGATGATCCATGCAACATAAACATACCAGAATCAGAGGGCACACGCGACATAGAAAGACCTCTGTTAGAAATCCCAGATATGAGCGGACCAGTAAAGACACAGAAGGTGAATATTGGCACAAGCAAAGAACCGAAGTTCGCATCAATAGGAGACTATTGGTACAATCAGACTGTTGCGGAGATCGCAGACACTTTACATGAGTAGCAGGAGCTGTTTTAGACAAAATTTATAGAAATGAAAGGAATTCTGGGAGACCTAGGAGTCATGAAGATCCCCTTGAAGCCAGGTGCTAAGCCTGTGAAGCAGAGGCCATACAGATTGAACCCACAGTATAGAGAAAGAGTGTGCACAGAGCTGGATAAGATGCTTGAAGCAGTTATCATTGAACCTGTCGATGAATCTAAGTGGATTAGTCCCATGGTCATTCAGGATAAGAAAATGAAGGGTGAGATCAAAATCTGTGTGGATCTCAGAAAACTGAATGATGCTTCCATGCACGACCCATTCCCTATTCCTTTCACAGATGAAGTGTTGGACAATGTTGGAGGGAATGAGGCCTATTCCATTACTGATGGTTTCTCCGGATATCATCAGATTAGAATTGATCTCGTGGATAAGCATAAGACAACTTTTGCTACCGAATGGGGGTCATTCCAGTACACAGTAATGTCTTTTGGCCTGAAGAATGCACCCGCCATATTTTCCAGAGTGGTCGTCCCAGCATTCAAAGAGTTTATGCATAAGTTTCTCGAAGCCTATTTTGATGATTGGACTATGTTTGGTCTATTGAAGAACCATTATGTGAACGTGAGAATGATGCTTGAGAAGTGTCGATAGCATTAGATCTCTTTAAATATAAAGAAGTGTATTTTTTGTGTTCCTTATGGGATTCTACTTGGGCACATTGTTTGTAAGCAGGGATTGATGGTGGACCCTACGAAGATTTCCATTATTGTAAATTTGCCTACACCAACTTCTATTAAGATGTTGCTCTCTACCTTAGGCCATATTGGATACTACAGGAAATTTATAAAGGGTTACACGCAGATAACCATAGCAATGGAAAAGCTGCTAAAGAAAGATGCACCATTCATTTGGAACGCGGAATGCGAACAGGGTTTTGACACACTAAAATGAAGATGGTGACTACATCGATTCTAGTCTTTCTAGACTGGACGAAGCCATTCCATGTCCATGCTGACGCATCATGAATTTTCCTAGGAATCATATTAGATTAGCCAGGAGAAGGAGGTATTGACCAACCTATTTCATTCTCGATTAGGAAGCTCTCAACAGCGGAGAAGAACTATACTACTACTGAGAGGGAAGGCCTTGCGATGGTATATGCCCTATAGAAATTCAGAAACTACTTGCTTGGTGCGCACTTCCTTATGTTCACTGACCATTCTGCATTGAAATACTTGGTCAATAAGCCAATGTTAGGGGGGTGCATATGCAGATGGCTGTTGCTATTTCAGGAGTATGATTTTGAGATTGTTGTTAAGCTAGGTAGACTGAACTTGGGATCCGATCATCAGTCAAGGATTGAGTCAAGAGAAGAACCGTCGAACATTGAAGACAGTATTCCTGATGCACAATTATTTGCTATACAGGTTACTGATGATTATTATAAGGATATGATTAATTTTTTGACAACAGGGTTGGCACCGCAGGAATTATCTCTCCAGCAAAAGAAGCAGCTAGTGGTGTGTTCCGCAGATTTCACTATAATTGTAGGTCAGTTATACAAACTTGGGCCAGATGAAGTCCTACATAGATGCGTACTAGTTAATGAGAAACCATTTATTCGAGCAGAATCACATTCAAGTATCACTGGAGGTCACTACGTAGGAAGGGCTACCGCACAAGAAATATTGCATGCAGGGATATGGTGGCCTACGATCCATAAAGATTCCAAAGAACACTACCGGAACTGCGATGTCTGTCAAAGGACAGGAAAACCTTCTCGCAGGGATGAGATGCCATTAAAACCACAGTTGACCTTGCAGGAATTTGAAAAATGGGCCATTGATTTTGTGGGTCCTATAAACCCACCAGGAAAAAGAATTGGTGTGAGGTATATTATTACAGCTATTAATTACCTCACTAGATGGGTAGAAGCAAATCCAGTAAAGGACTGCAGTGCCAATACTGCTATGCAGTTCATTTTTGAAGAAATATTGTCAAGATTTGGCTGCCCGAATATTTTGATGAGTGACCAAGGTATTCACTTTTTGAACAAGACCATTGAGGCACTTATAGAGGAATTCCACATTCGTCATCAACGCAGTGCTCCATATCATCCATAGGTGAATGGCACTATTGAGGATTTCAATAAAATACTGGAGAACGCATTGACTAAGGTCTGTAATGTAAATAGAGATGATTGGGATCTGTACCTCTCATCTGTGTTATGGGCATACAGGACTACATGCAAGAAATTGACAGGACATACACCTTTTCAGTTGGCTTATGGGTAGGAAGCTATAATTCCAATGGAGTATATTATCCCTAGTTTAAGGATTGCCACATTCATAGGGATGGAAGACCCCGCAGCGCTAGAAGAAAGTTTTCTACACCTAGTTGGGTTGGAGGAAGATCGCTTCATTGCCTGCTTCCACGAGCAAGTTTAGAAAGACCACGAGAAATCTTGGCATGATCGCCATATAAAGAACAAGTGCTTTCAGGTAGGTGACCTTGTCCTCCTGTATGAAAGCAAATTCATGATGTTTCCTGGTAAATTTAAGATGCATTGGCTTGGTCCATATACTATGATACATGTTACTAACACTGGTGCAGTACAGTTAGCCAATTTAGCTGGCAATACCCTACCAACTTTGATCAATGGAAGCAGGCTTAAGCTATATCATGACAGCCTTGTTTCGCAGAATCTTGAATGATAAGCCGAGGAAGAGATTTCCAGGTGTCGGGTAGAGTTGAAATTGGAAACTGGAAATGTAAACGAGTCTGTACATGTATGATAAGTAGAACAATGTGTGTACCCTACAGCACTACTGAAGCTGTGTGAAAAAAAGAAAAAAAAAAGGAAAAAGGAAACTGGGCAGTTGAAAATTTTTGGCGCAGCACTCAGAAAAATAGTTGTTACACTGCTGTTGAAAAAAATAGCCATTAGGTGACCATTGCAAGCACTCGCTTCAGCATATAATGAAAAGATAGCCATTCTGAACACACTGACGATGGAAGGGACCGAAGGATTTGTTCAAACTGGCCAACGGACACCACATTAAATGCCCATCTAGCCATTGGAAGGCGTGGGGGGGACTCAACTACGCCTATAAATAACACTGCATAAGGACTCGCGGGAGTTACCAAACACTTATAATTTTCATGCGAGTCGCTCTTGGGCTAGCCATCCCTAGTCACATCTCAAAAACAGTTGCCTGCTCTCGCCAGTGAATGTCCAAATCACCAGACAGAGAAGAAGAGCTGACACTTCAAGAAGTAATCCGAGTTTTTAAGCACGGGGGGATTGTAGAGTTAATGAAAATCCCTACCAAGAAGACAATACTTGAACCCAGTCAAGCATCTAGAAGGTCACCTCGACATAATCTAACCATGCAAGATAAAGGGAAAGATAAAGGGAAAGATGTAACTGCACCACGAAGCAAGATTCTAAAGATAGGCCAGACGACACCGAGATCACCAGTCTTTCAGAAGGAACCCTTGAAGTTGACACCAGAGTATATATCACCACGGGAGTTGGATGCCCCATTCTTTAAATTGGCCAAGAATGCTAGATATGAAATCCCATTGTCGCTGATTTCAAAACATGTAGAGGTTGCGAAGAACCTACTCGGAAAGATCCTAGACTGTACGAGGGAGGACTTTGACCTCCTAGGAGTGTAGAAGGAAGAACCCCATGAGCCAAAGTACCCATAGTTCCAGCCTGACCAATACATGTGCTAGAAGAAGGACGCTAAGGGCATATTTAACTTTGTTGCCAAAAGCTGGTTGACACCAATAGTGGAGTCCAGATTGCTGAACCTACTCCGTCTACCTCATTTTGATCATTCGCCATAACTTAATGTAGTGGTTCACACGCTGATGGCCCGAATCCACCAGGCATATCTGTGGCTTGACATAAATGTCGATGTCAACATTGATTTAGTCCACCGCATCATAGGGTTAAGCAAGCGCGGTAAATATCCCAAGCAGTTCTTCCAAGGGAAGAGTAAGGAAAAAGAAGTTGTTGAGAAGATGAAGAAAAGACATGCACTGGTGAAAGGGAAAAGAGGTTTTCCCACATAAGAAATTGAATACAGAGCAACAAGATTTGTTACCCAGTTGCTTGCAGGAAAAATCCTAAAAATAGCTAGGCCTCCGGAGGTGCCTGCGGGTGTAGTACTACTCAGTGTCGCAGCAGTTGAAGGCACCCAATTCAATTGGTGCCAGTATCTTCTTAATAAGTTCCTGGATGAACTCAATGATACCCAGGACAATGGCGGACAGTTCCACTTTACATGGTTGATTATCCTCATTGCATTCGTAGGGTGGAAGGAACTGGAAAAATATGTTGGTGTAATTGCAGAAACTAACGATCCCAAAGGATTCCGCTATGCCAACCTTTGGGAAAATCTGAATGCACAGCGGCAGCATGTGACAACTGAGGTATTCTATCAGTATTACACGTAGCTGTGCCAGGTGATCACCTGTACATCGTGCCTTACAAAGCAGCTAATGTCGAAGTACATTTACATTATTGATTTTCAGGGTGACATGCAATGTATTTTTATTTCACCCAAGGAAAAGATGAAGAAACCAAAATGGTACATGGGTAACTACCATATGTATGAGGAGGACATCGACGCCCTCATGAAGTACTGGCCAACCGAGTTCTTTGTCAAAGTCATGGATGTTGAGACAGACTCTTAAGAAGACAAGCCAATCCTACTGTCATGTGCGATTGTGGAAGAAATAGGAAAGCGGAAAGAGCTTGAGACCCCGTAGAAGCTAAAGTCGTGGAAGAAGGTGAAAGCAATCAAGAGTCAATTTGAGACAATGCTAAACGAAGAAGACTTCGATATGATTTCAGAAAGGGTCTCAGAGCAGATGAGTGAGCTAATAAGAGAAAAAGATAAGAAGGAGAAGGTCATCCAAGATGACTTGCAAAAGACTAGGCTCGCACTGCAAGGGCTCATGAAAAATATGGACGATGTCCAGAAGAGCATAACCTCACCACACGACGCAGCAAGAGCCAAAGGGAGGTTGGCAAGAACCTCGCAGCAGATGCCACCGTAGCTAGCCATAACGCTATCGTCAAAGACCAGGATTGTCCATGTGGACCCATTGGCTATTGCATTTCTAATGACAAAACAGATCGTCCTGGACACAAAGGGTGTCGAGCGGGTAGAGATCCACTTGGCCAAAATCCCCTTGCCAGGCTTACACTTCATCCACACGTAGATAGTGGAGGATATGCATGAACAAATAGTAGAGTCAATGAAGTCACAAGCAGAGCTCACCACAACAAACAGGCAGCTCAAGTTGCGCACAGACATGCAACTGCATGATGAACAAGACCACCAGAAACAATTGGAGAATACCATACACACTATTGCCCAAGATATTGAAGGTATAGAACTCCAGAATGATCCTGTGGACACAGTTCTGAGGATCGGAGAAAGGGTGAAATCCTTGAAGTCAGAGATGCAAGATAAAGAGATCTTTTATGAGGTTGATCTTGCCACGTTGAAGGAAAAACTGAGCATGCAGGCGCCATTAACTGAGTAGCAGTTAAGAGATCAAGTAGTGAGTGTTTCCGCGTAGAGCATAATGAGTGAGATGGCTAAGTGCCAAGATCTCTTGGAAAAGGTTTCAAAGGCCTTCACTGCCCTTGAATAGGATCAAGGACTACTGCAGGTGAAGACCGCAGTATGAGAAAAGCAGACCATGCTAGAAAAGTTGGACATAGAGCTCAAGGCTATCCCACCCAGGGAGAGGTTGTCCAGGTATAAGGAAATATCAGGCTTGAAAAAGGAAGTCCAGGAATTAAAAGAGAAAGAGACTGAGATGGGTAACCAATCATAGCAACTCCTTGAGGATGCTACAGTAGTGTCGCAGTAGATAGAGGACAAGCTGAAGGAACTGCGTGACAACCAAGAGTAGGTACAAGGACAGATTGGAGAAGAGATAACTCCAGCACTGCTTGAGAAATTAAAATAAGTTGAACAAGATACCAGACAAGCAGTAGAACAGTTGTTCGGCACATATAACAAGTTCGCAGCTAAATTAGTTCCACTAGTCGCAGAGCAGAGCGAGATGACCGAAGCAACAAGTGGCTCGGGGATGAGCCACATGTAAGTGTTAGGGGCATGTTGGGCTTAAGTTGGGACAAAGTTTTGGTAACATTTTTGAAGACAGAAGAACCCGAGCTGAGCGCAACTCTGAAATAGATTGAATTTTGGCTAAGTACTGGGGATGTTGCAAAGAGGCACGCAGTAGCCATGTTTTGAGCAATGTTGCAAAGATCAGTACTGTGAGAAGCAGTGCTGCGGAGATAGGAGGCCACGTGGAGCCAACAAAGTGGATTATTGCACAAGGATCAGGTATAGGTATCAAATGGACTAGTAGTGGTTTAATTTTGGAAAGATGCTCTAGGGGTGCCGAGCGGCGGGCGTGAGCATATCAGGAAGGAAGCCAGCTGTACGATTTAGTTAAGTAGAGAATGACTCAGAGAAAGTGATAGCTAAACGTGCTTAGTGGTACGAAATCGTTAAGTGGAGAACGACACTGAGAAAGCGATTGGAGGCCGACCCAGTTGTACGAGGCCGTTATGAGGAAGAACGGTCTGCAGAGAAAGCAACTGGGAGTTGAGCTAGTCTCACAAGTTTGATTAGTGGAAGGGTGGCTCGATGAAGATGACCTGTTGGTGTACGCACAGCAAGAAGGCCGAAAGCGACAGAACATAGGGATGGAGGACTGCCACGATAGCACACTCGCTACCAGAGGCCAGTAAGCCAGTTTAGGGAAACCGACACAGTTTTGTAAACCCTATGGGTTTTTGGGTTTAGGTATTCCGCATTGTAAAGACATGACCTTCGGGCATGGTCTATTTAAGAAGACATTTTTTGTAAGGGAAGTTGTTGGTTCCTTTTTGTTGTTCTTTGTTTTGGGGTTCTCTTATCACTTTTGTTGTAGATGTATTGTAAGATCTATTCTGAGTGAGAAACCATTATAAAGGCTCTGCAGCTGAGTGCATAGAGACCTAGTCGAGAGAAGAGAGTCTGCAGCTGAGTGCGCAGACTAAGAACAGTTGTCCCCTTTCCATTAAAGATATATATAACAACCATTCTTGGGGACATAGCTTCCCACCCGGGGGAGTGAACCACGTTAAATAGTGTGTTGTGTGATTGAATGGAACAATGTGTGTATGATTTTGTTTATCTGTTTTCTATAGATGAATTTCTGAATATTTCCTTGCATTCTGTTATGTGAGACTTTTGTATGCATTTGCCATTGGGAGAAGTATGGAGGTGATATGTTAAGTCTGCAGGAATAGATGAATGGTTAATACTTAGCTTTGCTTCTGAAAGTAGTGATTTAGTTATTTGTTTAAGTGTCAAGAGATTGCTTGATTACTTTAATACGCGCAAAAAACAAATGTATGACAGAAGAATGGTAACTACGGTGTATGCTTAAAATAGTAAACACACTAAGTGTATAAGCAAATGTTAAAGTTATTTCCATTTGGATGCATAAACGAGTGGATGAGTTATACTCATGTCAGTTCCTTAAGCATTTTTGACCACTTCAAGTATAAGTTGAGTGGTATTGTTTGCAGTCTCAGTAGAAGTAGTGGTGCAGACCACGGTGTTGTCCATCGCTATGCAGTCTCACCTCGCAGCGCATACCCCCTATTGCGCTATGCATTACATATGTCCAAACAACTCATCACATACTGTGGAAACCTAATTCCGTAGTACCCCATAGATATACCTCGGGTGAGACCTCAACCTACTCACAGGTTGTTTCCGAAAGGGCCGGTGCAAAGGGGTTTTGTTGGTCAAAGAGAAATCACGAAGAACCTGGGTCTTATTGAAAACCTCTGGGACAGTTATAGCCAACAAGAACAATCATGGAAGCATCATGGGCAATGCTGCATGACTAGGATCTGCCTATGTATCTATGGGCAAAAGCAACTAGTACAGCTGTATATGTGCAGAATAGAATACCTCACAAGATATTGGACAACAAGACACCAGAAGAGGTATTCTCTGGTAAGAAACCTAAAGTCAACCATCTCAGAATATTTGGTTGTCCAGTATACACTCATGTTCCAAAGGAAAAGAGGACAAAGCTAGATCCTTCAGGAAAGAAGGGCATCTTTATGGGGTACAGTGAAAGCTCGAAGGCTTAGAGAAAATACTTTCCAGGGTTCAAGAAGATTGATGTTAGCAGGGATGTAACATTTGATGAAAACTCAGCATTCATCAAGTTAAGGAAGGCACCTGTTGAAGATCATGAAGAACCAAAGGAAACCAGATTTCAAGACACCATCATGAACGAAGCAATTCTAGAAGCAGATCGTGAAGTTGAAGATCCACAAATACCTATAGATCCACCTCGTGAGGAGAACTCTAACAAGAGGAAACCTGCATGGGCTAGAGAGCTCATTCAATATGTAGAAAGGTATGGCATTCCAGAAGAAGAACACAGAGCAAGGAAGAGAACTAGATCTCATACCAGCTATGTTGCCTTACACTATGACATTATGAACAAAGAACCTTCCAGTTATCAAGAAGCAGCAGAAAAGAAAGAATGGAAGGATTCCATGGTCGAGGAATACCAGTCGATCATGAAGAATGATGTTTGGGATGTAGTCCCAAGACCTGAAGGGAAGTCTATGGTGACTTCCAAATGGATCTTCAAGATCAAGCATGTTGTAGATGGCAGCATAGAGAAATACAAAGCAAGATTTGTAGCTCGTGGCTTCTCCTAGAAAGAAGGGATTGATTATGAAGAGACTTTTGCTCCTATGTCCAGATACACTTCCATTAGATCAGTACTTGCTCTGGCTGCAGTGATGAAATGGAAGATACACCAAATGGATGTCAAGACAGCTTTCTTGAATGGTGTAGTCGAGGAGGAAGTGTATGTGGGGTAGCCACTAGGTTTTGAGACACATGATAGGGAGTCATATGTGTGCATATTGAAGAAAGCCTTGTATGGATTGAAGCAAACTCCCATAACTTGGTATGGTAAGATAGACAACTTTCTATCCAGTTTGGGATTTACTAAGAGTAAAGCAGATTCCAACGTTTACTACAAGGTTGAGGAAGGCAATCCTCTGATACTACTCTTGAATGTAGATGACCTATTTGTAACAAGTAAGGATAGATTGATTCCCGACACGAAGAGCAAGCTTGCTGCTGAGTTCGAGCTGAAGGACTTGGGGATGATGCATTATTTTCTAGACATGGAGGTATTACATAGTGCAGATGGAATCTTCCTTGGACAAGGGAAGTATGCAGTAGAGATCTTGAAGAGGTTCATGATGATGGACTGCAAGGCCATGGCTACACCTATGGCATCGAACTTGAAGCTTCTGTGTGATGCTTCATCTGATCTAGTTGATGTCACTATGTATCGTCAGATGATTGGGTACTTGATGTACTTGATGAACATGAGACTAGATATTTGCTTTGCATTGAACACATTGAGCGAGTTCCTGACGGATCCTAGAGGTGTTCACCTGGTTTTAGTAAAGCATATTCTAACGTACCTAAATGGTGCAATTGATTAGGGTCTCAAGTATGATGCGAATCAAAAGTTTAACCTAAAGTATTATGTTGATTCAGACTAGGCAGTGTTGATGTATATGTAACTTTGGAATGTATTTCACATATATGTATATTGTATTCCTATAGAGATGTTATTATTCCTCTATACGGAAGCCGTTGTATTCCTATAGAGATGTTATTATTCCTCTATACAGAAGTGTTGTCATTTATATTGTAAGTGTCATAACTTATACTTGATGGGTTCTTAGACCACCTTGTTGGGGTCGGCCTTGTATAAGTCATGTGGGTCAAAGGGTTATTAGACCACCCTATTGGGGGTCGACCATGTGGGTCAAATTGTTATTAGACCACCCTAGTGGGGGTCAGCCCAGTCACCATTATGTTAAGTGGTTAAGTTGAGGCTGACCTAGTTGAGTAAAGGTCAAGTCAAGTTAGTGTATAAATAGAGAGTGTGTCTCTCTCATTTTACACATTCTATTCTCTCACTCACACTTTGGAGAGTGGTGCACTTGTGGAGGAGGAGGCTCTGCTGCTAGGAGAAGACTATCTCTTGTATTCTAGTTGTATCATTGCTCTATCTATCTCTGAGGAAGTTATTGGGGTTTTTCACCTTTATGGTTTTCCCCAAGTAAACTCTGTGTCTCTTGTGTGCTTGCATTATTGTGTCCATGAATGATATGCTATACATGTTGTTCTCTCAGTTAAGATCCTAGATCATATTGAAGTAAATTCTGAAATTTTAACATGGTATCAGAGCTAGCCTGAAAGAAGGCATGATATGGCATGTATGACACTTGTTGCACTTATGATGCTAGGGATTGATATAGCAAACACCAGTCATTGTAGAACTTTCTCTATAAATCCGTTTTGGCAACGTTTTCGGATATAAAACCTTTACAGGTTGAATATGAAATCCCCATGTACCTTGTGTCCAAAGGACAACCTCTAATTCGTTGCACTTTGTTATTTATGATCTGTACAATATAGGGTTTCTGCCTCTTCCAGATTTGAGTCAAAATCAGGCGACCTTGGGAAAAAGGTCATAACTTGTGCTAGGAAGCTCCAAATGAAATTTCATAAAAGGTGATAGGTAGTACATAGAATGTCCTATCTCAAAAAACTTTTCAGAGGCCGAATTTGAACCAGTGACACGTGGAACGCCGTACAAGTTTGCTCTCCTGTATTATCCCATAAACAAGTCACGTTACGACACTTGGCGTAAATTTCTCTCAGAGAATCCAATTGAGGTCAGACCTATCGGGATGGACAGATAATAGATTGGGATATCTCAAAAAAAAATTCAGAGGCCAAAGTTGAAATAGAGACACATGGCACGTCGTATAAGTTTGCTCTCTTGTATTATCCCATAAACAGGTCACGTTGCGACACTTGGCATAACTCTCTCTCAAAGAATCCAATTGACGTCAGACCTATCAGGATGGAAAGATAACAGGTTGGGATATCGCAGGAAACATTTTCAGACCCTGTGGATCGAAAATTTTGGAGGCACACCCGAAACAATCAGGTACATATTTCTGTCAAAACAAAATTATTTTTGAGTACCTTCATTCATGGCTTTCAGAATTTAGGGCTCCAGAGAAAGTTGGAATTTTTGTAATCAGAGACCATGATTGGATGCTACTCATCAATATCAAAATTTAGAGACCAAGATCATAATTTTTGGTTGGGAAGAAGGCTGGGCTTGATCAGACCCTAGTTCGAGACTTTGATCAGAAAAGTGGAAAATTAGGGCTTTTGCAAAAATCGGAATTTTTGAAATCTGTGGCCACGGCTGGAAGCTCCTCATAAAAATAGAAGCTTAGAGCTTTGGATCAAACCCTTTGATGGGGTAGAAGAGTGGGCTTAATCAAACCCCAGTTCGGGGTCACGTCTAGTGAATCCGGAAGTTTCAAAGGAAAAATTGAGGAGTGAAACTTTGTAGTTTTCAAATTTTGAGCATACCAACTTCATCAGCTCATCAAGGCACATATTTCTATCCTTTTGGATGTTTGAAATTCAAAGTTTGAATTTTTGGGGTTTCTCTGACAAACCCTAATCTAGCACCAGATCCAGTCCTTCCAAATCAAGTGGATTGGGTTAATCCTAGAAGAAGATGGTTTGGTCACCTGCATAAGTGAAGAAGTTCCTGTTTCAGAGGGAGATGAGGCTAAGGCCTTACATAAGAAGATTACAAGCAATATCAACAGGTATGAATTATCTAGGTATGTTTCGAGATTTGTTCATGATTTAGTTTATGGTATATTTGTCTTCATATTATTACAGTTAGTACAATCTTGATTAAATTTAGACTTGCCGTATCACCTTAATAAAATTATGAATGCACGATAAAAAATAATCATTGATTAGGGTGTTGACACTTATGATTGTACTAATGCATTATAGTGTTGTATGAGGTTTATGTTGTCTTCTAACACAAAAATGTACACCAAGAAAGTCAAATCATGTTCTACTTCAAGAACATATGCTCATGGTGACATGAAGACAAAGATTCATCCATTGTCATGGATCACATAGAAGAACTACTTTCGAGGTATGTATAACTTGGTTCTACAATGGTTAACTTATGAGGCATGCAAGTTACTAGCACAAGTCAGTGAAGAGAACCAGAAGACATTATGCGGGTATGTTAGACATATCTAGCTAGCAAATCCAAGTATGTTTTTCCTATATCAAGCTAGAATCCTACCTTGTTTGATGATATGACTAACCAGAAGAATCATGAAGGTATATGTTTGAATAATCACGGGTTTTATGCATATTATATCTCTTATCTTGATTGATGATTCAATTAACCAGAAGAGTCCTATGATCAAATAAGAATATGTATGAGTAAAAGAAAACTTCCCTGAAACCTTGAATACTAATGTTTATTATCTGTGAATGATCATGGCTATACATGTTTAAGATTATACTAATAAATGTGTGATTATGTATGAGAACTCAAGGATAACACAATGATGATAATAATAAGCATGCATAGTAATTAAGGATGGATGTAAGTTCAAGGATAGGTAATCCAGGAAGCAAAGATCAAGAGGGAGCACACTCTAGTTGTTCCTGCAAGAAAGCAAAGGAGCACACTTCAGTAGTTTCTGCAAGGATGTAGATATTCAGAGGGAGTCGACCACTTCTCACAATCCACATAAGAATGGAGTTGCAGAAAAGAAGCAAAGACTGAGAGGGAGTCAACCCAACAAACAAACAAAGATAAGTATTTGAATTGTCATTACTTGCATATTTTATTGTTTAAATAATACTATTCAATAATGTATATACTGATGTTCCTAGAATTAGGTTGTGTATTATGCATATTAGAATAGTTGCATTGATGAATAGTATACTACTAATATGCATGGGTAAGTGGCCTATGGCACTGTACAACATTCCATTGCTACTTATATAGAATTAAACCTCTTTGCTGACATGTTGGGAGTTGTGCACATTCTTAACAATGTTCTGGTAGAGATTAGAAGGCATCTAGAAAGTTACGGGATATGGATAAATGTTGTATTGAAGCATTGGCTAAGATAATTGCATGACTGTATGACATATTTCTTTATGTGTAAGAATTTGTTCTGAAAACTATGAGATGTTTTCTAATCATGCAATTTAACTTGTTGTGTAGGAAAGATCGTATGCCATCACCTAGAAAAGAAGAACTACAACATTTGTTTAGCAAAAAAATTATCTATTGAAGATATTGAAGTTCCCAGGATACGGGAAGAATGCCATGATACGTCGATCATGAAGAATGATGTTTGGGATGCGGTCCCAAGAGCTGAAGGGAAGTCTGTTGTGACTTCCAAATGGAACTATCAGATCAAGCATGTTGCAGATGGCAGCATTGAGAAATATAAAAGTGATGAAATAGAAGATGCACTAGATGGATTTCAAGACAGCATGGTGTAGTCATATATGTGTGTAGAACTTGGTATGGTAGGATAGACAACTTTCTATCCATTTTGGGATTTACTAAGAATAAATCGGATTCCAACCTTTTCTACAAGGTTGAGGAAGGAAATCCAGTGATATTACTTTTGTATGCAGATAACCTGTTTGTTACAGGTGAAGATAGATTGATTGTCGATACACAGCGGAAGCTTGCTGCTGAGTTCAAGAACTTGGGGATGATGCACTATTTGTTTTTCGCATGGGGGTGTGGCAGAATGTAGATGGAATCTTCTTTGGACAAGGGAAGTATGCAATAAGAGATCCTGAAGAGGTTCGGGATGATGGATTGCAAGGCCATGGCCACACCTATGACATCGAATCTAAAGCTTCTTTGTGATGCTTCATCTGAGCCGGTTGATGTCTCTATGCATCATCAAATGATTGGGTCCTTGATGTACCTGATGAACACGAGACCAGATATTTGCTTTGCGGTGAACACATTGAGCCAGTTCCTGGTGGATCCGAGGAGTGTTCACCTTGTTGATGTAAAGCATGTTCTAAGGTACCTGAAGGGTACAACGGATTATGGGCTCAAGTATGAAGCGAATCAAAAGTTTAACCTGCAGGGTTATGTTGATTCAGATTGGGCAGGCAGTGCTGCAGATAGGAAGAGTACATATGGGTGCTACTTCAGTATGGGATCAGGTGTGATCTCTTGGTTCAGTAGGAAGTAGTCTTGCGTAGCACTGAGTACAGCTGAGGCAGAGTATGTTGTAGCATGTTCAGCTTGTTGTGAGGTAGTATGGATATGAAAGCTACTGTCTGAGTTATTTGATCTTCCGTTGGATGCTGCTGGTATCTTATGTGATAACCAGAGTTGTGTGAAGCTGTCCGAGAACCTAGTGTTTCATGACAGGTTGAAACACATAGAGATCAAATATCACTATATCAGGGATATGGTGCAGAGAGGAGCTATGAAACTCTTGTACATTGTGACGGATGAGCAGATTGCAGATGTGCTGACGAAGCCACTAGCCAGGGTGAAGTTCGAGTACTTCAGGCAGAGGCTTGGTGTTCTTCAGATTGATGACACTTCAAGGAAGAAGTGATAGACACATTTGTTGAAGCCATTCCAAGCATGTTGGAAGGAGGATCCTTCACATGGCTATGGATGTAAGCGTTGGATGATGAGCATCAACATGATGTTCTAGTTTCTGTTTTGTATGATTAGTTGGATCATTTATGTGTATATGTATGTACGCATCATGTTGGATGCTGGATATGATCAGTTGGATCATTTATATGTATGTACGCATCATGTTGGACGTTGGATATGATCGGTTGGATCATTTGTATGTATATGCATCATGTTGGATGCTTGGACCATGTATCTGTATATGTATTAGGTGGATACATTGTATGATCAAGTAGATCATGTATATTGATATGTATCACGTATGATCAGGTAGATCATGTATGTTGATGGATACATTGTGTGGATCATGTATCTTTGTATCAGGTGGATACACTGTGTATGATGATATGTATCAGTAGATACTTGGTGTGCATCAGATGGATGCATTGTATGATTAGGATGATCGTGGATGACAAGCTTCTCCAGATGACATGCAGCAGGATGTTGCTGTGATGATGATCAGGGTGATCATGCGTACATTAGGATGATGTATGATGAGTATCAGATGATACTCTGTGGCCGTGGAACAGGTTGTGCAGGTAAGCATGTAATTTGTGCCCTAGGAGATTTGCAGATGGTCTTTTGAGGTTTTGCCTATGGCATGTAATTCGTACCCTGGGACATCTAGCGAATGCTCTTTCGAGGTTTTGCTTGGGAGAACATATAATTTGTGCCCTGGGAGATCTATAGATAGTCTTTTGAGGTTTTTCCTATGGCATGTAATTTGTGCCATGGGATATCTAGCAGATGCTCTTTCGAGCTTTTGTCCTATGGCATGTAATTTGCTCCTAGGAGATTTGGACAGGATGAAAAAGGCCTCAGATACTTCAGGCAGGTCTTACCATGACCACATGTAATTTGCTCTTGGGAGATCCGATAGGTAGAGCTATTTGCTCGTAACAGCCTGGGATGCTTCAGCCAGGTTTTGTGATGGGTCACATGTAATGTGCTCCTGGGAGATCCTACAGGTAGAGCTATGTGCTTGTAATAGCCTGGGATGCTACAGCCAGGTTTTGTGATGCAAGTAATAAGTCCTGAGATTTGCACATTATGGCCAGTGATGACAAAGACCTGCATGTGGTGGGCCTACATCCAGTATGAAAAAGGACTAGCTCTCTAGAACTTCCCATGACGAGTAGATTCAGAGATTGATTGAGATAGCAGCATCAATGATGATGATGATGACTCGATGATGATTATCCAGTGACAATGATCCAGAGAAGATGACTTTTGCTAGAAGACCTGTGTTGAGAAATACCTTCCTAGTTAAGAGGGAGTCTTGATGTATATGTAACTTTGGAATGTATTTCACATATATGTATATTGTATTCCTATAGAGATGTTATTATTTCTCTATACGGAAGTTGTTGTATTCCTATAGAGATGTTATTATTCCTCTATACAGAAGTGTTGTAATTTATATTGTAAGTGTCGTAACTTATACTTGATGGGTTATTAGACCACCTTTTTGGGGTCGGCCCTGTATAAGTCATGTGGGTCAAAGGGTTATTAGACCACCCTATTGGGGGTTGGCCATGTGGTTCAAAGGGTTATTAGACCACCCTAATGGGGGTCGGACCAGTCAGCATTATGTTAAGTGGTTAAGTTGAGGCCGACTTAGTTGAGTAAAGGTCAAGTCAAGTTAATGTATAAATAGAGAGTGTGTCTATCTCATTTTACACATTCTATTCTCTCACTCACACAGTGGAGAGTGACGCACTTGTGGAGGAGGAGACTCTGCTGCTAGGAGAAGACTATCTCTTGTATTTTGGTTGTATCATTGATCTATCTATCTATGAGGAAGTTATTGGGGTTTTTCACCTTTATGGTTTTCCCCAAGTAAACTCAGTGTCTCTTCTGTGCTTGCATTATTGTGTCCATGAATGATATGTTGTACATGTTGTTCTCTCAATTAAGATCCTAGATCATATTGAAGTAAATTCTGAAATTTTAACAGGCAGGCAGTGCTACAGATAGGAAGAGCACTTAAGGGTGTTGCTTCAGTATGGGATCAGGTGTGATCTCTTTGCTTAGCAAGAAACAGTCCTGTGTAGCACTGAGTACAGCTGAAGTAGAGTATGTTGCAGCTTGTTCGGCTAGTTGTGAGGCAGTATGGCTGAGGAAGCTACTGTCTAAGTTATTTGATCTCCTGTTGGATGCTATTGGTATCTTTTGTGACAACCAGAGCTATGTGAAGCTATCTAAGAACCCGGTGTTCCACGATAGGTCAAAACACATAGAGATCAAATATGACTATATCAGGGATATGGTGCAGAGAGGAGCATTGAAGCTCCTATATGTTGCGATGGATGAGTAGGTTGTAGATGTGCTGATGAAGCCACTAGCCAGAGTGAAGTTCGAGCACTTCAGAGAGAGGCTTGGTGTTCTTCAGATTGATGACACTTCCAGGAAGAAGTGAAGGACACATTTGCAGGATCCATTTCGAGCATGATGAGAGGAGGTTGCTTCCATGGCTGTGGATGTAATCACTAGATGATGAGCATCAGGACGATGCTCCAGTTACTGCTTTGTATATGCATCATGTTGGATGTTTGTTATGATTAATTGGATCATGTATATGTATATGCATCATGTTGAATGCTTATTATGGTCAGCTGGATCATGTATATGTATATGCATCATTTTGGATGCTTGTTATGATCAATTGGATCATTTATTTGTATATGTATCAGGTGGATACATTATATGATCAGGTAGATAATGTATTTGGACATGTATCAGGTGGATACATTGTATGATCTGGTAGATCATGTATTTGTATATGTATCAGGTGGATACATTGTATGATCAGGTAGATCATGTATGATGATATGTATTAGGTAGATACTGTGTATGCATCAGGTGGATGCATTTTATGATCAGGATGATCATGGATGATGATCTTTAGGATGTTGCTCTAGATGATATGCATCGGGATGATGCTATGACAATGATCAGGATGATCATGCGATGATGACATGCATCAGGACGATGCAATGATGATGATTAGGATGATCATGTACATCAGGATGATGTATGGTCAGTATCAGGTTCATACTCTTTGGCCGTGGATAGGTTGTATAAGCATATAATTTGGCCTTGGGAGGTTTGCAGATACTCTTTTGAGGTTTTTCCTATGCCATACAATGTGGCCTTGGGATATCTGGAAAATGCTCTTTCAAGGTTTTTCTTGGGAGGACATATAATTTGGCCCTGGGATTTTTGCAGAAAGTCTTTTGAGGTTTTTCCTATGGCATGTAATATGGCCTTGGGATATCTGGAAAATGCTCTTTCGATGTTTTGTCCTATGGCATGTAATATGTCGCTGGGAGATCTGATAGGTTGGGCTGTGTGCCCGTAATAAGTCCTGGGATGCTCTTACGAGGTTTTTCCATGACCACATGTAATATGGCCCTGGGAGATCTGATAGGTTGGGCTGTGTGCCCGTAATAAGTCCTAGGATTCTCTTGTGAGGTTTTGTGGTCACCACATGTAATATGTCCCTGGGAAATCCTATAGGTAGATCTGTGTGCTCGTAATAGCCTTGGATTCTCTTGTGATATTTTATGGTGAGGTCACATATAATATGTCCCTGGGAGATCCTACAGGTAGAGCTGTGTGCTCGTAACAGCCTGGGATGCTCTTGCGAGGTTTTGTGACGCACATAATAAGTCCTAAGGATTCCACAGTATGGCCAGTGATGAAGACCTGCAGGTGGTGGGCCTACATCCAATATGAAAAAGGACTAGCTCTGTAGAACTTCTTATGACAAGTAGATCGGAGATTGATTGAGATAGCAATAGTTGTGACGATGACGATGATTCAATGACGATGACGATGATCCAGAGAAGAAGACTTGTGCTAGAAGTTCTGTGTTAAGAAATAACTTCCTAGTTAAGAGGGAGTGTTGATGTATATGTAACTTTGGAATGTATTTCACCCATGTGTATTGTACTCCTATAGAGATGTTATTAATCCTCTATACGGAAGTGTCATCATTTGTATTAACAAGTGTCATAACTTTCAGTGATGGGTTATTAGACCACCAAGTGTGGGGTCGGCCCTGATTAGTTTAGCCATGGGTTATTAGACTGAGTTAGACAAGTAGTACCTGCAAGGTTATTGTGTAAGACAGGTCATGTATAATTAGAGAGCGCGAGATCTCTATTTTGATCATCTAATTATTCACTCCTACATCACTGGGAAAGTGGCACACTAGTTGAGGAGGAGGAGTAGCTGCTAGTAGAAGACTATCTCTTGTACTTTGGTTGTATCATTGCTCTTTCTATCTCTGAGGAAGTTGTGGAGTTTTTCACCTTTATGGTTTTCCCTAGTGAAACTCTATGTGTCTATTGTTTCATGTGATTGCTTGGTGTGATTGATATGCATTGTTATACTTGATATGTTGTACATGTTATTCTCTCAGTAAAGATCCTAGAGTATGTTGAATTAATGCTAAAAAATTAACAGTGCCACTTCACATTATTGCATTTACATTCTGATTTGTAGGTCTGTTCTTTGCTACGATCAACTGGATGTTAGGGTTTGGTGTTTCCGTCCTTCTCCGCTTCTACATTTCTACCTCAAGCACAGGGCAGTCTTCAATCACATGATCAAACGATTTACAGTAGTTGCATGTGGTGCATGGATTAGTACATTCTCTAGATACATGACATGTCTAGCCACATTTATAGCATATTACCTAGCCTCATCCTCTTCCTTGAGCTTGGCCAACATTTCTTCCTCTCCCACAGTATTGACCACCACGGCCTCTATATCCTCCCTAATCATAGTGGGTGTTCTCTTGCTTTGGCTAATTTTCTTCTTTGATGCAGTACATTCCAGCACCTCACATTGATTCCATATCTCGCTTTCTTTCATTCATCAACTCATAAGCACGACAGTTTGACTCATCATATCCAATTGATTTACAAAAAATATAGTATAAGTTTTTAGACGTTTTGACATATTTCTGTATGAGGTAACAATCCTTAGGCGCCTTGTTCTGATTCATATTCATTGGGTTTGGTGCATCGTTGTAAAGATAATATTGAAATAACGGGCAATGTTCTCTAGTGTGGCCCTCTCCTTTGCATCCTGTGCACCAAAATTCATGTCTGTGTTCATGTTAACACCCAAAAAGTGCTCACTACCTCATCTACTCCATTACATGACTCATGTGTCCATATTTCTTACCATATTTGCCTCCAAAACCCCAAAAAACCATTACAAAGCCTCCAAAAGGCCAAAAAACCATTAAAAAGCCTCCAAAAGGCCAAAGACCCCCTTTTTTCCCTAAAATAAGTTAAATTGCTCCAAAAATAGCAAAAACCCTCTAAAAAGGGAATCAAAAATACAAAAAAGAGGAAAAAAAGGAAGCAAAAAGCCTATACAGCTGACCTAAACCATATGGTGCCCGAAACCATGGGTCAGCACTCCACCACTAAAAACCTATAAATAGGTGATGGAGGCTCCCCATTTCACATCCACAGTCATCCCTATTATCACTCTACCAAAATCACTCCTGAAACCCTAGCGCACCCTTTTGAGCTAATTTCACATTTGAATGCCCCTTTGGCCCATATCCAAAATATTTTGGAGAAGGAGAAGGAACATATTGGAGCTTGGAAGTAGCCCTCCTGGACTACTACAACAGCTTCACCAACCCCACATTGGAGGTATAATCAATACAAAAACCATTTTTATTATCTTTTTGTTATTTTATGCACATGCTTAGAGTAGTTACTGTTTTATTTATTGTCTTGCTTTTATCATTTTTTACTAAACTGCTACGAAGGAGTCCCTTCTCCTTAGTAGGTGCTCATTTGCACAACCTAGGGTGTGTTGAGATATTGTAACTTCAAAGAATATTATATTTGTACTTTATTATTCTGGAGATGTTTCATTCCTCCTTGAAGATCTTATTGTATATCCGGAGATGTTTATTCCTCCGTCGGAATGTGGTAACTCAGGTTATTAGACTTCCCTAGTGGGGGTCAGCCCTGTATTTGTTATGTGGGTCAAAGGGTTATTAGACCACCCTAGAGGGGTCGGCCCAGTCAGTTGTAGTGGGGTATTTAACCCATTGGTTAAATACGAGCCTACGTGTACTTGTGTAAAAGATATGTCAGAGTAGTGTATAAATAGAGGAGGTGTGTTCCTCATTTGATACACACACACACTTGAGGATATCGCACTTGCGGAGGAGAGGTATGTTATTGTGGAGGAGGAGATCATGTCTCAGGGTTTCATCTTTGTATATTGCTGGTCATCTATATTGAGGAAGCTTTGCTGGGTTTTCTACCCCATAAGGGTTTCCCAGGATAAATCTCCGTCTCTTGTGTTTATGCTATGCTTGTTGTTTCTTCAGTGATCCTGTATATGCTATTATTGTGAAATGGAATGTAATGCTGCTATTTTCTGTCTCAGCATATTGAATTTTAACAGGGTGAAAACCCTAGCTACAGTTTTGGTGACTCCCCTAGTGTTCCTTTGAATTTCTAGTTATAGTTTTTAGAAATTGTTAGTGTTTTGCAATATTTTTATGTTTTTTCTTTTCGGATGTCCCTCTCGGTAGTCTGGTTTGCTGTCGTAAATCGTGAATTTTTTCCCCACAGTTGCAATCTGACCGCGGCTTTCAGATTGTTACCTGCGATCCGACCGCAGCTCTCAGACTATTTCCTGCGATCTCCCCATGGTTTCCAGTCTGTTACCTGCAATTTGACCACGGCTCTCAGCCTGTTTCCTGCGATCCGACCGTGGCTCTCATCCTGTTTTCTGTGATCCGCCTGCGGCTTTCAGCCATTTTCCAGCGATTTGCCTACGGATTTCAGCCATTTTCCTGTGATCCGCCTGTGGCTTTCATCCATTTTCATGCGACCCACTTGTGGCTTTCAGCCATTTTCCTGCGATCCGCCTATGGCTTTCAGCCATTCTCCTGCGATCCGCCTGTGGATTTCAACCATTTTCCTGCGATCCACCTGCGGCTTTCAGCCATTTTCCTCCAACCCGTCTCCGGCTTTCAGCAATTTTCCTGCGATCTGCCTGTAGATTTCAGCCATTTTCCTGTGATCCTCCTGCGGCTTTCATCCATTTTCCTACGATCTGCCTGCGGTTTTCAGCGTGTTTCCCGTGATCCGACCATGCAGTTTCGCCGCAGACCCGCGATCTATTTTCTGCACTTTTTCCCTGTTTGAACCCAGAACTTTGCTACAATATTTTCTGCACCTGCACAGCCATTTGTCCTATCTGTAGCCATACTTACCTACAGCATTTTTCTGCAGTGTTATTTCTATTCAATTTACATATTTTTTCAAGTTTCAACATTTCAGTTGAAAAAGTAAAATATTGCATTTCAAATTTTAAATTCTACATTGTTATTGTTAGTTAGAAAGTTTCCCACCCCACGACACTTTTACTTGTGTTCATTATCTCACACGCACATACTCTATCACCTAAATTCAAGTGAGCCCTAAAATACTGCTTAACACAACCAACATTCTAACCCCACTTGGGGAACACATAAGAATATTGTAGTTAGGTAGGGTCAAGGGGATAGGCATCCAAATAACACCCCTCAATCGCTTACACTTAAGACATAGTTGTTGTCCATTAGGGAGCCAAAATTTCCTAGTATTTTTTGACATGGTTTAAATCCAATTTATTGGGAAGGCCTCGCCCCTAGGAGGGTTGAAGTAGCCAGACTGGTTCAGGAAGCCTGAGTGGAATATCACAATCCATTCAGTAACCGAAGGATACCTTTCACAGTTCTCGGTGTACTACCTGTATGGGAGTACAACGACAATAGAACCAAACTGCACATTCACCCAACCAAACGTGTCATGAACGGGGTATATTCATTGCCTTTCTTCTAGGATTGTCTACCTGGTGTCCCTCCTGGTAGGGGATATCTTTAGCCACTTGGATCTACTATCCATATTGTCTGACTTGGATTTCATCACCTTGCAGAGGATTTGTCTAGTTGAGTCAGAATACTATTTAGCTAGGTGTTTGCATGCTCCCTTACTGTTGAATATTGTAACTTCTAAGAATATTATATTTACACATTATTTATTCTGGAGATGTTCCATCCTTCCGAGGTGATTTTATTATGTATCCGGAGATGTTTATTCCTCTGAGAAGTTGTGGTAACTAGGGTTATTAAACCCACCATGTGGGGGTCGGCCCAGTCAGTTATAATAGAGTATTTAACCTAATGGCTAAATACGAGCCTACATGTACTTGTGTAAAATATATGTCAGAGTAGTGTATAAATAGAGGAGGTGTGTTCCTCATTTGATACACTCACTCACTTATGAAAAGAGGCGCACTTGTCTGGGAGATTTGCTAAGGAGGATTAGAAGGAGGGAGCACATCTTGTATTTTGGTTTATCATCTTATTGAGGAAAGATTTCCTGGGTTTTCTACCCCATGAGGGTTTCCCAGGATAAATCTGTGTCTCTTGTGTTTATGCTATGCTTGTTGTTTCTTCAGTGATCCTGTATATGCTATTATTGTGAAATGGAATGTAATGCTGCTATTTTATGTCTTAGCATATTGAATTTTAACATGGTATCAGAGCTAACCTGAAGGAAGGCAATGTATGGCACTTACGACACTTGCTTCTCTTGCGACAATTTGAAGGTTAGGGTTTTATATAGCAAAAACCAGTCATCATGGCACTTTCGCTATAAATCAATTTTTACAAAGTTTCAAGATCTGAAATGTTTACAGGTCATAGATAACATCACCAGGTACCTTGTGTCCAAAGGGAACCCTCAGATTCGTTGTACTTTATGAGTTATGATCAGTACAAGTTAGGGTTTCTGCCTCTTCCAGATCTCAGTCAAAATCAGGTGACCTAGGAAACAAGCTCATAACTTGGTCTAGGAAGCTCCAAATGAAATTTCATAAAAAGTGACAGGTAGTAAACAGACTGTAATATCTCAAGAAACTTTTGCAGAGGCCTAAACTGAACCAGTGACACGTGGCATGCCGTACAAATTTGCTCTCCTGTTTTATTCGATAAACAGGTCATGTTGCGACACTTGGAATAAATCTCTCTCTCAGAGAGTCCAATTGAGGTCATACCTATCAGGATGGAAAGATAACAAGGTGAGATATCTCAAGAAAAGGTTTCAGAGGCCGAAGTTCAAACAGTGGCACGTGGCATGCCATACAAGTTCGCTCTCCGGTTTTATCCCATAAACAGGTCACGTTGCGACACTTGGCATAACTCTCTCTCGGAGAGTCCAATTGAGGTCAGACCTATCAAGACGGAAAGATAACAGGCTAGGCTATCTCAAGAAACTTTTTCAGACCCTGTGGATCGAAAAATTCAGAGTTACAGCAGAAACAATCAGGTACATATTTCTATCAAAACAGAATTATTTTTTTAGCACATTCATTCATGGCTTCTGGAATTTAGTTCGGAGAAAGTTGGAATTTTTGGAATCGGAGTCCACGGCTGAATGCTACTTAGGAAAATCAAAATTTAGAGACCAAGATCAAATTTTTTGGTTGAGTAGAAGACCGGGCTTGATCAAACCCTAGTTCGGGATTTTGATCAGAAAGATGGAAAATTAGGGCTTCAGCAAAAGTTGGAATTTTTGAAGTCTGTAACCACGGCTGGAAGATCCTCAGAAAAATAAGAGTTTAGAGCCTTGGATCGAACCTTTTGATTGGACAGAAGGGTGGGATTCATCAAGCCCTAGTTTGGGTTCCTGTCCAGACGATCTAGAAATTTTGAAGGCAATTTTGAGGGGTCAAATTTTGGAAATTTCAAAATTGAAGTATGCTTGTTTGCTCAGCTCAGCAAGACACATCCTTCCATCCATTCAGAAGTATGAAAGTCAAAGATTGAATTTTTAGGGTTTCTCTAGCAAACCCTAATCAAGCTCCAGATCAAGTTTTAGGGGGAGTTGAGGCTAAGGCCTTACATAAGAATACTACAAGAAGTCTTGATAGGTATGACTTAAGGAGGTTCAGGTATGTCTTGAAATATGATTCTTGATTAAGTTCATAATGTGTTTGTCTTCATGTTATTTAGTACAATCTTGATTAATGTTAGAATTGTCTTATCACCCTATCAACAGTATGAATATGATCGAAGACATTCATTGATTAGGGCTATATGATTGTACTTATGCATTATGGTGTTGTGTGAGGTTGATGTTGTTTGCTAACAAGATACAGGTACATCACAAAAGACAAATCAAGTTCCATGACCATGACAACATGAAGACAAAGACTCATCCACTTACAAGTGGTATAGAATGAATAGAAGTTCAGAAGACATACAAAAGATCAAGCATGAGGAAACCACACAAACATAAAAGATAAGTATTTGAGTTGTTATTAGAAATAGTAAATGATATTGCTTGTATGCATATTTGTATTCCTAGAATATATCATGCTACTAATATGCATATGATTGGTAAGTTCGACAAACATTCCATTGTTGCTTGTCTATAATGAAACCTCTTTGTTGACATGCTGAGAGCTATGCACACTCTCGATACTAAGTTCTGGTAGAGATGGAAGGCATCTAGATAGCCACTGTATGCATACAGGATATGGGAAAGTGTTGTGCCAAAGTATTGGTCAAAATAGTTGCATGACTATGTAAATGATATCTATATGCATAATAGGTTATCATGTCAATATGATTTGATGATTATGAAGTATTACTAATCATGTACTTAATTTTGATTTGTAGGAAAGATCATGATGAATGATGAACACTGAACAAGCGATGGATGTTCAACAAAAGATTTACAAATCAAACACACTGTAGAAGGCTTGTGGCTAGAAGAGAATCATGATGAAATGTTTTGCTCCAAGTAGCTAGATAAGACCATTCTCTTAATGGTGTAATTAAAGAAGAAGTGTGAATTAGGTTCTGTATGGGTACCCAGGATTGGTAGTCAATTGATGAGCTTAATGATCATCATGGGTGATGTGGATCTCAACCTTTGCTACAAGGTTGAATATGGCTTCTATACACATATGACATCGATGTAAGAAGGAAATCACCACAGAGTTCGAATGATTTTGAGGCTCATATTAGTATACCCATCTGACGAGAGATGGCACAGATAGATATGCAGAACATCACTCAATCCAGAGTGTGAATAATGGACAATTGACAGCTTCATGACAAAGCTTGGGCTTTACCAGAAGTAAAGCTGATTCTAACCTTTACCTTAAGGTTGTGGATGATGAACCTATCATACCATTATTGTATGACGATGATCTCTTTCTGACAAGGAATGAGAAACAGATCATGAAAATGGCTGCAGAAATGAAAATGAAAGATCTCGGAATAATGCACTACTTCTTAGGTCTAGAAGTATGGCAAGATCCAAAAGGAATCTTTTAAATCAAGGTAAGTATGCTATGAAGTTTCTAAAAATATTTGATATGTTGGAGTATAAAGCCAAGGCCACTCCCATGGACTCCTACTTGAAGTTATTAGTTAATGACTCATCGGATTTAGTGGATCTAACCCTATATAGACAAATCATTGGGTCATTGATGTAATTAACAAATACTAGGCCAAATATATGCTTTGCTGCAAATACCCTAAGTCAGTATCTAGTAGAACCTAGAAAGGTTCACTTAATAGCTACAAAGCATGTAGTGAGGTACCTAAAAGGTACATTAGATTTTGGTCTATATTATCTTGGAGGTCATGAACTTCGTTTACATGGTTACTCAGATTCTGATTGGGCAGGAAGTGCCTCTGACAGAAAGAGTACATCAAGTGGATGTTATAGTCTTGAATCTGCCATGATCTCATGGTTCAGCAAGAAACAATCTAGTGTGGCTCTCAGTACTGCTGAAGCAAAATATATAGCTGTCTGCTCTGCCAGCTATGAAGCAGTGTGGCTTCAGAAGGTATTATATGGAGTGTTTGACTTAGAAATGGATTCCACTGTGATTATGTGTCACATTCAAAACTGCATCGAGATAGAAAATCTTGTATTCCATGATAAGTCAAAACACATAGAGATCCGATACTTCTATATACGAGATATGGTGTAGAGAGGAGCTATCAAGCTCGAGTATATAAGCACTGAGGATCAGATTGCTGATATCTTGACGAAACCTCTATCTCAAGTAAAGTTTGAATACTTCCGAGACAAGCTTGGTATAGTCTAGAAGGACCCTCCTCGAAAGGGGGAGTAGCATAGTATCTGATAACAAGTCTGTCTCATCAATGATGAGGTTACCTATTTACTGCACCTAGTTACTTAGAATTATTTAGATTTAGGAATCTTATATTTTTTCTTTTGATGATAGATGTATACATGCTTTTGATGATAGATACATGCTTTTGATGATAGATGTATACATGCTTTTGATGTTAGATATACATGCTTTTGATGATAGATGTTATGCATGTTTTGATGATGAGGATACATGTTTTGTTATACATGTTTTGAAGATGAGGATACATGATTGACACATGTTTTAATGAAGTTCTTGGTGAACATGTGAGGGGATTGGATCATCCCTGGAATTCAGTCCAAAAGAAGAGCCGTAGATGTATGTCTTCGAGAATGAAGTACTTGGTGAACATGTGAGGGGATTGGATCATCCCTGGACTTCAATCCGAAAGAAGAGTCATAGACGTATGTCTTTGTGAATGAAGTTCTTGGTGAACATGTGAGGGGATTGGATCATCCCTGGACTTCAGTCCGAAAGAAGAGCCATAGACCTATGTCTTCGAGAATGAAGTTCTTGGTGAACATGTGATGGGATTGGATCATCCCTGGACTTCAGTCTGAAAGAAGAGCCGTAGACGTATGTCTTTGAGAATGAAGTTCTTGGTGAACATGTGAGGCGATTGGATCATCCCTGGAATTCAGTCCGAAAGAAGAGCCGTAGACGTATGTCTTTGTGAATGAAGTTCTTGGTGAACATGTGAGGGGATTGGATCATCCCAGGACTTCAGTCCAAAAGAAGAGCCGTAGACGTATGTCTTTGAGAATGAAGTTCTTGGTGAAAATGTGAGGGGATTGGATCATCCCTGGACTTCAGTCCGAAAGAAGAGCTGTAGATGTATGTCTTCGTGAATGAAGTTCTTGGTGAACATGTGAGGGGATTGGATCATCCCTGGACTTCAGTCGGAAAGAAGAGCCGTAGACGTATGTCTTCATGAATGAAGTTCTTGGTGAACATGTGAGGGGATTGGATCATCCCTGGACTTCAGTTCGAAAGAAGAGTCGTAGATGTATGTCTTTGAGAATGAAGTTCTTGGTGAACATGTGAGGGGATTGGATCATCCCTGGACTTCAGTCTGAAAGAAGAGCCATAGACGTATGTCTTCGAGAATGAAGTTCTTGGTGAACATGTGAGGGGATTGGATCATCCCTAGACTTCAGTCCGAAAGAAGAGCCGTAGACGTATGTCTTCGAGAATGAAGTCCTTGGTGGACGGTTGAGGATTAAGTCATCCTTGGACGTAGTCCTAAATGTACAGTTGAGGATTAAGTCATCCTTGGACGTGGTCCTAAATGTACGGTGGAGGATTAAGTCATCCTTGGACGTAGTCCTAAATGTACGGTGGAGGATTAAGTCATCCTTGGACGTGGTCCTAAATGTACGGTGGAGGATTAAGTCATCCTTGGACATAGTCCTAAATGTATGGTTGAGGATTAAGTCATCCTTGGACGTAGTCCTAAATGTACGGTTGAGGATTAAGTCATCCTTGGATGTAGTCCTAAATGTACGGTTGAGGATTAAGTCATCCTTGGACATAGTCCTAAATGTACAGTGGAGGATTAAGTCATCCTTGGTCCTAAATGTACGGTTGAGGATTAAGTCATCCTTGGAAGTGGTCCTAAATGTACGGTGGAGGATTAAGTCATCCTTGGATGTGGTCCTAAATGTACGGTGGAGGATTAAGTCATCCTTGGACGTGGTCCTAAATGTACAGTTGAGGATTAAGTTATCCTTGGACGTGGTCCTAAATGTACGGTGGAGGATTAAGTCATCCTTGGACGTGGTCCTAAATGTACGGTGGAGGATTAAGTCATCCTTGGACGTAGTCCTAAATGTACGGTTGAGGATTAAGTCATCCTTGGACATGGTCCTAAATGTACCTTGGAGGATTAAGTCATCCTTGGACGTAGTCCTAAATGTACGGTGGAGGATTAAGTCATCCTTGGACGTAGTCCTAAATGTACGGTGGAGGATTAAGTCATCCTTGGACGTGGTCCTAAATGTACGGTGGAGGATTAAGTCATCCTTGGATGTGGTCCTAAATGTACGGTGGAGGATTAAGTCATCCTTGGATGTAGTCCTAAATGTATGGTTGAGGATTAAGTCATCCTTGGACATGGTCCTAAATGTATGGTAAGGACTGGATCATCCTTGGACTTTGGTCCTGTGAACTGAGCCGTAGACATGAGGTCTCTGAAAATTGATAGGACTAGATCGTCCCTGGACTTCGGTTCAAAAGGTACATGACAGTTCTGGATCATCCCTGGACTTCGGTTCAAAAGGTACATGATAGGACTGGATCGTCCCTGGACTTCAGTTCAAAAGGTACATGATAGGACTGGATCGTCGCTGGACTTCAGTTCAAAAGGTACATGACTGGATTACATCATCCTTGGACATAGGTCCTAAAGACAACTGGATTGATCGTGTGATGACGATGCTGTTGATCATGTGATAATGATGCTGCTGATCATATGATGACGATGCTGATGACGATGCTGATGATCGTGTGATGATGATGCTACTGATCGTATGATGACGATGTTGATTATGATGCTGATGATCGTGTGATGACGATGCTGATGATCGTATGATGACGATGTTGTTGATCATGTGATGACGATGCTGATGATTGAGTACTATCAACTCTGATGATGTTGATGTTCCAGTAACTAGTCAAGTTACTGATGATGATGAATTGAAGAAAGCTTCCGATGATATATAGATGATGTAATGAATGACTCCTTGCTTCTGCAGATGTTGTTATAATATCCTTCTCGTTAAGGGGGAGTGTTGAATATTGTAACTTCTAAGAATATTATATTTACACATTATTTATTCTGGAGATGTTCCATCGCTCCGAGGTGATTTTATTATGTATCCGGAGATGTTTATTCCTCCGAGAAGTTATGGTAACTAGGGTTATTAAACCCACCATGTGGGGGTCGGCCGAGTCAATTATAATAGGGTATATAACCTAATGGTTAAATACGAGCCTACATGTACTTGTGTAAAATAAATGTCAGAGTAGTGTATAAATAGAGGAGGTGTGTTCCTTATTTGATACACTCACTCACTTATGAAAAGAGGTGCACTTGTCTGGGAGATTTGCTAAGGAGGATTAGAAGGAGGGAGCACATCTTGTATTTTGGTTTATCATCTTATTGAGGAAAGCTTTGCTGGGTTTTCTACCCCATGAGGGTTTCCCAGGATAAATCTGTGTCTCTTGTGTTTATGCTATGCTTGTTGTTTCTTCAGTGATCCTGTATATGTTATTATTGTGAAATGGAATGTAATGTTGCCATTTTCTGTCTTAGCATATTAAATTTTAACACTTACCTCCCTTTAGTCTAGCGAGTCCACTATTTTTATTTTTTAGTAAACCTGCTGCTTGTTGGTATTCTGACCATTGTTGTTGATGCTTCGCTTATTGTAGCATAGCTGTTACAGTGAGTGTTTTGAGTCGGTTGTTGGCCTGAGTACCATATTTTTTGCGATCTCTTTCTGCACACTCGGCTGCATTAGGGTTTTTGAGCTGTTTTTCACTTGACACAACCCCCAAATACTTGACACCATCTGTCACCATTGATTCCCCGAGACATTTTCGGTGCCACCGGGGTGAGCCCCCGCAGCATGGTTCACTTGACATCACCTGTCATAGATGTAGATATTCATCACTTGATACCAGTCATCATAGATATCGAGCTTTGTAACTTGACTCTACGCGTCGATGACATAGAGCTTCGTCACCCGATCTGGACACCCCTTATGTCACATCTGATTCTGAGGCAAAGTCCGAGAACCCCACTTATACTGCACCAACCAGCCCCATGGCTGGCATGACTTCCAACCCTTTCTTTGTAGGCACCATTGGTGGAGCATCAACCACCACCCCAGCTACCACACCCACTTTGGGTATGCCCTCGATGGGGCCCACCTCCACCATTCCGATCACTGTACCCATTCCAGTGGCTAGCATACCCATCCCAACTCCACCAGTCACTCACACTACCCTTTGCGGTGCAGGGCCATCCCATACCACCTCCATTTCCCCACCTGCGGGTAACATCCCCAACCCTAACCCAGTCCCTCCACTTGGGGGCATTGGCCCCAACGTAGTCACAACCACCAGTATGTCACATCCTTCTACTAGTTTGCCTATCATGGCTAGTCTCAACCTTCCTGACCTGGCCAGACTAACTAACGATCCCATCAGACACGACCCTGCATGGACTCACATGCCCACCAAGCTCCCATTAGACATCCCTAAGTTTGAGGGCAAGGCAAGTGAAGACCCCCAGAACCATATTATGTCCTTCCATCTACGGTGTTCCTCCAACTCCATAGTAGACGACTCCGTCCGACTTCGTCTGTTACAATGCACCCTCATTGGCTTTGCTGCGAAGTGGTACATTGAGCAACCCCATGGGACCCATTCCACCTTTACTTCCCTTGCCTCGACCTTCCTGCAGTTCTTTAAGTTACTTGTCCGCTATGACGCGGGAGTTGAGATCCTACTGTCTTGTGGAAAAAACACGGCCACACACATCACTGACCACATTCATGAGTGGCGTCAACGCTGCAGCCTTTGTAAAATCAAGTTAGATGACCGTATCTTCTTAGATTAGTTTCTAAAATATCTCCTTCCTGTCATTGCCAAGGATGTGGCATCCGAGCGACCCAAGTCCGAAGAAGAGGCCATCCTTAAAGCCCAACAATTTGACCTTATTTACGCCCAGTCTAGTTACCTATATTCCATCATCCCTAATGCCCCCCTCGGTGATTCCTCCCGACCCAATGCATTGCGGGCATCCCATGCCGTAGATGGCATCATTGGCCGTATATCCTCACATAACCAGCCCTTTTCCATAGCACGTCCTAGCCATGGCCCCGACCTTTTGTGGGATACATCCCAGTCCTGAGCAACCAATTCATATGCTCCCATGGCACATCATCACCAGTCCCACGAACCCTCATGTCCACTTCAGTGCTTTGGTCATGCATCCCAAGCTTACGCCCCCCCCCCTCGGTCGGACCTCGGCCATATTACCACCCACAGGCTGTGCAAGCTCCTGTATCCTCTCTGGCTCCCTTGGCTTATTATCCACCCCAGGCAGCCCCTGCGGCAAAGCCACAACCCATTTCACAGGCATATCAGTAACCCCCATAAGGCTCAGCACCTACACCACCTCCACCCACTTATTATCCACCGCAGCTTGCTCCCGCACATGCACCACCCCAAAACCCACCTGTTGCCCACGGGCAAGTGTATGCCCAATAGAATCTGAAGCATAACCAAAATAACCAATGCCAACAAGGCTAGCAAAACCACAGCAAAGGACGTAACCACGGGAACAACCCCCCTCTAGACCAAGGCGGCCAACCCCCTAATCCCCAAAACAATAATAACGTGGCACCCGCCAACCAAAACCCTGATAGGCCGCCCAAGCAAGCCAAAAATCCTAATTTGCGAACAAACCATCCTTGTTCTATTTACAAGGTTTATCTCCATTACACACATGCTTGCCCACATTTGGAGTAGGCTTGGCAACTCTGGATAGATGATTCCCACCGCCAAGGGCACGCAGCTCCTCAGGCGCTGTCTAACCTCCCACCACCTTAACATCAACCCTTGGTGTTACAAAACCCTTTACCAACCTAAGGCGTAGTGAAAACTCAACCGTTGGCTCCCCCTCAAGGAAACGCACCACCACAATAGCATCACTTATGCCACTCTTGATCAAGCCATGATTGACTCAGGTACCCATCGCTTACTAATGATGTCATCCGTCGACATCAACCTTCAAACCCATTGGAACCAATATGGCTCCACCCCTCAAGCCCCTCCCTCCGACAAAAACACCAACACTCATCCCACCGATCAGTCATTACGCATATCTCCGCCTCCACTAGATGGCGCCTCCAAAGCCCATCACTTCCCACTTTGCTACATCAACAATAATCCCAATGCTCACGCTGCATCCAATTACAACATTGTTGATGACTTAGCCTAGTCCCCCGCGGCCATGTCTACGTTAGAGGTCTTAAAAAACTATCCTACACAGCGCAAGACTTTTCTTTCAGCCATTGGTGCTATTAACCCAAATGATTCACGAATGATGGCCTTCAATTTGGACCAATCCAAACCACGCCTACCTTCCACTTTAGCGCTCCAAGTTTCTGTATCCATTCGGAATCTTGTCATCCATCGGTGCATCATCGATGAAGGTGCCTCTACATGCATTATGTCCACATTCATTTGGCAGAAGTTTGGATCCCCTACTCTCCAGTAGTCCACCACTGCGTTGCGAGCCTACGACGGCCATTCGGCTCAACCCCAAGGTCTCTTAGCTAATGTCCCCATCCAATTGGTTGGTAAAATAGTGCTCATTGACATAGAGGTCATAAACGCCCAACTTAATTATAACCTCCTACTAAGCCGTAGTTACATGTATGCCATGCGGGCGGTTTCCTCATCGGTTTTTCGTACCATGATCTTCCCCCATGACAGACACATGGTCAAGGTTGATCAACTCACCTATTACGATCCCAATGCCCCCGCTGCACCTGAAAATGTTCTCCCCGTGGTTGAACAACCTGTTTGCAGTGCTGCTACCTCATTGGTTTCCTCAGTGGGACCCGGAGTCTACTCAGATATGCCAATGAATTCAACATTCCAATCCATTCCACCCCCATCACCCTCGAGCGAAATATCTGACTTATGTACCCTTTCCCACAATACACCAACACCCAACTATCAACCGCCCTTGCTACCCCAACCACCATTGGTACCTAGTCATGTTGGTGTTACACCCATCCATACAATCCCCTTCTTATTCCCCCCTTCGGGAGTAGTAAGCACCCCGGTTATGGCTACTCTTAGCCTCCCCGGTTTAACTTTAGGATTACCTGTATGGTACATCATGCCTCCCGTTACCCCTCCGACACCAAATGTCATCCTACAACTAGTGCAACCAATCACCACTACTATTCAACCACCTCTCGGTGTCACTACTCCTTCATCATCCACTAATCCATCCCCTCTTATCAAGCACACTGGGGGCAGATGACCACAACCATACACTACTTTACCCCTGTCCAAAACAGTTAAAAACCCCTCCGTGTTTCATGCTCCTCCGAAATGCTCATTGTGTGATGAGTTAGGCCATCCTACCCATCAATGTCCACAGTTACCCACATTACAATAGCACATGCAAATGCTTGATGATGATCCAAACATCCCAGTTGTCCAACTCGACCCGACCCTTAAGCCTTGTGATAAATCACTGCATACCAACCACCCTTGTGCTATATGCGGTATTTACGGCCATTACTCACATCACTGTCCCGATCTCCCAGATTATAGAGAAGCTCTCTATGAGATGAATAACTTGGACCTCGAGACAGCTCCCCCCACCATTGAGGAAATCCACCCCCCAGTATCCCCGTCATCCAGAGAGATTAATACAATTTATATGATATCTTCTACTACCAGTCCCTCATCAACTGATTTGACAACTCAAATTTTTCACAATGATGAAGAGATTGTCAAGGCTCTTACTGCACCTAATTACCCCTGGGAGGATATGCACCATTGTTCCTATTTCCTTCCAGAAGAGTCCTCCTCCACCACAACCACCCAATTTTTGGTTGAGTCCAAAGATTTCCTCCCCACCAAAGTCGACTGGTTTAAGGATCCCTTTCCTGCTCCCGATGCCTTTGAGGAAGGCAACATGGCCAATATCTCACCTACAATCCACATTGATATCTCTGCCCTAGCTGGTGCTCTTCAAATCATTACCTTAGGAGCCTCCTGCACTGGGTATGAGATCGGAGAGTACAAAAAACTTTTCCAAGAGTTCCGCAATGTCTTTTCCTGGTCCTATACCAAAATGTCTGGTCTTGACCCCACTATCATAGAGCCCCACATTGACACCTCTGAGTTAAGGGGCATAATAGATTACCTCGACCCTGGGATAGGGGGCATGCTCAACCATTTTGAACCTACCCCATCACATTTATCTCAGCACATCAATGAACCCGTCATTCAAACCAACACATATGTGATCCACAATTACAAACCCTTTGCACATAGCATGGGGGCAGCTCATTAACCCTGCTCACTTTTTCACATGCGTGATCTCAACCATTTTTGAGGTCACATATCACTTGTATATTTGATTTGATTTGATACACCTAGTATTCTTCCCCTACCGGTAATCATTTCTCCCCACCATTGCATCCTTGGCTTGGTGGGCTCACCTTTATTTGCAACCATTTTTTAACCTAGTTATTTTCTTTGACCATTCTGGAGTCCTTATGACCTCTTTTTTTCGCACCATTTGCACCACCGGATTAATATTTCCATGCCCATGATGATGCTTGAGATCATTTCTCACTCTCACCCCCATATTTTTTGGGTATTTTTTCAAAAAGCCCCCATTGCCTCAGTTTGCATGCCACCTCGTCCATTATCCATTTTTGACACTTTTTATATCACTAGATTCAGTTTTCCGAGCTCGTGATGATGCTTGAGATCATTTCTCACTCTCACCAGGTACAATTTCAACATTGTGTCCCAACACCTTGCTGCCTCGATTTGCACACCACATCGGCCACCATCAAATTGTTACACATTTGTACATGAGCCATTCACTCCAGTCATACTACAATTATTTCATTATTTTTCCACCATTCATCATCCTGCAAGGAGGCCCACCAGTGTTCCCCCCACCCTCATTCTTGGTTCTCATCAATGTTCCTTGATTAAGCACTTCCTCCTTTCCTGGCCATTCCTTGTGTTTGGTATAATTTTATCCCTTTTTCGGGACGGACAAGTCCTTTACGAAAAAGGCACTTAGGGAGTTCCTGCTAAGCTCTTTTCTGACTCCTAAAACAATGAAAAGATCACTGAGCAATCTTGCTTCCTTTCATGCTCGTTAAAGTACTTGAAAGGGCGTCTATCTGGCATAAGTTTAACCCTTTTCTGGACCTGGTAGACTAATTACGAAAAAGGAATACTCTAGTCACACTGGATAGAAGAGTTCTCCATTGCATCCTTTTATGCTTCTTCGGGCCTTGGAGACTATAACACAAAAAAGAACCCCCCTAGAGTCTTCTTATTGCTTTCCGACTCTCTAAAATTGAAAGCAACCACGAGCACGCACCGTCATGGGCTCGTACAAATCCACACAACAGTACCATTCCATCTTTTCAGAGTCTTCTTATCGCTTTCAGACTCCTTAAAATTGAAAGCAATCATGAGCATGAACTATCCTAGGCTCGTATAAATCCACATGACAGTACCATTTTGAACACACTTCTTCTACTTCCTTAACCCATGAAGAAGTCCCCCCCCCCCCCCGTGCCTCTTGGCACTATGATCAATCATCTCAGCAGCATCCCAATAAGGTCGCCTTTGTTCAGAGTATTCTGCAGTCTCCTGCCATCTTACACCAACTTGAGTATCCCTCATCCTAGTCACTATCCTTGATCCATTAAAGCTATGATCCCTTTCCCACCAATTAGTTTCATACGCTACCCGATCATCCCTGCCATCATACTCTAAACAAAGGAAGTTTGAGTCCACCCACTCTACTTGCCCAGTTATCCCCCCACCCCGACAGTATGTCAGTCCTACCATCAGTACTCTCACACTTCAGTTCTCCACCTCGTGCTCCTATCAAGGAAACATCATTTCCTTGCTAGTTGCAGGTCTCCCTCTGTCGATGATAGCCCATCTATTCCAGAGGATAGACCTAGAGGTACCTGCACCTTGGACTCATCACCATCTGTGGTGAGTGCCCACGGACCATTTTGAGAGGAGTCCTCAGTGCCTCTCCGAGTGGTTGTTTATCACATGCTCGACTTCAACACCTTGATTGCATTGTTGAAAATCGCGCAGGGTATATATCCCTTCAGTTATTGGTCGAAGACCCCGTATTTCCCCCGACTCTAGCACATTGATGAGTCACTTCGAAACACCTAGTTATATGTTCCCATGGATGTCTGAGTTGCGTTGGCCATTGTATTCGGAAGACATCCAGTTATATGCTTCCTTGAGTACCCAGTTTAGTTCCAGTTCAGTGTACCATTGAGGGTGTGACTCCCCGTTACTATGCCCCAGCAGTTCATCAGTTCCTTTGGTACCACACTCAGCAGCACTATTGTTATTCCAGTATATCAGTTCTTCAGCTTAGACATGGTCATCCCAGCCGTATGTCCCAGGTTTTGTGTCCCCTATGGACCCTTATGATGTACACAGTGGTTCTCCATGTATCCTTAAGGCCCCCATTTTTGGGCCTCACTGTTATTTTTTATATCTTGATACGAGCATGGGTATGCCCACCTCGTCCATATATTGAGATTCTTCCTCATTCATTAGTTGAGGCCATGTATCTTTGAAGTCCTCATTTTTTGGATGTCATTGTTATTATTATATATCTTGATACAAGCATGGGAATGCTCGCCTCGTCCATATGTTGAGATTAACCCTAATCCATTATTGAGGTCATGTATTTTCAGTTTTTGCAGTTTGTTCGGGACCGTTGTTCTGGGCACTAGTTCGTTTCTTCTCCTCTCCACATCCCAGAAAAACCATCAAAGACTTATGATGTCTATCGGCCATACGATGAGCTCCTTCCCTCACACATCAAGGGGCAATTTGTTAAAACCCAAAAAGTGCTCACTACCTCATCTACCCCATTACATGACTCATTTGTCTATATTTCCTACCATATTTGCCTCCAGAACCCCAACAAACCATTACAAAGCCTCCAAAAGGACAAAAAACAATTAAAAAGCCTACAAAACCCCCCTTTTTTCCCTAAAATAAGTTAAATTCCTCCAAAAATAGAAAAAACCCTCTAAAAAGGGAATAAAAAGTACAAAAAAGAGGAAAAAGAGGAAAAAAAGGAAGCAAAAACCCTATACAGCTGACCTAAACCATATGGTGCCCAAAACCATGGGTCAGCACTCCACCACTAAAAACCTATAATTAGGTGATGGAGGCTCCCCATTTCACATCCAGAATCATCCCTATCCTCACTCTACCAAAATCACTCATGAAACCCTAGCTCACCCTTTTGAGCTAATTTCACATTTGAGTGCCCCTTTGGCCCATATCCAAAACATTTTGGAGAAGGAGAAGGAACCTATTGGAGCTGGAAGCAGTCCTCCTGGACTACTGCAAGAGCTTCACCAACCCCACATTAGAGGTATAATCAATACAAAAACCATTTTTATTATCTTTCTGTTATTTTATGCACATGCTTAGAGTAGTTACTGTTTTATTTATTGACTTGCTTTAATCTTTTTTTACTGAACTGCTACTAAGGAGTCCCTTCTCCTTAGTAGGTTCTCATTTGCACAAGCTAGGGTGAAAACCCTAGCTATAGTTCATGTCTTTGTTCTTTACCATTCTTCATACCTTGTAATTCTAATGTCAAGGTAGCCAACTGGTTCTGGATCTGTAACATCCCAGAGCTACTTTCTCCAATTGGTGAAGCTTCCAACTTCATCGCGATCTCCAAGGCCTCATCCTGAGATACAACCTTCTATTGCATAAGTGGTTGTTTGATATGGGGCAACAGTGCAGCAATGAACCATTCTTGATGTTGTTGCAGAGCTATAACAAAGCTCACTTGGTCCAACAATGTTTTGAATTTTTGGTCAAATTCCTAGACCGATTCAGTAGGTTTCTGCTTGATTTCTTTCAACTCTGTTATGCACTGTGATTCTAATTTGGGCTTCTTAAACTCTACTGCAATCGCGGTCTTGTTGTCTACTAGGGTTCTCGGCTGTGCTTGAGAATAATTCATAAACCAATGCAGTGCTCTATCTCTAAAAGTAGTGATGAGCTGCGCTCTTTTTATAGCATCATCCGTAACTTGTTTGACGCTCCACATGGCTTCGCATAGAAACCAGTGTTGATCAGGGTCTTCGAGAGCTATTCCTTTGAATATCGATAGCTTTATATTGTTATCAATCATTCTCCTTCCAGATTGTGTATGGTTTTCAGGTTGATTCCCTACGACAAAAGTAGACACACGCTGCTGGATTGTGCTAGGGATACTATTCTGCGGAATGGTCTGAGTCGTAGTGTTGTGAGCACTTGCTCCTGCGGTGTTACTAGTATTGCTCATCTGTGGGATCGGTTATGTGCTGCCTACAGCAGGTGGGTTCTGGACTGATGGATTCTCAGGTGCAATACCCTGGATTGTGGCTGATAACTGAGTGTTCTTATTATTGAGGTCGCATGGAATTTCGGTATCTATATGGTTTCTAGATTGTCTCGGATTCTTTTCATTAGTAAGCTTATATCTCTTTCCACTTCTCAAAGTATTGTTTTCTTCGTCATAATCAATGTGTGTATTCTCTACCATGGCATATTTAGAATTATAGCTGCGTTCTTAACACACCTTTCTCAGCTAAAAGCATTTTAATGTATAGACTGAGGTTTTTCAGAAACTTACCTCTAAATCCTTTGAAAAAGTATGCTTCAGCTCGGCTGTAGGACTTCAGCATACCTACAGCAAACTCGACCACAAATCCTTCTAGTATGCTATCAACCTAGAAGTCAACTACTCACGACAGTGGGCTGTCTATTGCTTTGAGCTGTACAGTAAGCTCTAGACTCCATTCTGTAGGTACTCCTACTGGGGAACAATTCTTTCTTTCTGTGAGGGGCGATCTCTACTCATGGAGCTCGTTTGGAAATGACGCCCAGATAATCTCGTGGATATCCCTCCACAAGTATCTGTTCAACCACTCTACGTCAAATAGATGTGAGTGTCTATTTTCTTTCTTTGCGAAATCTCTTTCAATATTATCGCACCAAGCCCAAATCTCTTTCTTTTCTGGATGCCAGTTGTCTATCCCTAATGGGAACTCGTATTCTTCTTCACACATTAATTTTTGAAACACACTATTGCATCACTGAGTCTTAGCGCAGCAACAGAACCATGTGTTGGTGTACTTCTGATCTAAAGGTTTTCCAATGTAGACCCAGGTACTTCGCGTTACCAGATACCAACAAAACCCCTATTCACCATTCCTTCGGCAATAGACTGCAAGCAGCCTGAGGTCTAATGAGAGGCAAATCTGAGGGGGTGGTTGTAGAAGCATGTTTCCACAACCTTGTGATGCGAGTGTTTAAACTGATCGACATGCAGTGCAGTAACAGGCTGTGCACTGCAGTCAATGATTACGTGAAATATTCTACTTCACTTGGAGTACTACAAAAAGCAGGGATGTTTGCACAATCAACGCATCCACAGACTGCGCAGTGGGGTTACATCCAACTTACGATGACAGGTTATCAACAACTTATCGTGCAGTACTCTTAATGGCTCAGGACATCACTGGACCACGCAACGAATATAATACTTGATCACTTCTAATCAATCTTACTTCTTTGTCTCTCCTTATCTCAATCAATACTTAGACAGATTGATATTTCTTCCTTATATAAATAAATGAAATGTGCAATACCGCGTGCTCTTATATCGTTATCCAACTTTTACAATTACTCTGTGATTATGTAATAGGTTCATGCATCCAAATACTTATATATGTTGATCATTAACATTCATCCATGTCTAAGCTACCTAACATCTTATTCCATCCCTTTCGCGGCGAATACAGATAAAAGTAAACATATCTCAGATAACTGTAGTTTCAAGCATTCATACTGTAAATAATTCAAAGAACTGAATAATAGCAATCATACACAGCAATTGCATAACACAATATTTAACATGGTTCACTCCTCTGGATGGGAAGCTACGTCCACAAGAACTGTTGTTTTATTATCTTAGGAAAGGGTACAATAGTTCTTCATCTACGCACTCAGTTACAGATGTGCTTCTTCCTCAAAATTAGGTCTCTGCGCACTCAGCTGCAGATGTGCCTCTTCCTCAAAATTAGGTCTCTGCGCACTCAGCTGTAAAGCCTTTACGATGGCTTCTTGCTCAAAGATTCTAATTGTATTCAATATACCCAAATACAAAAGCATAACCCTTTCCCATACAAAAATGCCTTATATATGGATCATGCTCGTAGGTCATGTCTTTATATGACGAAGGAAAAACCCTTAGGTTTACAAAACTGTCACAGTTTCCCAAAATCGGACTACTGGTGTCTGGTAGTGGATCTTCAGTTGTGGCTATCCTTTGTGTAGACACGTTGCTATCCGCTCCCCTGTCATGCGCACCAACATCTTGCTTCCACTAAGTTGTTCCTTCTTTCACGGCCTTTGACAATTGGTTCAACTAGTAGTTCTTCGTTTGTGTGGCCAGTTGTCTATCTCGATTTGCACCTGCCCACCACTTGGTAGTTATCGACGATCTTTACTAAAAATAGGTCTTTTGTGACCTAACCGAAATAACTATCATCATCCATCCAACGCTTTGCTTAGCTGGATCTATGTTGACATGGCACATCGCGGTGCTGTAATCCTTGCAGCACTGACTTCTCAGTTCTTCCGACACTGCACTGCGCTCAACTTCGTAGCATACCAAAACTGTGCTACGCTTATCCTTGCAGCTTCAAAAAATTGATTTTCACAAAAAGCCTCCATCCATGCTGCGCTTAGCTTCGCAGTTCCCAAAACTTAATGTGTTCAAAATTTGACCCCATTGGGCTAGGCCCAATAGAAATTCCACCCAATGAGCCCAAGAAAGTGCTCTGATACCAGATGTGAGGAACCTACATCAATTAATTAATGAAAATGCATGATATATCAGAACACATAAGATTTTTATTGATCACAGACCACTTCGAGAGGGAAAACTCCTTTGAGAAAGCTCAATACAAATAACTCATGGATTCTTTGATTGGCCTCAACATGTACTTATATTCTAATTCTATGCACCAATACTATGGATCAATACCATGGAACATATAATACTACGGGACGACTTACAAATCATATGCGTCCAACGCTATGGATCAATACCATGGGAACATATAATACTACAGGACAACTTACAAAGCAAATGCATCCAAAAACAATATACTAACAAAGTAAAGAGAAGGATTGACACAGGTTCCTAACACTCCAGTAAGGGGCATAAGTGCAGTGAGAATAAATTATTTTACATAGAATATGAAGAAGAAGAAGATCAAGAACTGAAACAATATTAGAAGGTAGATTTGGAAGATACTACTCCTACCACACCTTTCCATGCATTGGTTGGCGCTATCACTCCTCAAACTCTCAAGATAGAAGGATATATTACAAATAAAAAGGTATCAATGCTGATTGATTTTGGTAGTACCCATGAATTTGTTAATTGCAAATTACCCAAACTTATCAATTTTTTGTATATCCAACACCAAAACTTCATGTAATGATTATAGATGGAGGTACCATAAATTGTTCAGGTAAGTTCCATAGAATTAGTATTACTACATGGGAGTATTTATTGGATAGTCAAGTAATTGCAATCCAAATGGGTAGTGTTGATGGTGTACTAGGGGCGGGGAAATTTTAAGGATACATAAATTTCTTAAAGAGTACAAACCTTGGTGAATCTTACTAATTCTTAAATTTACAACCATAAAATGCTTAGCGATTTTTTGTAAAAATATTCAAATTTCTAAGCACGTTATATAGTTTTTGGACAATTTTGGCAATTTTTAGAGTAAAAGAAACTATACCATGGATTTTGGGCGAATAATTTTAGAAAAAAATGGAAATTGGAAAATCTTTTTTGGGAAAAAAACATCAAAACATAGCCCATGGGGTAAATTTCACCCTTAAAATTTTCCCTATCTAGGGGTCCAATGTTTAAAATGATTAGGGACAGTGAACCTTAATTTTCATGAACTTTTAATGAGATTCTTTTCAGAATGAAAGGAGATTGAACTCATAGGTATTCCAAGGAAATCCTCTAAAGTAATAAGCTTTAACAACATCACAAAATTGCTAAAAAATGGACACCATTGAGTAATTGCACAATTTGCTCACTAGATGTGTAGAACCCTGAAATATCTAAATAACCAATAAATACATAAGTTACAAAATGCATGCCATAACAATCGATGGAATTAGTTACATAAATGATTAGATGACCTGGTGGTTGGCTTGATAGCTCCAATGTATGCAACTAAAGGTGGGGGGACAAATCTCCACCCAACAAACCCCCAACCGAATGGCTGAGGCCCTCGAGCCCCCAATAATTAACCCTATGTTAGTTCTTGCTTTCTCCCTTTCCTCTTATTATTATCCTCCTTCATCTTCTCCTCCTCTTGCCAAATATCTCAGCCCAAAGAAAAAAAAGAGCTCGTTCTCTGTTCTTTTCTTTGCGCTTTTATTTCCCCTTTCTCCCGTTTTTCTTAATTTCTTGTTTAATTTCTATCATAATGTGAAATTTGCTTTCCGTTACTGCTTTTTCATGTTTATTTTTATTATTTTATATTATATTATGTTATATTAAATATTCCTTATAGTCATATATGAGGGTTGTTACATACTCCCCTCTTCAGGAAACTTCATCCCGGAGTTATAATCCTCAAGGAGTAAACACAATACTTATTCAATCAATCAAGTGAATCATAGACAATATAGGTAGCTAGTACTATTGTGAAGATAAGAGATTTATATGTGTGGCTATCACATAGAAATATCTAACCTACACTAATACAATCAGGGACCTTAAGTTACAACATGCTCTTAATTTATTCCCTATGTGTCTAGTATGCAACCATACCAACAATTATGCATTATACACACAGAAACATTGACATTTAATTAATAATAAGTGTGTGTTTGTATGCTTCCTCTCTCCTTACTCACCCTCTCCTTGAGAATCATACTATCCACCAGCTCCATAAACCTCCCCTCCAACTCCGAATGGTCCCGCTCGCCATGGCACGAGCCCTATATTGTAACCTATCCACGGATCATATAGTAGGCATCAGAAGTTCCCCAGGAAGTTACCACGACATTTCCACCCTCCCAACTTCTGCTAATAATATGGCCTCATCGAAATTTAACCAGAATCTGGGTCTCATCGGTGCTAACCGGAATCTGGTTCTCGGTACCTTGATCCTGATATCAGGATCATTATACCCCAAGCATATCGAAAGGCTAGCCTACACATCCTCCAACTTCACCCTCAAGGCACTATTCCCATGCATCAGAAGTCCTTCTACATCAACCTGCCTCTACTGAGTGTGCCTCTAACCGTGGACTTCTGGTAAAAGTCAAGAGTTGCTGGCATATATTTAATTGTTGGGATTTTCCCCAAGCCCATAATATATTTATAATATCCATTCACAAACATGGTTATGGGTTCCCACAAAATCATAAAATGATTAGCCTCACCGGGCTATTTGAGTGGCTTACCTGGAACAACTTGCACTTACCACATTGAACAATGATTAGTATCCATTTATTATGATAATAAGATATCATGAAATCAACCTTGAATCATGTACTAACAAGAATGCCTTGTCACCAGTTCATATTGCATTACATTACATCATAAGCCATTGTCATGATAAGACATGCGAAGTTAAACATCTATTACATAAATTCGCCAAGCATATCATTAATATGTCATGATAAGATGCCATAATTCAACATTGGTAAATGAGGTGCCACACTGAATGTCAATCATAATTTAACAACTCATACAATCAAAGAACATGTCAAAATCTATGTATTCCTGGGCATCGAGTACCATGAGCAAGGAATAAAACTACTAGCATTAAATGATAACAAGTCATGTACCTTATCTCATCTACCTCTTGACACCATGACAGAGCTTGAATATACCATACTAAGTATAAAAAAGAAATAAATTCTTATTATGGACCACATGTCATCCATCGTATGATAACTATAAACCGCCATATAAGTATCAACATATTCTATTAATTACAACTTATCAAGATCAACAACTTACATTTACTACATCTAGACAAGGTCTTTTTCACATCTCACGATCACACATAAGAATACCATTTTAGTAAGACACATAAAAATACCAATGTTCCTATCTATTCATACTTATTATCAAACCTATTAGTGGGAAATATAAACAAGCTATTATTTACCTATTGCCTTCCTAGAGAAGTAAATCCTATCATGCTTGGCATTCAATAGTTTATCCACTAGTTCATTTCAGCACATATTGAACAATTCAAGGCAGATTCAATGCATATCTAGTGTGATGCAAATCCAAATTAATGCAACATATGTCTTATTATTGGTTTCATGTAATGTGCATCTACTATCCATCCTTATGCTCATTCAATCCCATTTCACTTCTATTAAGGACATTATACAACCACTATGCAATATCTTTGATTGTCCCATGCATAGTACTACATATCTAGCACATCTACTTTTCAAATGCATAGAATTTTCTCATACTAGGTCGTGTAAGAAATACATATTTATATTTTCAAATATTTCATCCCATAGGGATATGGCTACTCCCTTTCTTCCCATAACCTATAATTAATGGTATTTACCAATTAATCCACTTCATGGCCTATATATATATATATATATATATATATATATATATATATATTGCAATACCAAATCCTTCCAACACCTAATATATATATATATTTACAATTATCAATCGACAATGCATGAAATATAATTGCAGTTACCATTAATTACTACTCAACGTACTACATGCACACTAATTCAAAGGCATAAATAGTTCAAATGTAAAATATTATGATAAGCCAAAAAATTAAATAATCCAATGTAAACTATATTAAACTAATGATGAGACATAATGCAATATTACTGTAGTAATGCACAATGCATGCAATGATTCTGATTCCAATATTAAACAAATAAATAAATACATCACAAGAGAAACGACCCATAAAAAATGGTTCAATACAATAAGCAATAGTATTAATAATACAATAGTACATAGATAACATAAACATACCGGAATTTTTTTTATTTTTGTTTTAAAATTCCAAAATCATTATAGTTTGACTCCTTGTGCTTAATCTTTGAAACCCATAATTATGTAGTAAACAAATCATAATGATGTGACTATAATATTAATTGTTAATAAGTATTGTAAATACAATCTATATGAATTTAAAATTATAACTTAACTATCTTCAATAAATACTATCATAGAAGATAATAGAAAATAACATTAAAGTGTAAAACCTCTAATATATAAATATTTTTTAATAATAAATGGTTTTTTTATAAATAAATAAATAATTTTTTTTTTAATAATAAATGAATGTTTTTTAATAATACATGGTTTTTTAATAAATAAATGTTTTTTTAAATAACAAATAAATGTTTATTTTTAATAATATTTTAAATTAGCTCTCGATATAATTACAAGAATAGCCATATTAAGTATTATGAGTTTAATTATATTTCCCTAAAGGTGTAATTTTCTCTATTGGTGCTTAAACACCCATAACTTAGAATAATGCAAGTTCATTGCAAGTCTTAGACTTTTATTTTCATAATTTGCTCTTATGTCGCTTAACCATCTCTTTGGAATTTGTTTTCCTTCGGAATTTGTTTTAATTATTATAAAATTGTAAAGGATGTATTATTACGATACAAATCCTCATTACTTTCACTATATCCCATTATATTGGAGTTAGTGTTTATATTTAGAATGTTACACTGAAACAACTATACTATGACTCACGTTAGTCATAATATGCTTGAATATTAATTCTGAAGCCATAATATTTACTTTGCCTGTTTTAAGGTAGCCTCCCTAAAATATAGTATTATTGCACCAAATTGCATGAATACTCATTTCGGTATATTCAAACTACAGTGATAGGTGGCTACGCCCATGATTGATAATTGAAGCTTTGATGTCTCACTCACATGGGCGGATAGCATCATTCTTGATAGCTTTTGTTAATCCTTCGTCCGTATATCCTTTGGTAATCTTGTTGTATCAAGGATTACAATTTGTTAAATTTACAACTACCATTGAATTTGAATTCTATGTTTGAGAGGAAAGAATGTTTCACTAGAATTCTGAAAAAGGCTTATTGGTTTAAATGACATTCTTGTGGGTTCTATGTATTTGAATTGAAAATATTTCAGAATATTTCCACCCATCATCAAGCTATGCAAGCTCAGAGTCGCCCTTTCTCTCATATCATGGCATTCCTTAGATGGTAAAAAGAAAGAATGCTTTGTTTTTTGTTGTGGTTGTTGTCACGAGTCTCTAGTATTTAATTCCCTCCATTGATAATATTTGTATATTACCTCTATACTTGGTATATAAAATCCATTAAAGTTACACAGTGTAGTGCCCCTAGATGGTTGTACACCTTGAGAGCACTTGTCGAGTGACCCCATTGATTGAAACTTCCACAAATTAACCCTTTGAATTTATATTATTGAATAATTGAAGAACAACTGAGTATGTACGTGACGACAACTGATAAATGAAAATAATGAATTGTATGACAAATATGAAAGTAAATAATTATCTAATCTGAAAAATAGCATGTTGTGTATTGACTAGATGTATGATGAATTATGTGATGAAAACGAAAGAAATACATGTAACGTAACACTTTACTGATTAACAAGATATAAGATGTTATGAGTAAACTGTAATTTCTTAACGATTAGCATGTATAAAATGATTATGATGAATGAGGACAGGATTATTAATATGTGTTTTTGAGAATGTGTGTAGCGACACATGAAACGGTTCACCAAAGGACACACAAAGGAAATAAAGGGACGTAGAGTGTACGAATAAATCACAGACGGAAGGACGACGATGGTGTTGACTTCCAACGGATCCCACGACCAAGTTCAAAAGCCCTTATCCGCTTACTCGGAGTCACGTGAAGTGGTGCGATGTGGACCACAATGGAGTTGGTCACGTACAATTTGGGGGATGTGCAGTAAGAATGGAATTACTCCTGAGCGCCATTAATCCCCAATAGCGTGTATATGGAGGATTGAAGGTAATGGATCCTAAATCCCTACATGAAGTTCCCGCAAGTCAAATGAAAACATATTAGCAGAAGGACCCAATGGTATGGTACCTTGCCGAGAAACGGAAAGAATGGATGCAAGGACCCAACGATGTGGTACCTTGCCGAGAAATGGATACGACGGATAAATGGACCCGACAGAGTGGTATCATGTCGAGAGATGAGCATAAAGGATAGATGAGCCCAACGGTGTGGCACCTAGGTCCTAGAAGGGTTGAATTTGTAAAATTTATGCATAAAAACCATATAAAACTTCATTTAGAACACTTGCTCATGAAAATACTTTTTAGCATTAAAAATAATATAAATAACTATTTTTAGGCATTTGCACATGTAAATACTTTTTAGTATTTAAAATATTAGAAATAATTATATTAGGAGCAAAATCGAATCCTAGGCTTGAGTTATTAGCTAACATCACGTGCGCTCACAAAATAGAATTTAGAGTGAGCATCTTAGAGCCAAACTTGAGTAAATTTAGGGAAGTATGTGCATTCTTCTAGGAAACTTGACACATGGATTTGTGAGATAAATTACTTTTTGAATATTAAGAAATTGGGTATTTTGCATGAAGCGACATGTGTCAAAGGGAATTTCCTATTTAAGGAAGGTTTTGGGGATGGGTAAAGGACCCAGTTTTTGGATGGTTATCGTAACCTTAAAAAAAATGAGTGACTTGCTGCTATTGGGGTTTGGCTAGAAATTCTTGTTGGGGGGAAACCCATTGAGGAGTTTCTTGAATGGTGTGTATGAGCTCTATGACCCGAAGCTCGGGGGTGGCCATGCGACTGAAAGCATGAGCCTATGTTTGTGTGGTGAAGCTAACGGTTGTTTCTCCAATGGTTAATCGAGCTTTGCTAGAGGGATCCTACGGAAGACACGGATGACAATGCATAAGCTGAATCATATTAACGACAACTTCTCCTTCAACAACGGTCATGACCAATGGTCAACAAGTTATGGTTTTGTCAATATTTGCTAAGTTATTTAGTTAATTTAGTTTATTTCTCTAGTGATTATGCTATCTAATCTGTTTTGTATTAGTCTGCTAAGTTTCAAGTTATGCACGGGAGGACCCTACAGGAGGGGCTCTACATTTGCTATCATAGCCGGTCGAGCCTTGAGGGAACCGGACTTATATTATTCGGGGGTTGGGGAGGAAGGAGAGTACTCCCGATAAGGTAGGGAGATTAACCTAGGTGTTCGTCGGTGGACGAGGCAATCAACGGTGGAATTGGAGCTACGATCTTCGAGGAGCTATATCTTCGACCGGAGTAGCTGTTCATACAGGTTCTTATTTGTTAGATTATTTCATATCTAATTCTGTTTTATTTGATGATTATAGATCTTAGAATTTAAAGAAAAATTATTAGGATAGGGTTATTGCCTATGGAAGATTTATATATACAGTTTTCCACTGTCTTATTAAAACAGCAAAAGCTAGAATTCTAAGAACAATTATAGCTCTCGAATTTCATGATAAATATTGAGTATGCTAGCTGCGCGTTCGAGTTTTTCTAGATATTTTATCACTACTTTCATTCGCCGATAATAGCTACAATGAACATTTGTGTATATGGAGGGGGATCGCAACTTTTAATTAGTGATTAATCATGGAAGGCTAGGATGTAGTGGATAGGCATATTCTTTGTTGAGGACATATATCCAACCACAGAGATTTGCGATTTGGGGAAAGGGTACCCAAAGGTTATATCCGATTAGCAATAATCTATCGTTTCATTTGTTTAATGGAGGTCTTCGAGTGGGAGAACGAAAGGTTGAAGTCATCTAGGAAAGGTTGAGCATGTGGGAGAACGAAAGGTTGAGCCTGCCACGATCCGTTGGTTAAATGAATAGTTGAATGGTTTCTTTTCCATTCGTTTATGAACCACCTCGGATCCCTACCAGAAACATTGTCGAGAGGAGAAATATTGGCCGATATTCGCGGAGAAGAGCGAATCCCCCTGATCAACAAAGGCTGCATGCGAGAAACAAGTAGCTGGAAGATGGCCGAACCCTGGCCAATTACAATATTCAGAAGGAGAGCTGTATATAATTCATTGAACTAGAATCAGAAATTCCGGGTATATGTATTGCAGATTGTTCGATAATGGCATTGGATGAGGCTCCGCGAGTAACATACAGGAGACCTCACTATGATTGCCTTCTGTTTGGTGAGATTTACAGTTTTCCTTTCCATCGATATCCCCTTTTCAATGATTATCGAACTACCATTGTATGTACTAATTTCCTACTCCAGTCTGCTTTTTAAGATCTGGATGACACATTATGGCGTTGGATGAGGCTCCACGAATAACATACAGAGTGCTTGATGGTCTGTATATTCTTACAGCTCTTTACATTCAATCACTATTGAATATGATATTCTTATAGTTCATTACATTCAATCACTACTAAATATGATATTCTTGCTTTTATGCTTTTGATCTATATATAATATTCTTACAGGTCTTAAGGATGGGCGGCCTGGATGAACTCTTTTAGTATATACCTCCGAAAAGATTTGTCGGACACATGGTTTGGAAGGATGTGATTGAATTGGCTATTGAAGGTCGTTTTGCTAATCCATGCGTTAGTGACTGGTGAATAATTTAGGGTTATTAAATAAAACTATTGGTAATTCTGCTCGATCGGTTATTCCAATCGATTAGTCCTCCTTGGATTTCTCAGTACCATTCATTCCAATCGATTAATGCTTCTTCCACATATCGCCTTCATCCCCAATAGTTCCCTGACCCTCCAAATTGCAGACGTAAGAGATCGAAGATTCGTGAATGCCAGCAACATAGAAGTAGTGGAAATCTCAGCTTTTCGTCATGGGTACTATAAGGGTATCTTCCATATCATTTGTGGACATGAAGCTAAAAGAAATGCTGGCTGCAAGTTCGACCCGTAGCACATCAAGAAGGTATAGAAAGCCCTTCAAAGTTTTTCGATGTTCTGCACGAGGGGAGGAAGCGCTTGCATCGCCCGGGTTTTGTAATGTAACAAGTTTTTTATTGATTGATGTGACATTTTAGTTTATGTGATATTGAATCTTGCAGCCACACCGGCACATTACAGGATCACTGTGATCTAACGGGTAATGAGCTCTATGTTCTTCATTATGTTCACTAATAATTATCCAATAGGAAACAAATATTTTCTTTACAAGCAATATTAAATATGTCTATATTATTTATTAAATCTTGATGATATGTGTTCGCGAATAATTCTCCAATAACTTCTTCAAATTAATAGACAAAACTCTCATGTTTCAACCATTTTATTTTGATCAACTAGAAGAATGTCTATTGCATGAGTTAAACAATGCTCTCTCAAGAGCTACAAGAGGTAATGGTTGTCGACAGATCGATTGCGATTATGGTTTTGCGGTGAAATTCAAATCTACTTTGATCACCTACTTTGGTCACCTGTATGTGTATCATATGCATTCAGACTATTCCAGTTCCTTGATCAATATGGATTAATTTCGTAGCTACACAAAATCTACATTAATTTTAACCATATCAAATAAAAGTTCCAAATTTTTTGTATAATCCATAATATGGTTATTTTGTTAAACTTCAAATATGTAGTGTTCATTAAAATGCCTTTTATTTTGTATTGTTCATAGACCAGGTTGAAATAAATAAACTTCAACTATGTAGTGTTCTTTAAAATGCATTTTATTTTGGACAACCATAGGCGTGGTTGAAATAAATCCGCGTATAGGCCTATATTAACATCCTTGAGTAAACATATATAAGAAAAATTATGTAACGTGGCTTCTCAAATGCCCCTGCAATATGATATCTGAGTCTGAATCGACAGAGTGTTTGATAGCACTCCATTAAATCGTGAATGTAATATAAAACCAATATGACCAATTCTCATACATGTTATTCATTTGTTTGATATATGATGGAATCTTTGCTTTGCTAATAGGTAACTTTCTATAAATTATATCAACAACAGTGTATCACATGTTTCCTCTTGGTTAATAGCTTTTGTACTGACTTTCCAGGTTTTTGTTTTCTATTTAATAACTTTTAAATAAGATTTCCATGTTTCAGTTTTTTTAAGGAAGAAGTGAGAAAGGAAGATCCATGACTCTCGTTATGATGGTTTTTCTTTTACATCATATTTTCTATAATTTATCAAGTTTTTTTAATAGTTTGTCCTTTTCTTCCTCCTAGTTTGGATCATCCGTGACTATTATTTTTATTGTATATCAACTTTTTTGATAATTTAAAATATTGATAATATGTTTCATTGATTAATAGCACATAGTAAACCAAAACACTCTTTACAGAATCTTTATAGAATGCTCCTTACTAAGAGATGTAATATTATTTTTTTATCGAGGAAAATCAATATTATTATTGTTTTACTCTGTAACAACAACTATTTTGTTTTAGTTTTTAAAACAAAAGACAAAAGAACTTTATAAAAATTTGGTAGGATTTGGCATATTATAACCTCATTCTATTCATTGATTCAATTAATAAATCCATTCTATTTCGGGCAAGTTAGAAGCTCCATTCTATTTTTTCAATTAAAAAACCTATCTTTAAAGATTAATTGTTTGTGTAATGCAATTGTTTATACTTGTGCAATGCAATTGGTAATGTACTAATGCATGTGTAAAGAGTATTCAATAATGTAATTATTTATATTTATAATTGGTGAGTGGGTTAATTAATTTGTATATATAATTTATTATTATAATTTTTATGTAAATTATATTAAAATTAAATTTATGATGACATCACATGTAATAGCAATAATATTAATAATGATTTATATTTATTATTGGTGAGTGGGTTAATTGATTTGTATATATAATTTATTATTATGATTTTTGTGTAAAGAATATTAAAACTATATTTACTATGAGTGTTGATGCAATAGCAATGACAATAATAATATGTATTTAATAAACATACTTAAAATTAAAATTATGAAAAGTCGCTTATTATTATAAAAGGTTGTAAATTTACATTATAATTTTTTATCAATAAATTATAAATTTTCAATAATGATAATAATACAAATTGTTATATTAATTTAGGTGAGTAAGATTAAGATTAATCTTAAATTTTTTATTAATATTTATGTTAAAAGTTTAAAAAAAATGTTCAAATTAATCTTAATATCAATATTATTAATCTTAATGTTAATATTAACATTAACGTTAATGTTAATGTTAACATGTTAACAATAATATTTAAAATTAATACAAATGTTAACATTAATATTAATATTAAGATTAAGATTAAAATTAATATTAATATTTAATTTAACAATGTTAATCTTATGTCAATTAACATTAATGTAAACATGATTTTTACATTATTACTCCTTACATATAGATATAATAATATAGCATAAATTTAAGATTAATAATAATAATATTATTAATTCATTAATGTTAATAACATTATAATTAATATTAGTATTAATAACATTAATTTTGCAACAATAAGTTTAACATGAAACCATAATTAAGGATTCATTAATGAAACCCTAATTACACCATAACATTACATAACTTTATACAAGAATTAACATCAACCTCAAATATAACATAACCTTACCAAATTATTGTTAACGTTAACATTCATATTAATTTATTAACATTTATATTTTATAAACATCAACGTGTATGTCATAATCTCACATAAAATATAATGATCATTCCATTCCAACATGACCCCTGGGAATGTTCCAATGTCATGTATACTTTTACTAAGTATTAATTGTAAGTATTGTACGTAAGCATTGTAATTATTGTAATTTAACAAAACACATGGCAAATGTCGCATTAACACACAACCCTAAATATTGAAATGAGATATAACCTATTAAGAACAGAAAAGTTAAACCATGGCTATATTCAACAATAGTCAACCATACTCAACCATGATTAACCATATTCAACCATAGTCAACAAAAGTCAACCACGGTCAATGAAAGTTAATCATAGTCAACCATGGTCGTAATCAACCATAGTCAAATAAAATTCAATCAAAAGTAAACCATGGTAGCCACAGTAAACCATAGTTAACCAAAGTCAACCATATTCAACCATAGTTAACCAAAGCCAATAAAAAATCAACCATGGTCAACCATATTCAACCATATCCTATTAAAAGTCAACCATGGTCACCCAAAGTTAAACATAGTTAACCATAGTTCTAATCCAAAGTCAACCATAGTCACCATAGTCAACCAAAGACAATCAAAAGTCACCCATGATCAACCATATTCAACCAAATCCTAACACTAGCCAACCATGGTCAACTAAAGTCAAACATACTAAACCATGGTTGACTTCAAATAATTACCATAATAAACTATAGTCAACTATGAACAACCACAATCAACAATAGTCAATCATGAATAAACACAATAAACCACGGTGAATCATAATTTACCATGGAGAACCACGAACAACCATAGTTAACAATGGTCAACCAAAGTCAATCATAGCAATCCAAATTCAAGCATGGTCAATCAAAAGTCAAGAAAATGTCAACCAAAGTCAACCAACATTAAGCATTTCCAGCCAAAGCCCACCATTCTCAACCAAAATAAACCAAAGTCAATTGTGGTCAACCAAACTCAACAATGGTCAACTATAGTGAACCACAATGAGCCATGTAAACCAAAGTCGACCATGGTCAACTACAGTCAATCATAGAAAACAAAGTCAACCATATTTAAACATATTCAACCAAATCCAACAATAATCAAATAATAGTGAAATTATAATCAACCATATGATTTTGATGTCAACCACAATCAACCATGGTTAACCATAGTCAACTAAAGTGAAATGTGGTCAACCAAAGTCAACTATGGTCAATTAAATCCAATGAAAGTCAAGCATAGTTAACCATGGTTAACCATAGTCAACAAAAATCAACCAAAGACATCCATGGTCAACCAATGTTAACCATAATCAACCATAGCCAATGATGGTCAACCATAGTCAACCAAAGTCAACCAAGATCAACCATGGTCAACAAAAAGTCAACTAAATTCAATCACGGTCTTCCAAACTCAACGATAGTCAATCATTGTCAACCATAGTCAATAATAATCAACCAAAGACAACCAAAAGTGAACCATGGTGGACAATATTCAACCAAAGCCAGCCAAAATTCAACCATCGTAAACCATAGTCAGCCATAGTCAACCATGGTGAATGATAATTCTCAAAGTCAACCATAGTTAACCATGGTCAATGATAACCAACCATAGTCAACCAATGCCAAAAAATATCCAACCATGGTTAACCATAGTCAACCAAGGCTAAGCAAAAGTAAAACATGGTCAAAGACAGTCCACCATAGCCAACCACTATAAACCAAAGTCAACCGTGGTTAACCCAAAATCAACAAAAAGTCAACCATGGTCATCCAAATTCATCCATGGTAAACCATAGTCAACCATGGTCAATGAAAGTCAAGGATGTTAGACCATGCTCTACCGTGGCCAAGCATGGACAAACATAGTAAGCCAAAATTTAACCAAGGTTATAGAAAGTCAACCATAGTCAAACATAATAAAAAACATAAACCAAAGTCAACCATGTTCAACAAAATGTCAACAAAAGTAAACCAAGTTCAACAAAAAGTCAAACATGCTCAACAAACAACCATGTCCAACGAAAAAGTCAACCATGGTCAACCAAATTCAACCATGGAAAACCATACTCAACCATGGTTAACCATAGTCAACGAAAATTCAACCATGCTCAATTGTGTTCAGCCATAGTCAACCATGTTAAACCTAATTCAACCATGGTCTACCAATGTTAACCAAAATTCAACCATCTTTAAACAAAGTAAACAATGGCCAACCATGGTAAATCATATTCAACCACAATCAACAAAAAAAACCAAATTCAACCATGGTCAACCAAGACGAAACCAGAGTCAACCACAGTAAGCCAGATTCAACCATGGTCAATCAAAAATCAAGCAAATGTCTACCCAAAATAAACCAAAGTCGACTGTTGTCAACCAAACTCAACAATGGTCAACCATAGTCAACCATGAGCAACCATGGCCAACCAAAGTCAACCATGGTCAACTAAAGTCAACCATAGTAAAACAAAGTCAACCATAATTAAACATATTCAACCAAATCCAACATCAGTAAAACAATAGTGAAATTATAATCAACCATATGATTTTGAGGTCAACCACAATCAACCATGGTTAACCATAGTCAACCAAAGTGAAATGTGGTCAACCAAAGTCAACTATGGTCAACCAAATCCAACTAGAGTCAACTGTGGTCATCCATATTTAATGATGGTAAACCATAGTTAAACAAATGTTCACTATGCTAAACCAAATCCCACCAAAAGTTAACTATGCTCAACCAAGGTGAACCATGGTCAACCATAGTCAACCAAAAGTCAACCATGGGCACCTATAGGTTAATCTGAAGTTAACTATGGTTAACTACGGTAAACCATTATCGACCATAGTCAACCATATTCAATCGTGGTCAACCATGGTTTACTGTGGTCAACCATGGTCTACTGTGGTGAACCACGGTTAGCCATTATCAACCACAAGTTAGCCATGGTCAAATAAAGTCAAACAAATTCAACCATGGTTAAACATGGTGAACCATGGTCATCGAAAGTCAACCAAAAGTAAGCCAAAGTCAACCATGGTTAACCAAAAGGAAACCAAACTCAACCATGGTCATGCAAACTCAATCATAATAAACCAAAAGTCAACCATGGTCAATAAAAATGTCATCCAAAATCAACCATAGTTAACTAACTTCAACCCAAATCAACCATGGCCAACCAAAGTCAACCATGGTCAATCAATGTTAACGATGGTTGAGCATGCTCAACCAAAGTCAACCAGAAGTCATCCATGGTCAACTATGGTCATCAATGGTCAACCGTGGTCATCAATGGTCAACCATGGTCATCGAAAGTCAACCTTGATCAACCAAAGTCACCCAAAAGTCAACACTGGAAAACCATGCTCAAACAAAGTTAAGCATTATCAAGCATGGTCAATCAAACTCAACAAAAGTCAACCATGGTAAAAAAGTCAAAGATCGTCAAAGAATTTCAACCATGGGTAACCAAAGTCAACCATGGTAAACCAAAGTCACACAAAAGTCAGTTGTGGTCAACCATACTTAAACAATGTCAAGCATGGTCAACCATGTTCAACCATGGTTAACCTAATGTCAACCATGGTCAGCCAAATTAAGCCATGGTAAACCAAAGTCACAAAAAAGTCAACGATGGTCAACCATGCTGAAACAAAGTAAAGGCATGGTCAACCAAAGTCTACCATGGTCAACCACGGTCAACCAAACTCAACCATGGTCAAACAAAGTAAACCATGGTCAAGGAATGTCAACCATAGTAAACCAAGGTTAACTAAAGTCAATCCAAGTAAGCCAAAGTTAACCATGGTCTACCATTGTCAACAAAACTCAACCATGATAAAGCATAGTCAACCATGGTCAACCAATAATTAATCAACGATTGACCAATGATTAAGCATAATCAACTAATGTCAACCATAGTCAACCATTGTCAACCAAACTCAATCGCAATCAACTATGGTCAACTAATACTCAACCATTGGTTAACATGGTCTACCAATAGTCAACCAATAATCAACTAATAGTCAACTATAGTTAACCATGGTTAATGAATAATTAACCATGGTAAACCAATAGTCAACCAATGGTCAATCATTGGTTAACAAATAGTCAACCATGGTCAACAAATAGTTATGCAATGGTAAACCAATGTCAACCATTCGTCAACCAATGTTAACCAATATTAACCAATGGTCAACGAATGGTAAACCATTGGTTGATTATGGTTAATCATTGGTTGACCAATGGTCAACCAATGCCAACTAATTGGTTGAGCAATGGTTGACCATGATTGACTATTGGTAAATAATAATAATAATAATTAATATGGCTTGCTAATTATTATTATAATAATGAAAACTCAACAATCCTTATTATTATTATTATTTTAATTAATTTATTTTTAATTTTTATAACAAAACTATTATAATAATAAAATTTCAACAATCCTTCCTTGCCCACCGACAGTCAACTAGCAAGCCATATTAAGCCATATTAATATTATATAGGTCGATCGACCTATATAAACCACATTTAAATGTGTGGCCTATGATTGATATACATCAATGGAAGTATATAAGCCATATTATTAATATTATTATAGCTTGCTAGGCAATAGACGTTTTAATTTTAAATAATTAATTAATTGAATTGAATTATTTTAATTTAATTAATTAATTTAACTTAACTTAATTTAATTTAAATTTAATTTTTTATATGTTTTAATATTTTTATTTTATTTTATTTTTAATATGCTTTAATTTAATTTAATATGTTTTAATATTTTTATTTAATTTAAATTATTTAAATTTAATTTAATTTAATTAATTTAACTTAACTTAACTTAACTTAACTTAACTTAATTTAACTTAACTTAATTTAATTTAATTTAATTTAATTCAAATTTAATTTTTAATATGTTTAATTTAATTTAATTTTTAATATGTTTTAATTTCTTAATTTAATTTTTCTTTTTATTTTTATTTCTAAACAGCATTTTTTTAAATTTAGTTATTTTTTCATTGGCTCGCTGTCTACTGCTAACAACCACATTTTTAAATGTGGTTGATATTTGTCGATGGACGAATATCAACCACTTTTAAATGTTTGTTCATAAGTGATATACTGTAATTTAATTTTCTGGAAATTTTAGGTTACTGTTTATTTTTGAAAAAAACGAAATATCAAGCTATAATATTTTATTTCACATTTATATTATGAGTCTGATCTAGATCTCTGGAATTTTGTACTTTCTGAGAATTTTAAATCACTGTTTATTTTCGAGAAAAAACGGAATATCAGGTAATTGTATTATATTTTACATTTATATTATGAGTCTGATCTAGATTTTTAATTCCTGAGAATCTTAGATTACTGATTAATCTAGATCTAGATTTGTGTGAAACTCTAATAAATGGACTGTTACCTTGTATATCCTCTTGAAATCGTTTTCCTTGTGAGACCATGGGTGCAAAGTTTTGCAACTTAAGCTATTCACTTATAAAAAAATTAAAATGATGTAACCTCAAAATTTCAGAGTTAAACATGTAATTATGACCTAAGCTGTAAACGCCCAGTCTCACCAGTATCTCTTGAATCTGTCGTTTACCTTGTGTAAACTTTATGAAATATGTATCCATGCGATTTAGTAATTGTTTTATTTCAGATTATAAGTGATTTCGAATTGTTCACTATGTGGAATATTTTGTGTGTTAAATCAGAACCTTTTCGACCTCAGTAGTATGGATAGTAATATTAATTAAAATAAATAGTAATGTCAGAAAGATCTGGTTACATATGCATATGTCTCGGGAAGATCCATCCCTTGAGATAGTTACACCTAAAGACTTGGCGATCCTTTGGGATTTAAACTGATTTTGATCATATATAATTAATCTTAAAAACTGAGATCGATTCTTTATAATTTAAGGATTTAATATTGTTGACCAACCTTAAACGTGAGTAAGATATGCTCAATGTAATTACAAACATGTCAAGTAAAATATTATTTATATATTATGGGTTCTTTTATGTCGCATTAATAAGCGACTCACCTTATGTTTTGAATGGGATCCCTGTTACAAACCTATATGTTTATTTATTTTGGTCCTAATATTAATACATATGTTTTTCCATATAATAAGAGGGTAGTTACATTTGAGAAGGAAAAAAAATCTTTTGCGAAGGTAAAATAAAAATGGCTCAGTTGTTTTTATAATTATTTAATGTGTCAATTAATCATTAACACAAAGGAAAGTGTTGCCTTATAAGGATATGTATATATACATGTTTTATTTATTTTTTTAATAAAAGAAATTGACAAATTAAACCATGATGTCCCTGAAAAAAAATTAATGATTTGATCCTGAGAATTTTTGAATTGAGATGATGTCATTAGAGTTGAAATATCATATTTCATATTTTCATGGAATTTTAAAGGAATCATATATTATATGTATAATTGAAAATGTACATCAAGTTTTTTATTTTTATTTTTTTTATTTCTATATTTCAAATTTCTAGGGTATTTTGGGGTTGTTATAATGTAGTATATTTGAGGTGGTTATAATGTAGTATATTTGTGGTTGTTATTACGTTTGAATATATTTTAAAATAAATGCTATTTTATAAATGAATATGTAAAAATTCATATACATGTGTGTATATGATAAGAATTAAATGTTATTGTATGATTGTATTATAAAATAATGATAAAAAGGTAATGTAATTGTTTCTTAGTACGTCAAGTTAGCAAGGATTTAAATGGATTATTTAAAAGTGCTATGATTACATATATATTGTATGAGGCTATTGAATGATTATGGTAATTATGATTATGTTTATAAAAGAAATGATAAAAGAATAAGTAATTATGTTTGAAGAAGCAACTACAATAACGGTTTGTCATTATGTGGTGTAGTTCTATATATCATGAAATAGTCAACTAAGGACAGCCATATGGGCTTGATTTTCGAAGGATATGAGTCGACTACACCCACCTTATTGTGAATAGTCACGGTAAGGGATCACCCTTGGTATAGGTTTGCTACCTAGGAGAAGGGATCACCCTAGTACTACTGTGACATAGATCAATACCTTCTAACTTACCCATAGAAGGTAAATGTGTTAAATGCATTAATTAAGAGAGTCCAAAAAAAAACACTTTCGGATGAAATTATCTATGTAATGGGAATCATACATCTATCTTATTATAGTTGATATAATTTTGATGAATATGAATGTTTAAACTATATGTTGCAATGAAGGATTATAATGGAATAATTATTCTACTTTTATTTTGTGAGGGTGATAGAATAATGATAATATCTTTGCTACAGTAGTATATAATAAATATATTGAAAAGGGTTAGCACATTCATGTAGGTTGTATATTTCTAAAGTACTAAATTGGTTGTAATGCATTTGAATGATAGCAATATATTTAATGCATTTCATTTTAATGGAGAAATTATGTATATATTTTAAATGTGTATACTTGCCGAGACTTTGACAGATGGTCAGGAGTGTCAAACGAAATCGGAAATTGAAAAACGAGGTGTAGACATGATAGTTGTGAATATCTGAACACAAGGACATTGATTTTTGCATCATGATGATATTGTTAATGAAAATGAAAAACTACCAACTTGACTTGACTATGACATGTTATGGGAAAATGCAACTTGGAAAAACTACTGAAAGGGTCATATAAAGATGATTATTATCAAGCAACGTATGGAGATGATTAACATAATGAATAGGATACAATGATACCAACCACCTATCCAGGTGCAATTTAATAGAAGAAATGACTAGTTCTAATGATAGGATTCGGTGAGATCAATCTAACGCACATAATGTAACTTTGCGAGTCTACTAAGGGGGTCATAGGACAATGGAAATGATGAAATGAGATAAGGATGTTACAAGCTCATTGACTTGGACATGATGTTACTAATGAAAGGACTAAAGGTTAAATTTCAATATGTTTGACTAAGTCTCTAAATTTAGATGACTCGAATCATATCTTATTAAGAACGAACATTATTAAAACATTTAGAGGTATTTGGAAGTAGTCTTATGGAATTTGTTATTTTTTTTTGGCAGTTATTTGAGGGTCTCTCTGGATTTGTTAAAATCCTGATTACATCTTACCAAATATTTTATGATGTTTACCTTCTTGTCTTGAAGGGGGGATAACTAAATAGATTTGAAACCTTGCTTGGATTTGTTATGTTTTGATAAAATATTGGGTGGATATTGAAACAATGCAGCTTGTTGAAAATTTCGACATCCTAGACTGTGCATAGACCTTCATGAATGAATAAGAGATATAGGAAATCTAGTTGGGACTGACAATTATTGAATGTATTATCGGATTGATATCTTACGAAATTACAATTGAGCTCCTAAGGATGTATTGGAACCATGTTGGATGAAAAATAAAACTAATGATTAGAACCATGAGTGCTTATGGCCATGATTGTTGGAGAAAGATATAATAGAATGTCCTGGAGAAGAGAATAGAAATTAAGATAAATCCTAGCATCGAAAGCACGAGAACAAAAATTAACTTCGGGATGAAGTTCTATATAAGGAGGGGTGTATGTAGTGCCCTTAGATGGTTGTAGACCTTCAGTGCACATGTCGAGTGACCCGACAGATTGAAACTTCCACAAATTAACCCTTTGAATTTATATTCTTGAATAATTGAAGAACAATTGAGTATGTACGTGACGACAACTGATGAATGAAAATAATGAATTGTATGACATATATGAAAGTAAATAATTATCTAAAATGAAAAATAGCATGTTGTGTATTGACTAGATGTATGATGAATTATGTCATGAAAATGAAAGAAATACATGTAACGTAATGCCTTACGGATTAACAAGATATAAGATGTTATGAGTAAACTGTAATTGCTTAATGATTAACATGTATAAAATGATTATGATGAATGAGGAAAGGATTATTAATATGTTTTTTTGAGAATGTGTGTAGCAACAGGTGAAACGGTTTAACGACGGACACACAAAGGAAATAAAGGGTCATAGAGTACGAATAAATCACACACAGAAGGACAACGATGGTGTCGAATTCCAATGGATCCCACGACCAAGTTCAAAATCTCTTATCCGCTTACTCAGGGCCGCATGAAGTCGTTCGATGTGGACCACGATGGAGTTGGTCACATACGAGTTGGGGGGCGTGCAGTAAGAACGGACTTACTCCTCAGCGCCATTAGTCCCCAATAGCGTGTAGACAAGGGATTGAAGGTAACGGATCCTAAATCCCTACATGAAGTTCCCGCAAGTCAAATGAAAAGATATTGGTAGAAGGACTTGACGGTGTTGTACCTTGCCAAGAAACGGAAAGGATGGCCGCAAGGACCCGACGATGTGGTGCCTTGCCAAGAAATCGATACGATGGATAAATGGACCCAACAAAGTGGTACCATGTCTAAAGATGAGAATAAAGGATAGATGTTCCCAATGGTGTGGCACCTAGGTCCTGGAAGGGATGAATTGGTAAACTTTATGCAGAAAAACCATATAAAACTTCATTTAGAGCACTTGCTCATGAAAATACTTTTAGTATTAAAAATAATAGAAATAATTATATTAGGAGCAAAATGGAATCCTAGGCTTGAGTTATTAGCTAACACCACATGCACTCACAAAATTGAATTTAGAGTGAGCATCTTAGAGACAAACTTGAGTAAATTTAGGAAAGTAGGTGCATTCTTCTAGGAAACTTGACACATGGATTTGTGAAATAAATTACTTTTTGAATATTAAGAAATTGGGTATTTTGCGTGAAGCGACATGTGTCGCGGGGGAATTTCCTATTTAAGAAAGGCTTTGGGGATGGTTAAAGGACCCAGTTTTTGGATGGTTATCGTAACCTTCAAAAAAATGAGTGATTTGTTGCTATTGGGGTTTGGCTAGAAATTCTTGTGGGGGGGGAACCCATTGAGGATTTCTTGAATGGTGTGTGTGAGCTCTATGACCCGAAGCTCGGGGGTGGCCATGTGACTAAAATCATGAGCCTATGGTTGGGTGGCGAAGCTAATAGTTTCTTCACCAATGGTTAATCGAGCTCTGATGGAGGGATCCTAAGGACAACAATGCACAATCTGGATCGGATTAACGACAACTTCTCCTTCGAGAACGGTCACGACCTATGGTCAACAAGTTATGGTTTTGTCTATATTTGATAAGTTATTCAGTTAATTTATTTTCTTTTTCTAGTGATTATGCTATCTAATCTGTTTTGTATTAGTCTGTTAAGTTTCAGGTTAAGCATAGAAGGACCCTACTGGATAGTATTCCTTTCATTGTAACATAAGATTTCCTTGATGGTTTTTAGATATGTTTAATACAACACAATGATTTTGATTTTGTTTGGACTTATAATGGATATGAATTCTTTTAACTGCTCAGAATTAAGTATTTATCATATCAAGACTTTCTCCACATGAGAGGGTGAGGTTCACAAACATATATGAATATTTTAGGGTTGCTAACAACCAGAATTTTCTCTTTCACTTCATATAAGAATATTCCAACATCTTTCTAGATATAACAATGTTTGATAAGTCATTATTATTTATCTATGTATGAGTCTTAGATTCGGCTAGCAATTGATATTTATAGATTCAAAGACTTAGGGATCATCTTTAGGAACACACTTTCACACACACAAACACACATAAAATATAACTAGTTGTTTATCTTATAATAAAAAATATAGATTTTTTTATTTACTTATTTTTTTTTTACAACCACTAATACCTATCCAATATAAGGACATGAATTAATTCATGCTAAACAGAGAATTTAGGTTTTGGTTCTAATCTAGTTCCAAGTGGCTTCTTCAATTTCCTCCTCAAGCCTATTTGATTTTCAAATCAATTCCTCAAACATATATTTATTTAATCTTAGTATTGGAAGAATTATCCTAACCCAAGGGTTTTCACGATCGTGTCAACTTAAGACACTAGAATTTATTCTCTTATTCATCTAAATATGAAAGAATTGTTTATTTGAATTTGAATTCTATCTCATGCATACATGCAAAACGAATCAATATAATAATATTGGAAGGAATTATTAAAAAAAGTTGCCGCGTGATCATTTTTACAGATTTTGATGTCTCTTAACAAATATTACACAAGTATTTCATTAGATCATCAACATAATTTCATCCTTTAAGAAATAGGATGTAGGAAATTCGTCAAATCATCAACATAATTTTTTTAAAAGATACTTATCTCTCTTTGCATTGTCCATATGCTAAGAAATAAATTATATTTAGTAATGTACCTCCCAACCACAGGCATGTCTACAGGTTTATCTTTTAGCCTAGATAACCACCCCTAAGTTAGATCATGATACGATAAGGGAAAAAGGAAAAACGATGTGCGTGTATCATAGTCTTTTTATATCGTCTTGATCCTTCTAATTCGTCTCAATTTTCTTTGTCTTTTATCCCCTGTTCTTATTTCCCCCCTCATCTCTTCTCTTAGTTTAATCCCCCTTGTCTTCTATTTCACATTCTTTCTTATAGAAGGGTTTTTTCATCCTTTCACTTCTTGGAGCACATTCTCTTCTTTTCTTTAGTATCCATGTAGCTAGTAGTTATCCTAATCATGAGGGTTAAGTAAATCATGATTAAGTAAATCTACTACCCTCATGCATAACAATGCATGCATCAAACTAGATGGCACTTGTAAAAAAAATTTCTACCACCTTTCCCCAATGGTGGTCTCATGATCTCTCTCTTCTTCATTACATCCTTTGTTAGTTGGCCCATAATAGTATTTATCAATATATTACAATTGCATCCTTACAGGATGTCTCAGTTGCAATTATTCAATTTACAAGATAGATTTAAGAATGGATTTTATGGGGATTTTTACAGCTATGTAGCAATATTGCAGTTGCAGCAGTTGCAACTACCTTGTTTTTCTCGGTAGCATTATCAATATTTGAACGACATGAGATGAATGAGAAATTAAGTTACCTTCATCTCTATTTCCATGACAGGGTGTCTAGACAAAATGTGACGGCCGTGGAGGTGGCCTCGGCTCCTACCAGCAACACTTAGGCTACTATGTTTGGCACGGTAATGGTGATGGACAACTGGTTGATTGAAGGGATAGAGGAAACCTCCAAAATAGTGGGAAGAGCGCAAGGTATCTACAATTTCTCCTCCCAACAGAAACTCCATCTCCTCATGGCATTGACGTTTGTGTTTGAGAGTGGAAAGTACAATGGAAACACCATCGCCACAATGGGGAAGAATGTGGTTTTCGAAGTGAGAGAAATGTCGATCATGGGTGGCAGTGGATCATTTCAGTTGAGTCGTGGCTATGCCATATGTAAAAATTTATGTTACACATATCAATGCACATCCCAACAGGTCGAATAAAGGTGTTTGGTGTGAATACAAACATTGTGGTGACAGAAAGCAGAAACATGCAACCAATGTTCAAACACACACAAATGAGTAGCAGGACAATGGAATCCTAGGATTAACCATTCAGGAATCCAAACGTTGATATTGAGAACATGGGGATGACAAAAGGTCCACCACGAATTCATCATGGCCACTTTAGGACAAAACCATAACCATTTCATTTATGTTCAATATGTATCATGTTTGTAATTTTATATTTTATATTTTATATTTTTTTATCGAATCTTTCTCATTGCAAAATATCTCTTAGCATGAGGTGAGTTTTTAGAAAATGATCACTCACCCTACTCAAAATATTTCTATCCATCAATTTTGTACTCATATATATACGTAATACAATTAGAGTGTACAACAAGTGCTGATGCATCAATCTCCTTTGTACTTGCATTCTTTCCTTCTTGTGGGTGAGTATTTTTGCATTCCTATCTAACTGTTCTCATATCATAACTGAAAGAATAAGGTGAAAGGATGCTTTGGATTTAGAATTATTGGATTTATAGAAGTGACATGGGTTACATTGCTAGTACTTGGTACTTCCAATGCCAAATTCTGTTGTCATATAGGCATCTCAAAATTCAGTGTTCTCATATCATAACTGAAAGAATAAGGTGGAAGGATGCTTTGGATTTAGAATTATTGGATTTATAGAAGTGACATGGGTTACGTTGCTAGTACTTGGTACTTCCAATGCCAAATTCTGTTGTCATATAGGCATCTCAAAATTCAGTACCTTGCATGTAGTCCCCTGTAGTCCCCCACACAATATGAATATTTGTGTGATGAGATTTAAAAGAAGTTTGTCACTAGAGAATTCCAATTAATTATTTTGAAGGCATTTTATCCAGGAGACTAATATTATTTCATGTAGTGCAACTTATAAATACTTGTATTCCTCACAAAGAGTGGGATGGTGCAATTTGGGTTTTACAACAAATGAGACACACTGGAATACTTCCAACTACTGCAACTTAGGGGCTTGTGATGGAGGTAATGCTTACCGCTAGAAAGTATGATATGGTGCACAATGTCTTTAAGAAAATGGATAAATCTGGCATGATCCCAAATGGTTTAACTTATAAATCTCTTGTATAGGATTTTTGGGAAGAAGGTAAGATAGATAAATATCTTTGCACAGTTGGAATAAAGTATATGTAAAATAAATCTCCTGCCCAAGGTCTGTGTCCTTTCTTATAAAACGTTGAATATAAGTCGAAAATAAATTGTATTACCTTTCTAAAGTGTGTTGAATGAAACTGGAATATAGATCTATCCCATAGTTGCACGGCTTTGAAGTTAAGATTAACTATGAATCTATAGTATCGCTTAGAGGGTATGGAATGAACGTAGCACCCAAACCTATATCCTTTGATAGAAAAAGTGAGTCGATCTGCCTTGTAGAGTAGAGCACAATGATTAAACCTGTAATTTAGATCCACATGATTTAGTTGTAAATGCTTGAAGCAATATGAATGTGAAACTATGTCACAAGCTCAAGGATCATCTTGAACATTTCTTAATAAAACCATAGATTCATGTTGGGGATTCATTCAGTGCCATAAACTATTGGGATGGATCGATGCATAGAGTTGGGCGCATGTTAAATGGATTTCAAGAGTTAACTGTCAACAACCATGCTCCTTCACATGGGACTATTTCGGGTTTCTATCGAGGGTACCCATTTAATCCCTCTGATTTCCATATTCAACCCCCACTCGATCCCTTTCAAGGAATATGCTAAGCATGTATGGATCATGATTAGTCTATACCTGAATTGATTCCTAGGAGTAATTTTAGTTAGATCTAGAAACTGTTTTAATCATAGCCCCGTAGCTATTATTTTATATGTTTCGTAGCAGGCCAACTTATAAATTTATTCGTATGCCAGTAATTCACACTGATCCTTTCAACAGTAGATCCTAGATTTAGATTTGTCCTGAGAAAGAATACTCATTCTTAACTTTAAAAATTGTAACATTATAAAAAAATTAGGCAGCCAATAGTACATCTGGGTTTGTGGAAATATTTACAGGACCTTGGTCTAGATCTATCCTACCTCAATCATTTTATTAAACAATCAAATAGCCAATCTGTATTGCGATATGAACAGGAGAGTCCAAATCTAGAGGAAGATTTCATTTAATATGAATTGAGTATTGACATATTTACGCATGATACTTTGCATGATACCTTTTTTTTACACAAGATTCTACTGCTCAGACATTCAAGAACTTCAGGCATAAAATTGAATACTTAGATCTATTTTACAAACTTCGTAAGTTTCTTATACGAAGACTATAATCCATGATCTACTCCATAGTTCTGCAAGAATTTTGCTATGCATCGATCCAGTTTTTAAGATCTATCTTTTAGACTTTAAGGAACAATCATAACGAATCTTCATTCAAGAACTATAATTCAACTAAAAGAATTATATATAAATAAACCATATTGGAGATCTAGCATTTCGAGAATATATGTATGTAAATATTTAAACACAACAATTTCTTTTGACTATAGGATAAATCTAGACCATACATGATGGAAACAATGACGAGCCCGAAGACCAAGCATTTGAACCAAGCTCTGATACCAAATGTAGAACCCTAAAATATCTAAATAACCAATAAATACATAATTTACAAAATGCAAGCCATCAGATGTGAGGGAATTAGTTAAATACCTGATTAGATGACTTGTTGGTTGGCTTGATAGCTCCAATGTCAGGGGGGAATCTCCACCTAACCAACCCTCAGCCAATGGCTGAGGCCCCCGATTCCCCAAAAATTAACCCTATGCGAGTGTTTTCTTTCTCTCTTTCCTCTTTCTGTTAACCTCCTTCTTATTCTCCTCCTCTCCCCAAATCTATCAGCCCAAAGAAAACAAAAGAAAGGCCCTTCTCTCTTCTTGTCTTCCCCCTTTTATTTCCCCCTTCTCCCTTTTTTTTCTTAATTTCTTGTTTAATTTCTGTCATTATGCCAAATTTGATTTCCATTACTTAGTTTTCATGTTTCTTTTTATTATTTTACATTATATTATATTATATTAAATATTCCTTATATTCATATATAAGGGTTGTTACAATATGTTCAAGCATCTATACCCTGTAATCCAATGGATCTCCAACACGTTATTGAGAACCATTCCAAGGTATTTGAATAGATGCCTAAATGTATTCCACCTATGCGAGATCATGACCATGCTATTCACTCGTAACAAAGAAGAGTACCACCTAACATGAGACTCTACAAGTACCCATTTGCACAAAATAGTGATATTGAAAATATGGCTCAAAAAGTGTTAGATGCAAGTATCATTCTACCTAGCCAGAATGATTTCTTTACATTGGTGGTAATGGTTCGAAAAAAGGAAGGTTCATGGAATATGTGTCTAGATTATAGAGAGATAAATAAGATGCCCATTAAAGATAAGTTTCATATTCTTTTCATTAATGAATTAGGGAGATTTTTTTTTTACCGAATTGGATCTCCATTTTGGATATCATCGAATCAAAATGAGGAAACAAGACATTCTGAAAACAACCTTCAAAACACATAAAGGTCATTATGAATTTTTGGTGACACCATTTGTCCTTACCAATGCACTTTCCACATTTCAAAGCTTGATGAATTCTATTTTTAAACCATTGGAAAATTGTGTTAGTATTTTTTTATGATATACTATTCTATATAAAATCTTGGGAAGAGGATGTAAAACATGTTGACAAGGTCTTAAAACTATTGGAGGAACACCATATATAAGCAAAACATTTTAAATGTGCCTTTGGTGTTTAGGAAGTGGAATATTTGGGTTTATTGTATCTCATAAAGGCATCAAAAGTGGAACTTAAAAGAATTAAGGCTATCATGGAATGGTCGATTCCTAAAGCCTTGAAGAATCCTGGAGGATTCTTACCATTGAAAGGATACTACCACAACTTCATCAATAATGATTATGGTCAAATGTAAACACCTCTAACAAGTTTGTTTAAAAAGAAGGAATTATTTTTGACTGAAGAAGAACCAAATTTTTTGAAAAAAAGTGGCTATGTGTACAAATTTTGTATTATGCCTAACTTCACAAAAACAATTACTGTGGAATGTGATGTCTCAGGGAATGACATTGGTGTAGTTTTAATGCAAGAAGGAAGCTCCATTTCCTTTGACAGTTGTCAATTTAAAGGAAAAAACTTACAAAAACCAATTTAAGAAAAGAAAATGTTGGGCATGCAACATGAGATTAAGAAATGGCACCCTTATCTAATAGGAATACACTTCAAGTTATGAAAATATCTAACAAAGTCAGAAGGAAAGACTATCATCATGGTAGTAGTTCTTATTAGTGAGATCTGCGCACTTCTTCGTCTGTGACCACACTGCGTTGCCAATCACACAAAAGGAACTTATGGTTTGAAAAGCCTCTTTGACTATAAATGTGTTTGATCTGAACCTTACAATTTCACCTCCATTTTATCTATTTTTGTGAAGTATTTTTAATACTTAACCACGACTCTCACAACTGTCAACTCGAAGGTCACCCATTGGAGCTCTATTTGACTACCTGCAGTTTTTACCTCCAAAGTTGCACTCGCTAGTTGTTTGACACTATACTCGCGAGTCACTCGCTTGTTGTCAAGAGATATATTCGCGGGTATATTTTAAAATCATGAAAAAAATATAATAAAAATCGAATTAGGGATATTCATGGTAGTTACCCTAACCACCATAACTTCTGCAACCATTTACCTTTCAATCATATCCTCTAAGACGTTCCTATAAATACAATGAGAGGGCCTTGAGAAAGGGGAGAACCATTTTGTATAAGGAAATGTTGGAGAAATATCCATTGAAGGAAGAGGAGCAAGGAGCCCAGGATAAAGTTTCAATAGTGCAAGTTACAGAGTAGGTATAGCTTGTTACAATTGATGATTATAATGCACGAGATTTTCTTTCCCATAAAATAACTTGTCTACTTTATGGAAATAGTTGATTGAATCTATTATACATTTTCTATATATGAGTTTCATGCTAGTTTATTCATGTTTATGTAGTCAAAATATTTGAGGAAGGTGTCTGTTTTTTGCAGGTTCATCATTTGGGATCGTGGATCGGGGGAATACAACTTAAAGCTTGAATCAAACTTCGTATGTGCAGGTATGTTCTTTGGCTTTAAACCCTAGATTTTCTTGATTAAAGAAACACTTTATGCTATACTTGTTTATCTAATATATTATGTACCTACTTTCCAATATGTTGATGATCTATTTGAACTTCCCAATCATAGGTTAAATTATCGAACAACAGAACTAGAAACTCTGTTGGGGTGTTCTTTCTATTGCTTTGGAAGTCCTCGGGTAGTTTTTATTCAGTTAAATTAGTCCTTTAGTTCTCTCGGAAATTTTGTAGGGTGTTTTGACCCTTGTTTAAGACTCAGACTTGGTCCTGCTTGAGATTTTCTTTTTTCTTTTTTTTTGTTGAAGCAAACCCATGAGCTATCTTTAGTTACAGTCGCAATTTTTCCCCATACCCGTGAGTTGCTTGTATAGCACCCGCGAGTCACCCACGCGTTGACGCACTTACAGTCGCGGTTTTTTCTGTAGGATTTGATTTCCTTCTGAGGTTTAAAATTTGGGCCTCTGCTTTGATTTTGGAAGAGTTTATTTGCTTTTAGTTGGATCATTCATACATGTTGATAGGTAGTGATTGAGTCTTTTTTCTCTTTTATGAGACCTTGTTTGGTTTTGATTTTCTTGTTGAGGGTGTGCCTAAGTCTTTCGAGTTCAAAGTTTGTTTGGTTGGTACTTTGAAATTTTCTTTATGATCACTAACTTGACTAAGAGCAATTTGATTTCTTGAAAAGGATCTTTGTTTTCTTATTTCTGTTAGTTGGTTTCATAGTGTCAGTATACCAAAGTTAGTTACTTCTTTACTTTGACAAAAGAAACTTCTTGGAGTTGTTATTTTTAGACTTTATTGAGGGTAGATTTATAATTTTTATAGATTTAGGTACAACTATCTTACACTTGCATCCTTAAGTGTGATTTTCTTGTTCATAGTTAGTTGTTATTTATTTTTAAAAGAAAATTGCAAAAAGAATAAGTACTTTTTCCTTAGCAAGAGCATTGTTTTTCAAATAGATATTAATTGCATACACTAATTTTTGAAAATAAACAAAAATAAATTTTCAAGTTCATTTTACGTTTACTTTGTAATTTTTATTTTATGTTGAAAGATATAAGAGAAAAAGAAAATCAGTGAAAGGACTATTGCATTTTTATTGTACACTTTACTTTTCAGTCATAACCATATTACACACACACTCACTCCTTTTGAGTAAAAAACGGCCCTAAAAACAACATTAAAGTTAAAATTGAATAATAATTTTTTTTCTAGGGAACACACACCAACTAGCTTTGGCTAGGGCTTTGGAGTAGGTTGTTTAACTATCGAAATCCATTTAAACTCAAATCGTAGTGGACTATCACTAGGTAAATACACCTTTGTGGAAGGTGTGTCGGGAAGCTGCACTCAACCCAGATTCAAGCATGAGGATGTGTGAGATTCATTAGTTGGGGATACCCCTCCACTTTTCAATCAAGCATCCACCAGAATTGATACGCGTATAGGGATCCACTATTACCTTTGGTGTTTTTGTTTTTCGATCTTAGTTTCCTTGCCCATGCGTGTTGGTTCGACCTGCAACTATCCCCCCAAACTCTTTCTACATTGTTGGTGGCCTTAGCACATTGACCATTAGGTCTCCACAGAGGTGATAGTGAAAGGATATTTTCACTTCACCTAGGACAAATTCGGGTGGAAATCCTCTGCAGCTCTTTGGGAAGGTGGTTGGGTGATTCCAGCACTTGGCCCCATCGTGACTGTATCGTGGAATCCAGATAACTGTTCTTCGTCACTTCACTCGTTTGTTATGGGCCTTAATCATCCCATACTTTCCTTTGGGAGTTCATATACTTGCCTAGTTTGGATTACTATAGGATATTTAGCGGTGTGCTGTGTGTTTACTTTTTTTTCTAGTTGACCTAGGTTGATTACATAGAATATTTTTTGTTGTATATGTGGAGGACCAACCTCCTCGTAGTTCAAGAAGGTTGATAACCCTTCCTCCACTCACTGTGGAGCCCCCACCATAACCTCAGTAGTGTAGAACAAATTCAGGTGGTTCTTTTGAACCAACGGGTATGACTGAACCACCTAGCGAGCCTCAACTCATCACTCAAACTTCATCGGTTCCAAAGATCATCGAGGTTGAATATTTGCTAACATAAAACTTTGAAATAGAATTGAACCTTCCTTTAACTGGACTGAAAGATCCATTGTTAGAAACAGTTGTTTCCTTAGTATTACCCGAGTTAAGTGTTTATAGGTTTGCTTCTAGGCTTAGTATGGACAATATAGGGTATGGATTGGAAGTTCCACACACTCCCACATCAGCCATCAAGCCAGGAGGTTTGTCTCCCACACATATCAACACTCTGATACTTAGTTCATTGCAGATGTTTTCTGCTCCAAGCAAATCTCAATACATGATCCTTAGTGTCATCTAGCACTCTGATTGCATCAACCTCTATACCTTTTCGATCAGCTATTGGGTCATATAATTTCCCTTTTAGTGGGATACCTACGATATCACAGTTTACTTGTTCCTCGTTGCTTCAAGAGTTCCATTGTAACCCTAGTTCAGCTCCTTTTACTCAAGGATTCCCTTGGCATGGAGGGCACATTGATCCTTCAACACCATTTATAGGCTCGATGCCTATCCTTTTTATTGCACAGTTGCCGAGTTATAATCCCTTTACAGGATTTAATGTACAATCCTCAAACTTTCAAAATTCTAACGTTCCTATAGGGAGTACTCCTTTCTCACTTTTCGGTGAAGGAGGAAGTAACATTTATACTCATACTCCATTTGGAAGTACTTATACTCAGCCGCAATGGACTGGATCACAAGGGAGAAATCCACTACCTTATGTATGGAGTAATTTTCAAAAATCATTTTCATCACAACCAATGGTCGGGGACAACCCCTACCAACCTTATGGAGGTCATGGTTTAGGTTCTTCTCCTTACCAGATTCCTCAAACTCATGTGTCATCGGCAAGGCCTCACTTACCTTTTTTGGAAACATTGAACTTTCCTGATCTTTCAAAGTTAATGAATGACCTAATGCATCATAGCCCTACTTTGCCTCTAGTCCCAACAAAAACCCCTTTAGACATTCCTAAGTTTGAAGGAGAAATTGGTGAAGACCCAGGGGACCATGTCACAACATTTCATCTGTGGTGTTCCTCTAACTCGTTGAATGATGACTTGATTCGATTAAGGCTCTTTCAAAGAACCTTGACCAGTGTTGTAGCCAAATGGTATATCGAGTTACCGACCGCATCTTATAGCAAATTTTATGATTTAGTGACAGTTTTTATGAACCATTTCTAACTTCTCGTCCATTATGATGTCGGCATGGACCTTCTATCTACTTTTAGACCGAATAAATCCACTCATATATCTGATCACATTCAAGGGTGGAGAAGATGGATGCAGCTCATTAAAGCTAAGAGCCCCCCATAGTTTCTATTGGAGTGGTTTTTGAAATCATTGTTACCCCACATCTCCAAAGATGTATCAACTTCCGAGGTTACTTCGGAAGAGGAAGCCATTTTAAGGACCCAACAACTGGACTTGATTTATGCACAGTCTGGGATCCTTTATGAAACTATTCCAGATGCACCAAGGTCAAACATTGATTCACGTAAACCTAAACCTAGACCACATGCCGATGGCATTGTAGGTTCATCTTATTCACCCTCTTTAGAATCTTTGAATAAGCAAGTCCATGCACTTTCGATAAAGCATTCTGTTGTGGAAGAAACTACGGTTTCATCCTCCCCTTCGCAAACAAAAATTGTACAAAATGTGCAGTCAATCAAAAGGGTCATTGTGAATCCAATAATAAGAAAAAGGGAAAGAAAGGGGAAGGAAACCAACTCAATCCCAAAACCACTGAGAACTGTTGAGATATTGTAACTTCTAAGAATATTATATTTGTACTTTCTTATTCCAGAGATGTTTCATTCCTCCGTGAAGACCTTATTGTATATCCGGAGATGTTTTATTCCTCTGTGAAGAATGTGCTAACTTGGGTTATTAGACTTTCCTAGTGGGGGTCGGCCCTGTATGATTCATGTGGGTTAAAGGGGTTATTATACCACCCTAGTGGGGTCGGCCCTGCCACATTATGTTAAGTAATTAAGTTGGGGCCGACCTAGTCAATGTAAAATACAAGTCGGAATTGTGTATAAATAGAGGAGGTGTCTTCCTCATTTATCACACATTGCACTCACTTGTGAATAGCGCATAGGTGAGGGAGAGGTATTATATGGAGGAGAATGATCTAATGTCTATGGTTTGCATCTTTGTATTTTCTGGTCATCTATATTGAGGAAGCTTTGCTGGGTTTTCTACCCCATGAGGGTTTCCCAGGTAAATCTGTGTCTCTTGTATTTATGTTGTGCTTGTTGTTCTTTCAGTGATCCTGTGTATGATACTATTGTGAAATGAAATGAAATGGTGATATTTTATATCTTATCATATTGAATCTTAAAATGGTATCAGAGCTAACCTGAAGGAAGGCAATTTATGGCACTTACGACACTTGCTTCACTTGCGACAATTTGAAGGTTAGGGTTTTTTATAGAAAAACACCGGTCATCATGGAACTTTCACTATAAATCCATTTTGGAAACGTTTTAGGATTGGAAACCTTTACAGGTTTTATATAACATCCCCATGTACCTTGTGTCCAAAGGACACCCTCAAATTCGTTTTACTTTGTGAGTTATGATCAGTACAACTTAGGGTTTTTACCTCTTCCAGATCTTAGTGATAATCAGGTGACCTAGGAAAAAAAGTCATAACTTGGGCTAGGAAGCTCCAAATGAAATTTTGTAAAACTTTACAGGTAGAGAACCGACTGTAGTTTCTCAGGTAACGTTTACAGAGGCCGAAGGTGAACCAGTGACACGTGGCACTCTGTACAAGTTTTCTCTCCTGTTTTATCCCATAAACAGGTCATGTTGCGACACTTGGCATAACTCTCTCTCAGAAAATCCAATTGAGTTCAAACCTATGGGGTTGGAAATAGGACAGGTCAGGCTACTAGAGGAGGAAGTTTCAGACCATTTGGATTTGTAAGTTTGGAGCTACGTAAAAAACAATCAGGTGCATATTTCTGTCAGAACATATTTTTATTTTGAGCACCTTCATTCTTGAATCGTCACTACTATGGCAAATTAGGGTTTCAGAGAAAGTTGGAATTTTTGGAATCAGAGTCCAAAGCTGAATGATCCTCATCAAAATAGAAATTTATAGACCAAGATCAAATTTTTTGGTTGGGTAGAAGGTTGGGCTTGATCAAACCCTAGTTCAGGATTTTGATTAGAAAGGTGGAAAATTAGGGGTTCTGCAAAAGTTGGAATTTTTTTAAGTCTGTGACCACGGCTGGAAGCTCCTTAGAAAAATAAAAGTTTAGAGATTTGGATCGATTCTTTTGATTGGGAAGAAGGGTGGGCTTCATCAAACCCTAGTTTGGGATCCTGTTTAGAAGATCCAGAAGTTTCAATGACAATTTTAAGTGGTCAAATTTTGGAGATTTCAAAATTGAAGTATGCTAGCTTGACCAGCTCAACAAGGCGCATCTTTCCATCCTTTCAAAAGTTTGAAATTCAAATTTTGAATTTTTAGCATTTCTCTGACGAACCCTAATCCAGCTCGAGATCCAGTTTCAGCAAATCAAAGTGGATTGGGTTAAAAGCAATCCTGATAGGTATGACTTGAGGAGATACAAGTATGTGTTGAAATCTGTTCATGGTTAAGTTTATGATATGTTTGTTTTCATGTTATTGAGATTAGTACAATTATAATTGTTTGATAATGAATGCATGTGAATGATAGAAGGCATTCATTGATTAAGGTTATGACACTTATGATTATACTAATGCACTTATGGTGTTGTATGAGGATGATGTTGTCTGCTAACAAGATATAGGTACATCAAGAAAGACAAATCAAGTTCTATGACCATGATGACATGAAGACAAAGACTCATTCATAATCTTTGATCACATAGAAGCTCCACTTATGGGGTATGTATGACCTTGTTCTACTATGATTAACCTATGAGATACGCAGGTTCTAGCACAAGGTCTCTAAATCATTGAAGAGAACAAAGACGATGTTGTTTGGGTATGCTAAGGCATAACCAAGCTTGATAATCCAGGTATGTTTTCCTATATCAAGTAAGAATCCTACTTTATTAGGATCTTAGGTAAGTATACCTATGTATGAAATGATCATGACCATACATACCTAAGATTATCATGTTTTGATAGTATACTAATGAATGTATGATTGTGTATGAGATCATGAGGATGACACTAGTGCACAGTTGAGCATGCATAGTGGACTAGGATGAATAGAAGTTCAAATACATATAGAGATCAAGCGGGAGGCAACCACTCAACATAAAAGATAAGTATTTGAGTTGTTATTTGAATCTCTGAAATAGTAAATGATATTGCTTGTATGCATATTTGTACTCCTAGAATATATCATGCATACTGTAAGCATTCATATAGCATTGAACAATATACTGCTAATATGCATATGATGGGTAAAATTGGACAAACATTCCATTGTTGTTTATCTAGAATAAAACCTCTTTGCTGACATGCTGAGAGTTGTGCATGCTCTTGACAGTATGTTCTGGTAGAGATGGAATGCATCTAGATAGCCACTGTATGCATACAGGATATGGAAAAGTGTTGTGCCAAGATATTGGTCAAGATAGTTGCATGACTATGTGAATCATATCAATATGCATAGTAGGTTATCATAATTTGATGATTATGAAGTATTACTAATCATGTGATTAACTTTGATTTGTAGAAAATATCATGTGCTATGATGATGAACACCTGTTCCAAAGAACGAGTGATGGATGTTCAACAAGAAGAACTACAAATCAAGCATACTATAGAAGGCTCATGGATAGAAGATTCTTTTAGAAAAAGGAAAAGGATCATGACAAGATGTTTGCTCCAAGTGGCTCGATAAGACCATTCTCCTAATGGTGTAATTGAAGAAATCTCCGTATGGGCACGCAGGATCGATAGTCATTTGATGAGCTTAATGATCACCATGGGTGATGCAGATTTCAACCTTTGTTACAAGGTTGAAGATGTTGTCTGTATACAGATGAAATTCTTCTCTTAGATGGATGCAAGAATTTTGAATGATCTTGAGGCTCATATCAGTAGACCCATCTGACGGGAGATGGCACAGATAGATATGGAGAAGAACACTCCCTACAGAGTGTAGATGATGTTCAGTCATAGAAGGAGAAGCTGATAGCTTCTTGAAAAGCTTGGGCTTTACAAAAAGTAAAGCTGATCCTAACCTTTACCTTAAGTCTATGAATGATGAACCTGTCATACTATTACTGTATGTGGATGATCTCTTTCTGACAGGGAATGAGAAACAAATCTTGGAAAGAAAGAAGCTAGCTACAGAATTTGAGATGAAATATCTCTGATTGATATGGAAGTATGGAAAGGCCCACAAGGAATCTTTCTCAACTAGGGAAAGTATTTGATATGTTGGAATGCAAAAGCCATGGCCACCCCCATGGATTCCGACTTGAAGTTGTTAGCTGATGACTCATTAGAGTTAGTGGATGTGACTCCGTATAGACAAATTATTGGGTCATTAATGTATCTGATGAATACCAGGCTAGATATATGCTTTGCGGTTAACACCTTGAGTCAGTATCTAGTGGAACCTAGACGAGTTCACTTGATAGCTGCAAAGAATGTGATGAGGTACCTAAAGGGTACGATAGATTTTGGTCTATGTTATCTTGGAGATCATGACTCTGATGGTATGGCTACACAGATGTTGATTGGGCAAGAAGTGTATCAGATAGGAATAGCACATTGAGCGGATGTTATTGTCTGGGATTTGCCAAGATCTCGTGGTTTAGCAGGAAGTAGTCTAGTGTGGCTCTTAGCACGACCGAAGAAGAATATATAGCTTCTTGCTCTGCTAGTTGTGAAGCGATATGGCTTCAGAAGCTGTTATCAGGATTGTTTGACTTAGAGATGGACCCCACTGTGATCTTGTGTGACAATGAGATTTGTATCAAGATGACTGTGAATCCAGTGTTCCATGATAACTCAAAGCGCATAGAGATCCGATATATTTATATACGGGATATGGTGTAGAAAGGAGCTATCAAGCTCGAGTATGTGAGCACTGATGTATTGACCAAAACCTCTATCTCGAGCAAGGTTTGAGTATTTCCAAGACAAGCTTGGTGTAGTTCAGAAGGACCCTCCTCGAAAGGGGGAGTGATGTGCTCACTGATGATGAGATTTCCTGCATCGACAGAAAGGTAAATGATGTGGATACATGTATTGATGATACCGACGGTGAGGTCGATGATGTGGATACATGTATTGGTGATATCGATGGTGAGGTTGATGAGTGGTCCTTCGACTTGGTCAAAGTTGACAAGTGGATTGTATCATCCTTGGACACATGTCCTAAAAGAGACCCATAGACATATGTCTCTGAGAAATAAGTCCCTAGTGGACAAGAGGGATTGCATCATCCCTGGACTTCGATCCCCTGAATTGATCCGTAGACCTATGTCTCCAAGAAAGAAGTCCCTAGTGGACGAGAGGGATTACATAATCCCTAGACTTCGGTCCCCTGAATTGATCCATAGTCACATGTCTCCGAGAAAGAAGTCCCTATTGGACGAGAGGGATTACATCATCCCTGGACTTCGGTCCCCTGAATTGATCCGTAGACATATGTCTCCGAGAAAGAAGTCCCTAGTGGACGAGAGGGATTGCATCATCCTTGGACTTCGGTCCCCTGAATTGATCCGTAGACATATGTCTCTGAGAAAGAAGCCCCTAGTGGACAACATGATTGCATCATACCTCGACTTTGGTCCCCTGAATTGACCCATAGACATCTATCTCCAAGAATCGATGATAGGATTGCATCGTCCCTAAGATTTTAGTTCAAAATGTACATGATAAATCCTAGATCTGATCTAGGTCACATCGAGTATGAAAAAGGACTGGCTCTGCGATTGTAAATCCTATATATGATCTAGGTCACATCTAGTATGAAAAAGGACTGGCACTGTGGTTGGGATTGCATCGTCCCTAGACATGAGATTTGTCTTAAAAGGATCATGGACTACATTGTCCCTAGACATGAGATTTGTCTTAAAAGGATCATGAAATGCATCATCCCTAGACATGAGATTTGTCTTAAAAGGATCATGGACTGAATCATCCCTAGACATGAGATTTGTCTTTAGAAGATTATGGATTGCATTGTCCCTATACATGAGTGTGACATCCCTCCCCAATGATGAAAAAAACATTATGTCTGATTTATTTTAATATTATTTTATTAATTTGAGATTTATGTAATAAGGAAGCCAGATGAGAAATTGGTTGACTTGAGTCCTAGGAGGACTGATGTAAACAAACAATTTTATTCCATTAATAAAAGAATGAGTGGGAACAGCCAAGTTAAATGAGGAGATCATGCATGGAGAAGTGGGGGACAAGTTAGAGTTAGCCTCTGGGACATCAGAACAAGTGTCAGGAGTGTATTTAAGACACTAGACACACCCTGAAAATCAGGGATTTGATTAGATGCGAAAATTCCATGAGGAATTGGCTGCTAATGGAAAGACCTAGGCAAAATTATAAAAGGATGGCATATGTGAGGAGGCAGGACGCTGCTGAGTATGCCGGAAGGAATTCCACTTGCTGTGTGAGCACTTTGTGTTAGGCAAGGGATTCAGGAAAGAATACTGAGTTTGAGGCTAGCTGTTCACATTTCTCCATGCATGTGTCTGGCTCGAGGGTGATTGCAGACGAACTTGGTGTTTGTACCTAATCTACGGTTGGGAGGAACGTGGCTGTTCCTACGGCATTCGGTTTTCAAGTTCCAGGTTTTGTTATCTCAGATTTAAAGAAATTCCTGTTATTTATCTGCCTCCTTTTGTTAAAGTATGGTATTTAGGGTATTCAAGTAATTACTGTTATTAAAATAATGCTTGATCGGTACCATAGATTGTTTTGGAAATAATGATAAATCGGTACCATAGATTGTTTTGGCAATAATGATAAACCAGTAACCAAATAGAATGAATAAGGTAGTCGCAGAGGAATTATTTTATCAGAGTTTACAATGTTTTTATTTTATAAGCTTCAGTAAAGAAACTGCAGGATTTTTGCTGTTGTCTATTAAACCGATCCTACCCGTGTTTACAAATCGATTAAAGAAAGAAAAAAAAAATAATAAAAATAAATCCCGATTTAATTCTGGAAACTCTTTTGGTATTTTTCTTTTGGATCTCGGACTACCCTCTAAATATAGATCATATACTTGCCGGATTTATGTTCTCTTTTATCAGTTATTAAATAGGCTAAACCATAAAATTTTATGTTACCAAACTGTAGACTATTTCCATAATAGTTATTTCTATGTTCTGATCGGTTTGTGGATTTGAGTTGCTAGGTTGATAGATCTGATCTATGCCATTGCCTTCACGGAATGGTTTGATGTAGAAAACTAATATTTTTATATAACTCTTTCAGAATCGAATGTCACCCATTTGTTGCTCCTCACGGTTTAAACCCTAACGTTTAGGAAATAAACCCCGATCTAAATACTTAGCGCTCATTCACAGTAAATTATGGAATAGGCAAGTAATTAAATGGTATTCGAGGGACGCTGACATTACCACACTGGTAGTTAGGGTATTTAAATACTAGATACATCAATAGAAGAAGTTTAGATGAAAACAAATATTATAACAGAGTTACCAGCATTACCATATCATTATCCTTTCGAATATCGGTTTTGGCTATGAAAAATTTCCAGGCAAATGTCCTTACAGTGGTTTATAGAAATTAAAAATATCGACAGCAGGATTCGAGAAGAAACATTAAAATATTTGTTCTCACTATTTCTCGAAGACCTATTCTGATTGTAACGTTCCAGTCTTTTAGGAATTTAAAACAGCGTTTTCCATGCTTTGACGGGAATCTTGTTAAATCATTTTTCTGAATTTATAAATCATAACAGACCCACAATACGACTGGGCTGGTAATTCTTTGAAATGAAGACATCTGCTAAAATTCACCTTTCATCCTGTAGAAAGTCCATTCAAAAAATAGAGACAAACAAACAAAATCCAGAAGTTCTTAAAAAACTGAACCCTTTAAATTATTGCCCACGACTGTTGAAATATGGTTTTTAATATCATGAATTTTCCCAGCCCCACGATGTCTTTGTCAGACATTTATCTACTTACGGGCATCCAAAATGGTTGTTTTTAGAAAATTAATACAGAGGGTTTTATAATATTTAAAGGTAGTATAGGATTTTAAAACCCCCAAAAGGTCAAGATCACTATTTTAGTTCTAACCCCGAGACGACTGAGAGCCATGAATAATAAACCTCTTCACTCATAAGATTACAAAAATAATTGTCCAGACTCTTAAAATTTTCGATAGGGTATTCGGGGTAGAAACAGAAACCCCGTTCTTAAAATGAACTAACCATAACTTTTCAACACCCTGTTGTCGTTGAGGAGAACCTTCCAAATTCTCCCTGTCAGCATTTGAAGGCAAGGAAGCGATACCACTTACCGAAGATAGACTCCTTCTGCAACCTGCGCTGTCCCGAGCTGGAAATTGCCTATCACCATCGAAAAACGGTTTCAATATTAGCAAAAGGGTTTTAGAATACACTACCAGAAACTGCTTTTAGAAAAATGGTAAATCACAGTATCGGAGGTTACCTCCGAGGCAACGCAGGGAAGTAGCCGTGTCTTTAAAAACAATGAACATCCCTTCTGGAGCAACCCCGTGTGCATTAAACGTTTCCTCCTCATTGCACATGGAGATACAGTGATAACATGAGATTGAAGTTTGATCAGGTCGCCAGGGTTTGGTGGAATAAGCTCGTGAAACCCATATTCGAATGCCAATAAGACAATTAACCCAGCAAGCTTCGAGTTGTACTGAGGAGTTACCCACCCCAGATGCCGAGACAACTATCCATGTCCTTTCAGGACAGATGGTCCCATAACCTTCGAGTACATTAATTGATTTCACATGGCCGTCTGGAAACCGCAGTGAATGACCCTTGTACGTGTACCCTGCATATTAAATGTAGAGTAAGTTCCTCCATGTGGAATGGGTTTACATGTTAGAATGTGGCTTATTAATTTCACCTAGCTGGTAGCGTCCAAACTATAGTTCAAACCTTGATCTTTCAAGTTCGTATAACAGTAATGTTGGGAAATACATTTGATAGAATCCAACTTGGACATTTCGAGATTGGAATAATATTTATATTGGGTAATACCTACAATAGCATTCAAACTTTAAACTTTTCTAGAGTGTAATAACATTAGTATTCTTGTCACTCTATGACAGATTGAGCTTTGCGCTTTATTAATAGATACCACCTTGATAGTTTGGAAATGTTTCCTTCAAAATTGACATTGGCATAAAGGATCAATTTTAGAATCATGTTAATACCTCCTTAATCCAAACTTCTGATCTTTGGTGGGATTTTATGCTATGTGTAAGTGCGACGCTAAGTCGTAAATAAAACAGTAAAACTGGATTTTGTTAAAATACACATACCTGATCGCGTCCTCATGGAAAAACTCCTGAAAACATAGGAACCTGCATACCGAAAGGAGGAAGGATTAGCCGCAGCTAAGTAAGTGGTATGTCAACATAATAACCTTTTAGCTAATAGGAGAACAAGGAAAGAGCACCGTAAGTTCATTGTTGCGAAGAATTTAACAAATTAAATACTGATGAATGAAAGACTGTCTTCTCCTTAGGTGCTGTAAAGCGAACTAAAAATCACAAGGTTAAGATTTAAGGAAAGGAAAACAAACAAGGAAATTTTTTTTTTTTCGGGAGATTTTACATATGGAATCAGAGCTAGATTCAACCCTGTCGCCTTGGAACACTTAGTTTTTGTTGCGCAGGAAATAAAAATTTAACATATTTTGTTGCATATTCCAGTTTTGAATTTCCAGATGACTTCGCACGAGGAATACGGAGAAGAGCCTGAAGGAAACGAACAGGCAAGAACGGCAGAACTTTCGGAAGCAAGTCAGGTACTAGAAACCATGCGAAGCTTGATCGTGGAGATACAGAGTTTCAAAGCAGACAATGAGCAACTAAAGAAGGCCCAGGAAAAACAACAGGAAATTAATGAAATTTTGCTGCAGAGCCTTCATGAAAGGAACAATGGTGAAAAACAGAAAGAAGATACTAAGAGGAAAGAGGAGACTGACGAGAATGCTGAGAAGAAGGGAGATTCCTCCAATGAGACCCAGAAATCTGAACATCAAGATAAGACTGTGGGAAAAAGAAAGGTTGACCATCTGGAGGGTGAATTCAAAAAGATAAAGCCTACAAGCTTCGATGGAGAATCAAAGACTGGAGAAGAAGCAGAAGCCTGGCTGCTAGACATAAAGAAATACTTTCAGATCTACAACTATTCCAGTAATATGAAAGTCAGAATGGCTGTGTACAACCTAAAGGGGAAAGCCAACATATGGTGGCAAGACCTGAAGATTTCCCAGGGACTAAAAGAGAAGAACCTCGAATGGTCGGAATTTAAGAAATATTTCAAGAAATAGTACTTATCAGAAAGTCACTATGAAAGAAAAACCAAGGAATTTTACGAATTAAAGCTGGGCCAAATGACGATGGAAGATCTCATCAATAAATTCCTAGACTTACTACGGTTCGTCCCATATATCAAGGAAGAAAAACTAAAGGTACAGCGGTTCTTAAGCTGCCTGCCACAGGCCTATAAAGATCGAATCGAATTCGACAATCCCAGAACTTTAGAAGAAGCACTGAGAAAGGCCAGATTGTGTTATGAGCAATACAAACAAAGAAATGACACTACTCAAGCATGGAAGGACAGGAAATAGGAAAAGTTTAACTAGCGGAAGAAAGGTTACAAACCCCCGCCCTTCAGAAACATGCCCAAAAACTTCCAGGGAAATTCCTTTCCCAGAAATGAACAGTTACAGCAGAAAACTTTCAAAGCCCCTAACACAGGAATAAAAGGAAGTATCGGTACTCCTAAGGAACCCCTAAAATGCTGGGAATGTGGTGAAGCTCATTTACGCAGGAATTGTCCCCGATACAATGAGACGAACAGGGTACTGCACAATGTGCAAGAAGCATCCACGGTGGGAGACATTGGGAAAAGTTATCACCGAATCAATGCAGCCTTAGAGGACCGACAGGCAGATCATCAATCTGCAATTGTGGAAATCGAAGGTACAATTTCTGACCATACTTGTACTATTTTAATAGACCCTGGGGCAACTTTAAGCTACATCACTCCCAAAATGATGGAGCATTGTCAACTCACCAGGGTAAAACACCCAAAGCCCTGGTTAGTTCAGTTAGCTACGGGAGCAAAGAGGAAGGTAACTGAATATATATCTGACTGTGAACTTCAAATACAGAACCACCAAACGAAGATTAATTTAAATGTGTTACCTTTAGGATCTTACGACATGATAATAGGTATGGACTGGCTGGAAAAATATAGAGTAGTACTGAACTACTTTACCAAAAACTTCACCTACATTGCGGAAGACCAAACTCTAAGAACAGTGATTGGAAAACAGAAACCTGTTTCCGTTAGACAGATTTCTGCTATGCAGCTAAAGAAATTCATGAGGAAAGGATGCAAGATTTATGCTGTAAGAGTATCTGATTTACTTCTCAATGAAAGTCAGACTTCCATAACCGAGCATCCTGTCTTAGGTGAGTTCCTAGACGTATTTCCAGAAGAAATACCGGGGTTACCGCCTCAACGAGAAATATATTTCTCCATTGAACTCTTACCAGGATCAGCACCAGTGTCAAAAGTACCTTACAGAATGAGTATCCCAGAATTGACAGAATTAAAGATTCAGATCCAAGAATTACTAGACAAAGGGTATATAAGACCTAGTGTCTCGCCTTGGGGTGCACCGGTTCTGTTTGTCAAGAAAAAAGATGGGACTCTAAGACTATGTATTGATTATAGGCAACTGAATAAGGTAACTATTAAGAATAAATACCCGTTACCACGAATCAATGATTTGTTCGACCAAGTAGGGGGAGCTAGGATCTTTTCCAAACTGGATCTTCGATCTGGGTACCATCAGATTCGTATTAAAAATGAAGACATAAGTAAAACCGCCTTCCGTACTCGATATGGACACTATGAATTTGTAGTAATCCCTTTTGGGTTAACCAACGCCCCTGCCACATTCATGTGTTTAATGAACGGTATCTTCAACAAATATCTAGATCAGTTTGTGTTGATTTTTATTGATGATATCCTAATATACTCTAAGTCGGAGAAAGAACATGAACAGCATATTAGAATCGTATAGCAAACCTTGAGGGACCACCAGTTGTATGCAAAGTTGGAAAAATGTGAGTTCTTTAAAAAGGAAATCCAGTACCTAGGCCATATTATTTCTGCTGAAGGAATTTCAGTCTACCCGCAGAAAATTAAAGCCATAGCGGATTGGCCGAGTACCGAGAGATGTAGCTGATATTAGATCTTTCATGGGACTCACAGGTTATTATCGGAGGTTCATTGAGGGATTCTCGAAGATCGCCTATCCCATTACCTCACTACAGAAAAAGGGAATAAAGTTTGTGTGGTCCTGCAAGTGTCAAGAAAGTTTTGAACGACTTAAGGAGTTGCTGACCAAAGCACCTATTCTAAAAGTGGTAGACCCATGTAAAGAATACACGGTCTGTACGGATGCGAGCAAAGAGGGAGTAGGAGGAGTACTATCCCAGGACGGACATGTAGTGTGTTATGAATCACGAAAATTAAAGGAACATGAACGCAACTACGTGGTTCATGATTTGGAATTAACAGCAGTAGTACACGCACTGAAGATGTGGCGTCACTACCTGCTGGGAAAGAAATTCTTGTTATTAACCAATAACACTTGCGTCAAGAACTTATTTAACCAACCAGGACTCAATGCCAGATAGGCAAGGTGCATGGCTTTCTTAAGTGAATTCAACTTTGATGTAAAACACATAAAGGGTAAGGAAAATACAGTGGCAGATGCACTTAGTCGAAGGACCCACGAGGTGTATGAGATAATAATGAGTCAACCAGAAAGTAATCTCATGGACAAAGTAATAATGGCAAGCAAACAGGACGCATAATACATAAATCTGCAAAGTAAAATTTAGCAAAACGAGATAAACAAGAACGGGACAGATTTCAAATTAGATGAAAGAGGTCTGATCTGGTTCAAAAATAGGCTGTACATGCCTAATATTGCAGAATTTAAATTGTTTATTCTAAATGAGATGCACAAACCCCCTTTTGCAGGTCACCCCGGGTATAAAAAGATGATAACAGCACTCAGAAAACAGTTCTTTTGGCCTAAATTAAAGACTGAACTAGCTGATTATTTATCCAAATGCTTGGAATGTCAACAGGTGAAGACAGATCATAGACATCCTGCTGGGTTATTACAACCATTACCAATTCCTGAATGGAAATGGGAAGTGATTTCACTAGATTTTATCACAGGTTTGCCGAGGACCCAACGACAACATGATTCCATAATGGTGGTGGTTGACAAGTTTAGCAAAGCGGCGCATTTCATTCCGGTAAAAACCACCTACAAGGCAGCAGATATTGTAGGAATATTTCTAAAGGAAATATTCAGATTACATGGAGTACCAAAGATGGTAATTTCTGATAGGGATGTAAAATTTACCTCCAAATTCTGGAAATCTTTGTTTGCAGGTTTGGAAACAAGAATTAATTTCAGCACGAGTTATCACCCTGAAATAGATGGACAGACTGAACGTACAAATCAGATCATTGAAGACATGCTGAGAATGTACGTCATGGAGAGACCCAACAAATGGGAAGACTACTTACATCTGGTAGAGTTCGCTTACAACAACGGATACCAAGCATCATCAAGAATGAGTCCATTTGAAATTCTTTACGGGAGAAAGTGCACTACCCCAGTTAGCTGGGATAGTCCGGTCGATCGCTTATTGGTAGGACCAGATTTGCTGAAAGACATGGAACAAACAGTCCAAAGGGTACAGAAGAATTTAAAGGTGGCCCAAGACCGCCAAAAGAGCTATGCTGATCTTAAAAGGCGAGATAAGGAGTTCTCAGTTGGAGACCATGTCTACTTGCGGGTTAAAGCAAAGAAAAGCTCACTCCGGCTGGGAAAGTGCAGTAAACTGGCACCACGATTCTGCGGGCCTTTCCAATTACTTGAGAGGATTGGACCTGTAGCCTATAAACTGGCATTACCCGCACACTTAAAAATTCATAATGTTTTTCACATCTCATTACTGAAAAAATATATTCATGACCCCACTCATATTATTGATTGGAATTTGATACAGGAGGCTCCAGAAGGCGAGTTTCAAGTGGAACCTTTACGCATTCTGGACAGGAAAGAAACAGTACTTCGGAACCGAGCCATCGCTCAGGTAAAGGTACAATGGAAGCACTTTAGCCCTGAGGAGGCAACCTGGGAATTGGAAAGCGAAATACTAGAAAGGTACCCGAATCTATTCCCAGAATAGATGGATGAAGACTAGAACACTGAGGACAGTGTTCACAATAAGGGGGCAAGGATGTGACATCCCTCCCCAATGATGAAAAAAACATTATGTCTGATTTATTTTAATATTATTTTATTAATTTGAGATTTATGTAATAAGGAAGCCAGATGAGAAATTGGTTGACTTGAGTCCTAGGAGGACTGATGTAAACAAACAATTTTATTCCATTAATAAAAGAATGAGTCGGAACAGCCAAGTTAAATGAGGAGAACATGCATGGAGAAGTGGGGGACAAGTTAGAGTTAGCCTCTGGGACATCACAACAAGTGTCAGGAGTGTATTTAAGACACTAGACACACCCTGAAAATCAGGGATTTGATTAGCTGCGAAAATTCCATGAGGAATTGGCTGCTAATGGAAAGACCTAGGCAAAATTATAAAAGGATGGCATATGTGAGGAGGCAGGACGCTGCTGAGTATGCCGGAAGGAATTCCACTTGCTGTGTGAGCACTTTGTGTTAGGCAAGGGATTCAGGAAAGAATACTGAGTTTGAGGCTAGCTGTTCACATTTCTCCATGCATGTGTCTGGCTCGGGGGTGATTGCAGACGAACTTGGTGTTTGTACCTAATCTACGGTTGGGAGGAACGTGGATGTTCCTACTGCATTCGGTTTTCAAGTTCTAGGTTTTTGTTATCTCAGATTTAAAGAAATTCCTGTTATTTATCTGCCTCCTTTTGTTAAAGTATGGTATTTAGGGTATTCAAGTAATTACTGTTATTAAAATAATGCTTGATCGGTACCATAGATTGTTTTGGCAATAAAGATAAATTGGTACCATAGATTGTTTTGGCAATAATGATAAACCAGTAACCAAATAGAATGAATAAGGTAGTCGCAGAGGAATTATTTTATCAGAGTTTACAATGTTTTTATTTTATAAGCTTCAGTAAAGAAACTGCAGGATTTTTGCTGTTGTCTATTAAACCGATCCTACCCGTGTTTACAAATCGATTAAAGAAAGAAAAAAAAATAATAAAAATAAATCCCGATTTAATTCTGGAAACTCTTTTGGTATTTTTCTTTTGGATCTCGGACTACCCTCTAAATATAGATCATATACTTGCCGGATTTATGTTCTCTTTTATCAGTTATTAAATAGGCTAAACCATAAAATTTTATGTTACCAAACTGTAGACTATTTCCATAATAGTTATTTCTATGTTCTGATCGGTTTGTGGATTTGAGTTGCTAGGTTGATAGATCTGATCTATGCCATTGCCTTCACGGAATGGTTTGATGTAGAAAACTAATATTTTTATATAACTCTTTCAGAATCGAATGTCACCCATTTGTTGCTCCTCACGGTTTAAACCCTAACGTTTAGGAAATAAACCCCGATCTAAATACTTAGCGCTCATTCACAGTAAATTATGGAATAGGCAAGTAATTAAATGGTATTCGAGGGACGCTGACATTACCACACTGGTAGTTAGGGTATTTAAATACTAGATACATCAATAGAAGAAGTTTAGATGAAAACAAATATTATAACAGAGTTACCAGCATTACCATATCATTATCCTTTCGAATATCGGTTTTGGCTATGAAAAATTTCCAGGCAAATGTCCTTACAGTGGTTTATAGAAATTAAAAATATCGACAGCAGGATTCGAGAAGAAACATTAAAATATTTTTTCTCACTATTTCTCGAAGACCTATTCTGATTGTAACGTTCCAGTCTTTTAGGAATTTAAAACAGCGTTTTCCATGCTTTGACGGGAATCTTGTTAAATCATTTTTCTGAATTTATAAAGCATAACAGACCCACAATACGATTGCGCTGGTAATTCTTTGAAATGAAGACATCTGCTAAAATTCACCTTTCATCCTGTAGAAAGTCCATTCAAAAAATAGAGACAAACAAACAAAATCCAGAAGTTCTTAAAAAACTGAACCCTTTAAATTATTGCCCACGACTGTTGAAATATGGTTTTTAATATCATGAATTTTCCCATCCCCACGATGTCTTTGTCAGACATTTATCTACTTACGGGCATCCAAAATGGTTGTTTTTAGAAAATTAATACAGAGGGTTTTATAATATTTAAAGGTAGTATAGGATTTTAAAACCCCCAAAAGGTCAAGATCACTATTTTAGTGCTAACCCCGAGACGACTGAGAGCCATGAATAATAAACCCCTTCACTCATAACATTACAAAAAGAATTGTCCAGACTCTTAAAATTTTCGATAGGGTATTCGGGGTAGAAACAGAAACCCCGTTCTTAAAATGAACTAACCATAACTTTTCAACACCCTGTTGTCGTTGAGGAGAACCTTCCAAATTCTCCCTGTCAGCATTTGAAGGCAAGGAAGCGATACCACTTACCGAAGATAGACTCCTTCTGCAACCTGCGCTGTCCCGAGCTGGAAATTGCCTATCACCATCGAAAAACGGTTTCAATATTAGCAAAAGGGTTTTAGAATACACTACCAGAAACTGCTTTTAGAAAAAGGGTAAATCACAGTATCGGAGGTTACCTCCGAGGAAACGCAGGGAAGTAGCCGTGTCTTTAAAAACAATGAACATCCCTTCTGGAGCAACCCCGTGTGCATTAAACGTTTCCTCCTCATTGCACATGGAGATACAGTGATAACATGAGATTGAAGTTTGATCAGGTCGCCAGGGTTTGGTGGAATAAGCTCGTGAAACCCATATTCGAATGCCAATAAGACAATTAACCCAGCAAGCTTCGAGTTGTACTGAGGAGTTACCCACCCCAGATGCCGAGACAACCATCCATGTCCTTTCAGGACAGATGGTCCCATAACCTTCGAGTACATTAATTGATTTCACATGGCCGTCTGGAAACCGCAGTGAATGACCCTTGTACGTGTACCCTGCATATTAAATGTAGAGTAAGTTCCTCCATGTGGAATGGGTTTACATGTTAGAATGTGGCTTATTAATTTCACCTAGCTGGTAGCGTCCAAACTATAGTTCAAACCTTGATCTTTCAAGTTCGTATAACAGTAATGTTGGGCAATACATTTGATAGCATCCAACTTGGACATTTCGATATTGGAATAATATTTATATTGGGTAATACCTACAATAGCATTCAAACTTTAAACTTTTCTAGAGTGTAATAACATTAGTATTCTTGTCACTCTATGACAGATTGAGCTTTGCGCTTTATTAATAGATACCACCTTGATAGTTTGGAAATGTTTCCTTCAAAATTGACATTGGCATAAAGGATCAATTTTAGAATCATGTTAATACCTCCTTAATCCAAACTTCTGATCTTTGGTGGGATTTTATGCTATGTGTAAGTGCGACGCTAAATCGTAAATAAAACAGTAAAACTGGATTTTGTTAAAATACACATACCTGATTGCGTCCTCATGGAAAAACTCCTGAAAACATAGGAACCTGCATACCGAAAGGAAGAAGGATTAGCCGCAGCTAAGTAAGTGGTATGTCAACATAATAACCTTTTAGCTAATAGGAGAACAAGGAAAGAGCACCGTAAGTTCATTGTTGCGAAGACTTTAACAAATTAAATACTGATGAATGAAAGACTATCTTCTCCTCAGGTGCTGTAAAGCGAACTAAAAATCACAAGGTTAAGATTTAAGGAAAGGAAAACAAACAAGGAAATTTTTTTTTTTTAGGGAGATTTTACAATGAGATTTGTCTTAAAAGGATCAGGATTGATCATCCTATAAGTAAGATCTGGATTGTATCGTCCATAGACACGAGAGATGTCTTAAAGTGAGCAGGATTGATCATCCTGGAATGGGATCGTGTGTATTGCAAATGATGTTGTAGATCGAGATGATCCAGATGCTATAGATCGAGATGATCTATATGCTGTAGATCGAGATGATCGAGATGATGATGATCAAGATGATCGAGATGATGATACTACCGAGATGATCCAGATGACGATGATCGAGATGATTAAGATGATGATACTATTGATCGAGATGATCCAGATGATGATGATCGAGATGATCGAGATGATTATACTGTTGATCGAGATGATCTAGATGATAATGATGTTGATCGAGATGATCATGATGATGTTGCAGTAGCTATTCGAGTACAACAAAAGGTGAAGACTCAATACTGATGATGTTGATACTCCAGTATTGAAGACTTGAATATATTCCGATAACTGGTTGAGTTACTGATGATGTTGAGAAAGCTTCCAATGATCTATAGATGTATCATGTATGATGTTGATGACTCCTTCCTCCTGCAAATGTTGTTATAATATCCTTCTTGTTAAGGGGGAGTGTTGAGATATTGTAGCTTCTAAGAATATTATATTTGTACTTTATTATTCCAGAGATGTTTCATTCCTCCGTGAAGACCTTATTGTATATCCGGAGATGTTTTATTCCTCCGTGAAGAATGTGCTAACTTGGGTTATTAGACTTCCCTAGTGGGGTTCGGCCCTGTATGAGTCATGTGGGTTAAAGGGGTTATTAGACCACCCTAGTGGGGTCGAACCTGCCACATTATGTTAAGTAATTAAGTTGGGGCTGACCTAGTCAATGTAAAATACAAGTCGGAGTTGTGTATAAATAGAGGAGGTGTGTTCCTCATTTAACACACATTGCACTCACTTGTGAATAGCGCATAGGTGAGGGAGAGGTCTACTATGGAGGAGAAGGAGCTCATGTCTATGGTTTGCATATTTGTATTTGCTGGTCATCTATATTGAGGAAGCTTTGTTGGGCTTTCTACCCCATGAGGGTTTCCCAGGATAAATCTATGTCTCTTGTGTTTATGCTGTGCTTGTTGTTCTTTTAGTGAACCTGTATATGCTATTGTTGTGAAATGAAATGAAATGGTGATATTTTCTATCTTAGCATATTAAATCTTAACAAGAATGCCGAAGAGGGAAAAAGAGAAGAGAAGAAGGTGAAGTTTCCTTGCAAACTTTGTAAAGAATATCCCATGACTTATCAATGTCCTATTATTGACGATGCCTAGAAGTTGTTAAACCAAAAGAACCCAGCCATCCTGAAGGATCCTTTTCCCAAATGAAAAAACCCATGTTTTGGTAGTTCTAATACTGGGGGCACTCATCGTGCCACAAAGGCTGATCAATCATATATATATATATGGTTAACTCACATGCTTTACTGCAAACGAGAGCCAATAATTGTACCCCGTATTTGCTGCAGAAATACAAAGGAATACCTGAGTCATATGTTCCTCTTCATATAGAGAGACCTGCATATCCTATGCCAAAGATACCGAAAGGTGTCTATAAATGGGCAATGCAAAACCCTAATGCACGGGATGCTAGTAACTACTTAGTTGTGGTGGACCTATCCCAAACATCGTGTTCTATGTCCTCTCTAGAGGTTTTCCAAAACTTCCCATCACAACAAAATGCACTTTTAGCAGCAATAGGAAGTATGGATTCGTCAAGTATGTTGGCTAGATTTTATATGTCAAATATCATACCCCAGTTGTCATATCACATGGCCTTCCAAATTGAAGTAGTCCATGGTTTGAAAACCATTAGACGAACAATAGTGGATGAAGGTACGTCAACGTGTGTAATGTCTATCTCTTGTTGGAAAGCCTTAGGCTCTCTGGAGTTAGCCCCTTCGGTTACATTACTTACCACTTTTTATGGGAGATACTTGTAGCGCTTTGTTTTTCAACAGAACCCTAAGTCATCTCCTATGTTACTTTCCTATGTATTAAAGTTATTCAGGTATATGTGAGTAAATTTCTAATAAAAATTCTATTCTTTAAAATAAAATTTAGTATACTATTTCGTCTTTAACCATCATACATTCGTATTTAAAAATAAACTAAAATATCAGTATTTTCTTTCAATTTGTTTTCAGCATAAGAATATGTTTCAGAGTAATAAATCAGTAAATAACAAGGTATATGTATGTTTCAGAGTATGGTTCAGCATAATAATCAAATAAAATAAATAACAAGGAAATTACCTGATGTTGATGCTAGTAGATCGTAGGTTGCAGCAGGTTATGTATATATTCTCTTAGTCAGCCAAGACGATGTCTCCACCCTACCGACCAACTATTATCTTGCTGGCCCATGGAAAACAAAGGATTTCCAAGCCCCTGAGCTTACAAACTGATAATCCCGAGAGTAGTATTTAATTGGTTCTCAAATCCTTTCTCTGTTCTCAAAACCTTTTCTCTCCACTTAGAGTTGTCCCCTTGTTACCTTCGAATTTTCTCCCAATATAATCTCTCCCGCCCAAAATCCCACCCCTTCTCCTCCCTTCATTCTTCCCTATATACATTTCCTTCCTCGAGAAGACTTTGGGCTTACTCCATTGCCCCAAACTCCCTCTCTTGAGCCCCTCAAACATTTACTCAACTCACTTAGTTTATTCATACAACTTACATTATAAAAATATAATTTCACACTCAATGTAACGAATAATCAATTATACTCACAGTAAATTTATTGGATTTTGACTGTTGGTTGTAAGTATTTATTATGGTAGGAATCATTACCCAAAGGTTATCTATTCGAGACTAAGTTTATTAAATACTAGTCTATTCACCGCCTTTGTATTTAGTGTTATTAGGATAAAATAATAAAATAATATATAAATAGTTGACCTTTTCAATTTGGACAAGGTGTGTCTTAATGGTTTACCTCATCCGTCAAGATAACTTATCTTGAAATTTAAATTCTAAGATTCGTATTGAATAATTAAATAGTATTAAACCTTTTTCCATCACATCACATCCATTAAAGAATTGTTATCCTATTATGTCTAACTTAGTAATGGAAATAATCACACTTTAATCATTTATTAATCAATATTTAAATTTTACCTATATTGCAATTGTTATGACATGGATAGTAATATTATTAGAATAACATTAATTAAATCATCACAAAGTAATAATAAATGGTGAATTAATAACAATGTTTTTTAAATCATTTGTTTATCACATGAGTACCCTAACATCAACATAGTATCCTCGTTATTCTAAACAAAGCACCCTTAAGGGATTAAACAATCTTACTAATTAATTAGACAATACCGTTACCTTATTTACAACAATTCTCAGATGACAATGTTAACTGACGACACTTGTCTCAATTGTTTATTACAATGTTTAGCAACAAGTAATACATAGCCTAATTGACTTGTTTTACACATATTAAATAACTTTATATTCATTATCTGAATTCGATCAATGCATGATTAACATAATTACTTATGACAACTTATACATTTATTCAATATGTTAAGTGTTTGTATATCGATACTAGTGTACATGTGCAAAGTGTGCATGTGTGGCCAGTGTATGCACAGATCAGAAATGTACTATAGACAAACCCCATCCCGCCTATGGATACCTGCTAACTAATAGTGTTATTTACCCCCATGTAGAAGAACATGCATAATATATCTAGTACAATTACTTTAACATCCTCAGTTATTTAACAGTTAATTCTTTACGATTTCACATCATTATCTTTATGTTTACATTAGTTTAATCAATCATGTACAAGGAAGGGTACCTACTAACTCGTAATCAAGGAAGACCCAACCCTCAACAGTACTAAGTAACACATCCTCCCATCATAACCTACGTCCTGCATCCTCCCTATCCTTCCTATGCTAGTACAAAAGTGGATGTCAGACTCACCGACCTGACCACATAGAACTTGAGAGGGATAGCATCGGCTAAATAGCGGGCCTATCCTCTCCTAGCAGGCATCCGACTATCGTCATAAAAACAACATGGAGAGCATGTCTCAACACGGCCCTCCCACGACCTCGGGTATCATGGAAACATAGGGTGGGAAACATATCCATCCCTCTCAACATACTAGGCCTATGCCCTTATCAACTCATACTTTGCTAAGATCAAGATTATCAGTTTGTGTCATCGTATCATCAATTTTGGCTACTAAGTTTTACTATATGAACAAGTTCTTGTCCCATATATCAGATCAAGTAACTGGCTATCCCATAGCCCTTGTGTCCTCTAGGTTAGTATTTCGCAAAATACAAATTTATAAAAATCATTTCCCATTGATCGCCAATTGATCCATGTTATCAAAAATCATTTTATTTCATGTAACCTTTTTAGTTCATCATAGATGCATATGACATATAACACTTCAATAATTCACATAGTAAGATGGTATCCACGTACTGCATCATATATTTCACATTTTATTAATGAAAACATATAAACATATACTATAATCGTAAAATAAAGGAATCCTATGATAATAATGACATCATAACCACATAATATAGTAACATCATAATCATAGTGAAATCATAAAAAAAAGTAACATCATATAATCAGGTCCATCATGTCGTAATATAGTTTACTCAGCTGAGCTGAGTTCAACAAAATATAAAAAAATAAAGTATAGTGTGTCTAACTAATAAATATGCCTAATCAAAATATGGGGCGTTACATACACCCACCCTTCAGGAAACTTCGTCCCGAAGTTATGGTCAAAATAGTAAGGGAAAATCTCGACGCATGGTCTCTGTGTCCTCCCAGGAAGCAGACCCTCGGTTATACTTGTCCCATTGGACCTTAACTTGGTCCACATGGCGACTACAGAGCTGTCGAACCCTATGATCAAGTATACGTAATGGTTCGACCCTGAAGGTTCCCTCGTTCGAGACCTGCAATTCCTTCCAATGAATTTTATGAGTCTCATCAGCTATGTAATGTTGTAATACAGAAACATGAAATACATTATGAGTTTTATGCAAGTGGGGTGGCAGCGCAAGACGATAAGCAACTGGTCCAATTTTCTCAAGAATCTCAAATGGCCATATAAATCGAGGTGACAACTTAGTACCCTTCCGAAACCGAATGGTATTTTTATTTGTTCTGATGCGAATAAATACACAATCCCCTACTCCATAACTTCTATCTGATTTGTGTGCATCAACGTAACTCTTTTTCCTATCCTGCACTTCCTTCAACCGCTGCCTAATCTGTACCACTTGTTCCTCCATTTCCTAAATCAATTCAGGCCCAATTAAAACTCGATCCTCTAACCTATCCCAACTGAGTGGCGTCCTGCATGGTCTCCCATACAGTGCCTGAAATGGAGGCATACCAATGGAGCTGTGATGACTATTGTTGTATGCAAGCTCCACTAAAGGAAGATATTTCTCCCATTATGTCTGTTGATCCATAACATACATCCTAAGCATGTCCTCCATCACTTGATTCACCCTTTCTATCTGTCCATCTATCTCAGGGTGATAAGCTGAGCTTAAGTTCAACTGTGTCCCTAATGCTGATTGCATGCTTGTCCAAAATATGGAGGTGAAATTAGGGTCTCTGTCAAAGATTATCTTTTTAGGAACTCCATGAAGATGTACAATCTCATTTATGAATACCCTTGCCACATCTTTCACATCATAGGTGTCTCTGACTGGAATGAAGTGAGCACTTTTGGTCAGTTTGTCAACTACCACCAAAATAGCATTATGTCTCATAGATGTGAGTGGTAATACTACAACGAAGTCCATGGAAATGACTTCCCATTTAGTCATAAGAATATTATGTGGTTGTAAGAGACCGGCCGGGTGACGATGATCTGCCTTAACTTGTTGACACTCAAGGCACTTTGAAACAAAATCCACTACATCCATCTTCATACATGGCCAGAAGAAGAGTTTCTTCATGTTAGTATACATCTTCTTCACCCCTGGGTGCACACAATAATGTGATCTATGGGCCTCCCTAAGAATTGTTTCCCTGATATCACCTTCCTTAGGAACATACATCCTCCCCTGATACCGCAACAATCCATCTTCCTCAAGATGGTACCCATCATACTTCAATTCCTGTTCCTTTCCATTCTGAATAGATGAGGTTACTTTTAGATACCAACTATCACTCAATAGTTGTCCTAGTACTCTTTCCCTCAAGTCAACCTTCAAGGGAATTAAGGAGAAAAGTCTCGGTCTTCGGCTTAGAGCATCTGCCACCACATTCTCCTTTCCTTTGATGTAAGAGATACCAAAGTCATACTCACTCATGAACTCACTCAATTGCCTCTGCCTAGCATTCAAATCCCTTTGGGTAAAGATGTACTGCAAGCTCTAATGGTCTGTTTTAAGGGTGAAGCTTCTACCAACTAGGTAGTGCCTCCACAATTTTAGTGCCAACATTACTGCTGCCAATTCTAGATCATGTGTGGCATACTGCTCCTCATGAGGTTTCAACTTTCAAGATGCATAAGCTATTACCCCACCTTCTTGCATCAACACCACTCCTAGTCCTTGCTTCGAGGCGTCAGTGCATACCATGAAATATTTATCCATGTCTGGTACCCGTAAGATCGGTGGACTTGTCAACAATCTATTTAACTCTGTAAAAGAGACATCACATTCATCGTTCCATTCATACCAGATTCCCTTGCATTGCAAAGTGGTAATAGGTTTTGCAATTTTAGAAAATCCTTCCACAAACCTCCGGTAATATCCTGCTAACCCCATGAAGCTGCCCACCTCATGAACATTCTTTGGAATTGGCCAATCTTCAATGGCCTTTACCTTTTCAGGGTCTATAGAGATCCCTTCACCTGAGATGATGTGCCCTAAGTAGTGAATCTCTTTTTGGAAGAAGGAACACTTTGACAATTTACCATAAAGTTTACGTTCCCTTAAGCATGTCAAGACTAACCGCAAGTGTTCCTCATGCTCCTTCTCATTCTTAGAATAGATAAGAATATCATCTAAGAAGACCTGAACAAAGCGTTCCAAGTATTTTTGGAAGACACCATTCATGAGGCTCATGAATAAAGCTGGAGCATTGGTCAAACCAAATGGTACCACTACAAACTCGTAATGCCAAAATCGAGTTCGAAAGGCAGCACGTTAGGAATGTCGCCTTCCTTGATCCTCAACTGGTGATACCCTGATCGTAAATCAATCTTTGAGAAGACTGACGCACCTTTCATTTGATCAAAGAGGTCATCAATTCTCGGTATGGGATACCTGTTCTTCACTGTGGCTTTGTTCAAATCTCTATAATCTATGCACAGTTGTAGAGATCCATCCTTCTTCTAAACGAATATCACTGGTGCTCCCCATGGCGAGATACTAGGTTTAATCAATCCCAAATCTAGCAACTCTTTTAATTCGATCTGTAACTCACGGAGCTCTGGAGTTGTCATTCTATAAGGAGTCTTTGAGATAGGCTCCGCACCATGTTTTAGTTCGATTGTGAAATCGAGCTCTCTTTCTGGAGGTAATCCGGGCAATTCCTTCGGAAAGACATCCTTGAACTCAGAAAGTACTGGGTAAGAATTCAAGGAAGGTCCTTTACTGTCGCTCACGGCCTCCACTATGAACAATTGGCATCCTTGTCATAGGAACCACTTAGCTTTCATCACAGAGATGAAATGGAGGGATACCTTCCTCTTCAAGCCTTGGATTTGAATTTTCCTTCCCTCATCATCGAGGCACAACACCTTCTTCGCATAGCAGTCGAAGAAAGCTCTATGGCCTTCTAACCAATGCATGCCAATAATGAGGTCATAAGTCCCCAAATTGGCGACATAAGCATCCAACTTAGTGGTGCACAGTCCTAAGTCAACCTCACAACCCCTCACTTTAAGACCTACTATTTGCTTAGCTCCTGAAGCCATTTCAACCAGTTTGAAGTCATCGTACTCATAGGTTTCCAACCCACATTTATCTAATGGAAATGGTGAAATAAAACTATCAGTTGCACCCGAATCAAATAAAATTTTAAGTTTGACATTGTTTACTTTACCAGTGGATTCTACTACGGTAGACTGATGTTCTGCTTGGTGGTTATGAACTGCTACATGAATCCAATGACTATTACCCGAACTATCCATGGGTGCTTTTCCTTCTTTGTGCCTACTGCTTGACTGACCCTTGGGACAGTCTCGCTGGAAATGAGGACCTCCGCATCCCCAACAAGAGAGATTGGGAGGGGCTTGCATGCTGCTCGGAGGAATCCTCTGAGATGAGTTCCTTCTCCTGGGTCCTCTAAAACCCCTTGATACTCTATAGGAACTTCCTTGTGTACATCCCTGGATTTGGTGGGTTGCGGACGATACCTGTGAGACTGAGTTAACTGAAGTATTACCCCTCGGTGCGAACCTATTACCGTAAGGAGGAGGTCTAGATTGTCCTCCCCTGAAGTAAGGATGTGAGGCCTTCCTTGAAACATACTGATTGGTTCCCGTCAACTTACTACACCCTTTTCCATCTGACATATTAGCTGCATAACGAGCATACTCAACTGCCATGGCAACTGAAGTTGGCTTCCACATCCGCACAGTAGCCCTGATCTTGTAGTTAAGTCCATACACAAAATGCTCTACCTGACAATCATCTGCATCAAGGTAAGGAACATATTTTACTAGTTCCATAAACCAAGATTCATACTCCTCCACCGTCTTGTCTCCCTGTACTAAGGCATGGAGTGCACCTGCCTGTTCTTCGTTGTAATAATTTGGCAAATACTTCTTGTGGAACCTCTCCTCGAACAGTTCCCAAGAAGTCGTAAGGGGAGTAAGGTGCAACTGCTTCTCGAGATCTGACCACCAATTCAAAGCATCACCTTTAAGCTGAAAGACGACCATCCTAGCCTTGGAACTGGATGTATACTCATTCAATGCGAAGCATCTTTTCATGCCTTCCAACCATGCTTCGGCACGCTTACCGGGTCGTCCTCCTGAAAACTCTGGAACCTTTATCTTTTGCAACTCCCTCGATATGTCCTGAAGCGGTTCCTGTCTTGGGCCCTGTGCCCTTTCATATTTCTCTCGACTCACTTGAGTGGTTTCCACCTTGATGGCCCTTTCCGATTGCCTGTTCATTGTGGTCATAATAGCCTTCAAAGACCTCATTATGATCCGCATTTCTGGTGTTGAGGTTGGTCGTGGTGGTGTTGGTGGCTATGACGGTGGTGACAGTGGTCGACCTTGACCCCGACCTTTACCTCTGCATGTTTTTACCATGATTGATTCTATTTCATGGAGTAAAGCATCCCATTGTTAGTTTCTAAGGAGCGTGTTAGTCGATTTTCAAATAGATGCGTTTCAGAAAATAAGCTATAGTTCACTGTGTTTTGATGAGGCCATCTTGTACTAAGTCTAGTAAATAACTCTACATAAATTTATGCATTGGATTCCATGTAATTTCCATAAGGTTCAATCTAAATTGACATTTGAAATAAAATTTCTATGAGCATTGGCGCTAGCATTTATTTAAGTTTAAAATTTTAGGCTTTAATCTAATTTAATCTCATAATTATTATCCATATTAACATTATATGTTTAACTCTTAATGTAATCATGATTAACCTTGTAATTAAAATTTATGATTAACTTTTCAATAAAAACTTTATGATAAATTTTATACTTTTAATATTAAATTATATATATTGTTAAATTTTAATTTTATTTAAATTAATAGAAAAAATTTAATAAAATAAACGAAATAAATAAGGAAAATCTATACTATAATGAGGGGATTTATAGCAATCATTTTATTTTTGTTTTTATAATTCATTTGTCCTAACCCTACACCCTACGCAGCCTCTCCACTAGTCCACCTCCATGTACAAGGTTATATGTGTGAAGGCCACATGGCCTCTCACCACCCTGCAAAAGGAGTAAGCATAAATGGGCACGTGGTCTCTCCACGCAACCCACCACCCTGGGAAAGTGGGGGAAACCCTAAATTGGGTCAATCCCCAAGGCTCAGCCAATTTTTCCCTCTCTTTCTGAGTTTTAGCTTTGCAACTCTATGTTAGCTTGCTTAGGTTTTTTTTTTTTTGAGACAGGAAGGAGCTTTCTATCGATGACTCTATGGGAGAAGCACTGATGCAAGCTTGAGGAGGTGGTTTACAGGTATTTCTCATTTCCTACTATGCCTGGCATTTACGTTGGTTGGGTGTTTGAGATATGGATCCGTCGCTCTCATTGTGGACTCTTCTGGATGCTTGTGTGTTGGGCTTGAGACTTGTGGTGTAAGATTGACTTCTCCTTTAGAATTGGATTTGTCTTCATGTTTTCATTCTTAGCCGTATTCATTTTCTATCTTTTGCATTTAGCCCTTATGGAAATGGTTTATGGCTTAGTGGTATTCTTTTCTTTGAGAGGGCACAGCCCAGAGAGGGCAGCTCAACCCATAGTAAGGATGATACATCCCTATAGCTTTTAACGATGGGAGACATCTAGATAAATAACCCTGAGACTATTCTGGAGCAGTTTAAAGGAAAACGCCTGGATTAGGTTGTGCTTGCAGTCAGAGAGCACCCTTTATTAGATTTCTAGCGCTCCGGCTATGGAATGATGCGGTGGTATCAACCTAATATTGAAATGCAACTATATTTATTGGTATGAGTAATACCAATGAGTTGGGTTGGTGCACAGGGCATGCGAGCTCGATGCTAACGTTGTATGGCAGCCGGGACTTGATTAGCATTGTATAAAATAGCCAAATGCACAGTGGTAGTGCAAATTATTATTATTAATTCTATTTTTTTTTTCTTCTTATTATTTTTGTTTTGTTTAAACTCCTATAGAGTTAATAGTCCTGCTTTCATAATAATAACAGAATGTGGGAAAACAAATTTCATTCACTGGTATAATGCCACAAATGATGTTCTAATTATTAATTTTGTAAGCTATGTAAAAATTTAATTGACTGAATCCTGGCAGGTTCGCGACCTGCATGGTCTGGCTACGCTTGCCTGGATGCGTTAGGAAAACATCATACTCCTATATGGCCTGGATGTGCTAGGGTTTCACCTTTTTCTATTATATGCACACATTTTCTCTTTTTTTTTCCTTTACAACTTCAGGCTCTTCTCCCCTACGAGAATGATTTATTCCTCTTAACCCTTAGAAGGATTTCCCTAAAGGATTTCTTTGAGTCTTCTAATGTCATCATTTCTATTTCCCGTGGCTTCAGCACCAACCCTAAACTTGAAGTCGATGCCAAGCAAGCCTATTGTAGATGGCTATCAGGGGCTGTCAGTCTGCGGCACTGTGCTTAGTCCTGCTCGCATTATTGTGGACTTGGTAAGTAAATCAATCTTCGGATATTATCTCCAAATCTCTGTTAACGGAGCAAAAATAAATTCTCAATAAGAGACTTCAAATTCAGTCAATGCCCTAAAAGCAATGAGTAATAGGTAGCTGGGGCTCTCTCTCTGGTTTGATCAACCCTAACCAAGCGTTTCATGGGTGGCTAGGAAGAATAAAATCGTTCATAGGCTGGTAAGACGTCTGGGGTGTCCCAGTATAATTTAAGGATAAAAATTTAGTGAAGAAAACTTTGTTCTGAGTTTCTGTAGTGACCAGTCTTTGGTTGTTAGATTTGCTTAAGGCTCTAGCCTTGTCAACCTGGATAGCGTCACGATCAAATGTAGAGGATGTTGCTGGTTTTGTCTTTGCATCCATCTAGATGTTTTTGTTTGGTTAAAAAAATTGTACCACAAATATTAAATCATTGTAGTTTTTAAATATCTATACTATTGGATTTTGGTTGAGGTTTACATGTTAGAAAATTTTAGTTTTTTTTTTGTTTGATTTCGGGGTGTTTCCAGCTGTACATAGTTTTATATTTTAAATCGGTTTGTCTATTTTTATGTGATCAAATCTATATTTATTTACAGGTAACCTATATCCCTTCGCAAGAATTTTTCTGCGGTACCTACTCAATTTTCTGTTTAGATCTCTGTCCAAGTTTTGCATATTTTTGTATACTGTAAATTTCAGTTTAAATTTAGCAGAGTTCACTCTATCATACATATGTAATGAGTTTACAAATAATACATAGGAAACATATTCTTTTGTTTCTATATCTTTAACTAAACCCATAACATAATGTAATTTTTTTATTTACCCGTCGTTTGTTTTCAAGAATATCTACTTCCTTATAATATGGAATATAAGTTTTCTAATTGTTTCTTTATTTTATGCAAGAAGTATAGATGCTACAGAGACTAGGGAAAGAAAAAGTTTCACAATGTTCCATTTACATGTTCTAATATAATTTTCCTTTTGCTTACTAATGTGATTTATGTTTGTGTATTTGGCAGGTAATACATAACTGAGTTTTGGATTCTTTGTCTTCAAATTTTCCAGATAAGGTTTTGTCCTAAGTTACTTGTCATTATGTAGGCTTTAGAATTAGTAAAATTTCAGGATAGTTAGGTGTGTACAAGCCTCTTAAGGTCCAAGTTTTTGAGCCAGTGGCTTTGATACCAAGGGTAGCGCTTTGTTTTTCAACAGAGCCCTAAGTCATCTCCTATGTTACTTTCCTATGTATTAAAGTTATTCAGGTATATGTGAGTAAATTTCTAATAAAAATTCTACGCTTTTAAATGAAATTTATTATACTGTTTCATCTTTAACAATCATACATTCGTATTTAAAAATAAACTAACATATTAATATTTTCTTTCAATTTGTTTTCAGCATAAGAATATGTTTCAGTGTAATAAATCAGTAAATAACAAGGTATATGTATGTTTCAGAGTACGTTTCAGCATAATAATCAAATAAAATAAATAACAAGGAAATTACCTGATGCTGATGCTAGTAGATCGTAGGTTGTAGCAGGTTATGTATATATTCTCTTAGTCATCCAAGATGATGTGTCCACCCTACCGACCAGCTATTATCTTGCTGGCCCTTGGAAATCAAAGGATTTCCAAGCCCTCGAGCTCACAAACTGATAATCCCGAGAGTAGTATTTACTTGGTTCTCAAATCCTTTCTCTGTTCTCAAAAACTTTTCTCTCTACTTAGAGCTGTCCCCTTGTTACCTTTGAATTTTCCCCCAATATAATCTCTCCCCCCAAAATCCCACCCCTTTTCCTCCCTTCATTCTTCCCTATATACATTTCCTTCCTCGAGAAGACTTTAGGCTTACTCCAGCACCCCAAACTCCCTCTCTCGAGCCCCTCAAACATTTACTCAAATCACTTAGTTCATTCATACAAGTTACATTATAAAAATATATTTTCACACTCAATGTACCGAATAATAAATTATACAACCAGTAAATTTATTGGATTTTGACTGTTGGTTGTAAGTATTTATTATGGTAGGAATCATTACCCAAACGTTATCTATTCGAGACTAAGTTTATTAACTACTAGTCTATTCGCCACCTTTGTATTTAGTGTTATTAGGATAAAATAATAAAATAATATATAAATAGTTGACCTTTTCAATTTGGACAAGGTGTGTCTTAATGGTTTACCTCATCCATCAAGATAACTTGTCTTGACATTTATATTCTAAGATTCATATTGAATAAATAAATAGTATTAAACCTTTTTCCATCACATCACATCCATTCAAGAATTGTTATCCTATTATGTCTAACTTAGTAATGGAAATAATCACACTCTAATCATTTATTAATCAATATTTAAATTTTACCTATATTGCAATTGTTACGACATGGATAGTAATATTATTAGAATAACATTAATTAAGTAATAATATTAATTAAATCACCACAAAGTAATAATAAATGATGAATTAATAACAATGTTTTTTAAATCATTTGTTTATCACATGAGTACCCTAACATCAACATAGTATCCTTTTTCTTCTAAACAAGGCACCCTTAAGGGCTTAAACAATCTTACTAATTAATTAGACACTACCATTACCTTATTTACAACAATTCTCAGATGACAATCTTAACTAACGACACTTGTCTCAATTGTTTATTACAATGTTTACCAACATGTAATACATAGCTTAATTGACTTGTTTTACATGTCTTAAATAAATTTATATTCATTATCTGAATTCGATCAATGCATGATTAGCATAATTACTTATGACAACTTATACATTTATTCAATATGTTAAGTGTTTGTATATCGATACTAGTGTACATGTGCAAAGTGTGCATGTGTGGCCAGCGTATGCACAGATCAGAAATGTACTATACACAAACCCCATCCCGCCTATGCATACCTGCTAACTAATAGTAGTATTTACCCCCATGTAGAAGAACACGCATGATATATCTAGTACAATTACTTTAACATCCTCAGTTATTTAACAGTTAATTCTTTACGATTTCACATCATTATTTTTATGTTTACATTAGTTTAATCAATCATGTACAAGGAAGGGTACCTAATACAACTAACTCGGATTCAAGGAATACCCAACCCTCAACAGTACTAACTAACACATCCTCCCATCATAACCTACGTACTGCATCCTCCCTATCCTTCCTCTGCTAGTACAAAAGTGGATGTCGGACTCACTGACCTGACCACATAGAACTTGAGAGCGATAGCGTCGGCTAAACAGTGGACCTATCCTCTCCTAGGAGGCATCCGACCATCGTCATCACAACAACATGGGAAGTGTGTCTTAGCACGGCCCTCCCACGACCTCAGGTATCATGGAAACATAGGGTGGGAAACACATCCATCCCTCTCAACATACTGGGCCTACACCCTTATCAACTCATACTTTGCTGCTATCGAGATTATCAGTTTGTGTCATCGTATCATCAATTTTGGCTACTAAGTTTTACTATATGAACAAGTTCTTGTCACATATATCAGATCAAGTAACTGGCTATCCCATAGCCCTTGTGTCCTGTAGGTTAGTATTTCGCAAAATACAAATTTATAGAAAGCATTTCCCATTGATCGGCAATTGATCCATGTTATCAAAAATCATTTTATTTCATGTAACCTTTTTAGTTCATCATAGATGCATATGACATATAACACTTCAATAATTCACATAGTAAGATGGTATCCACGTACCGCATCATATATTTCACATCTTATTAATGAGAACATATAAACATATACTCTAATCATAAAATAAAGGAATCCTATGATAATCATGACATCATAACCACATAATATAGTAACATCATAATCATAGTGAAATCATAAAACAAAGTAACATCATATAATTAGGTCCATCATGTCATAATATAGTTTACTCAGCCAAGTTGAGTTCAACAAAATATAAGAAAATAAAGTATAGTGTGTCTAACTGATAAATATGCCTAATCAAAATATGGGGCGTTACAATACTTCTATCCACATGGAATCTTACCTTGTTTTGAGATCCAACTAGCGGGAAAAGTAGTGTCAGTAGAGCTAGAAGTTGTAGATGCTTCTCTTGCTTACAACTTGTTGTTGGGAAGAAGTTGTATGTACGCAATGCAAGCTATTCTTTCATCCATTTTTCAGGTGATTATGTTCCCCCCCATGAAGGAAAGATCATCATGATTGACCAACTCTCCTTTTCCCGAAAAATGAACACAACTCCTTCGGATTCCAATATCTCATGGAATTATCAGGCCCATCCACCTAGTAAGAGTTTGGGAGTAGGTATGTACTCATTGTTGATGGGCACCTTTGATTCACCTGCTCCCGTGAATTATATTGGTTCAACAAGTAACTCTAATATGTCATCTAAGGAGTTCTTCACAGTAGTTCAAATAAGTAATCCTTGGATTCTTCCTACTCAAGAGGAATCAATTATGGCCTTATGCGTCACATAGGTGGCTTATCAAGCTTCACAAATCTCTACAATAGATTATATCTGGACTCCTTCAATCTATGTGGAGTCACATATCAATTATCCACCTGCATGGGAAATAGACTCTACCCATTCCTTTGATTGTTTAGACACTTTTTACCATCAAATGAGGCTATTCTAGAAGCTATGATAGGTCTAGATCAAACTTGGGAACATATGCATCACAAATCCTATTTCCTTCCAGATCTAAATAATATCGAGAATGAAGAGTTCTCCGTGAGCCGAGAAAGGAGATTTCTCTATGAGACCCGGTGGAAATATTGACTTATCCATCAACCCTTTAATGAAACAAGGGATTTTCGCTAAAGGTAATATGGCTAGCATTTCAACAACTATCCCGATCAATATTTCCACCAAACCGGACGCTATGGAAAACATTTTTATTGCCGCAAATTGTTCTGCGCAAGAGATCAGTTTGTAAACCAACTTATTGAAAGAATTCTATGATTTTTTCACCTAGTCATATGAGGAGATGCCATGAATCGACCCTTCCCTCATCGAACACATCATCACGACATATCCTAATGTGAAACCAGTTCGGGCAGAAACTCCATCTGTTAATCCTAGAAAAGATGTCGCCATCAAGGCTGAGGTTGAAAATCTCCTCAAAGTTGGCTTCATTTATTTTATTGACATGAAGGAATGGGTATCTAACACAGTCCCATTTGATAAAAAGAAAGGTAGCATACGCGTGTGCACAAATTTCAAGGACCTTAATAAAGCTTGTCTAAAATACAAATATCCCACGCCATTTATCGATCAAATCATAGATGTGTGTGCATGCCATGAAATATTTTCTTTCATGGATGGATTCTCGAGATATAACCAAATTCAAATCAAACCCAAAGTCCAACATAAGATAGTTTTCATATTCCCCTAGGGTACCTTTGCGTATAGGAAAATTTTGTTCGGATTGAAGAATGATGGAGCCACTTTCCAACAAGCTATGAAATTTTATTTGCATGACATCAAACACGTGGTTGAACCTTATTTGGATTATTTGCCTGCGTGATCTCGGAAGAGAAGACATCATCCATAATAGTTATGGCTCATGTTTGAATGATGTAGACACTACAAGATTCGGTTAAACCCAAATAAATGTATGTTATGCATCCATTATGGACAACTATTAGGTTTCATTGTGTCAAATCGAGGGATCATGGTCGATTCGTTGAAAGTTGAGGCCATTTTCAAATTGCCTCCTCCTCGCAATATGCAACAACTTCAAAGTTTACAAGGCATGTCCAATTTTCTTAGACGTTTTATCATTAACTATGCCAAAATTACTAAAGGTTTCATGTGACTACTTAAAAAAGATACCCAATTCTTCTAGAACGAGGATGCACAAAACTCTTTTGAGGCTTTGAAAAAAGCACTATTGTCCGTTCCCTTGTTGAGCCCACTAGATTACACCTGGGATTTTGTTCTATATCTAGCTACAGGTGATTCCACAATTGGTATAGTTTTAGTTCAGAAGGATGACAAAATCCAAGAGCATGTCATTTACTACCTTTCTCGCGCACTCGTAACTCTTGAATTAAAGTACTCACACGTCGAGAAATTGGCACTAGGCGTGGTGTATGTCGTTCATATATTACGTCACTATATTATACTACACACTACTACATTGATTACGAATGTCAATCCTTTTCAATATGTTTTAACCTGACGTATCATCAAAGGTAAATTCAACAAATGGATTGTCATCCTTTAAGAGTTCGATCTTACCTTTCAATCCGCAAAGTCAAAGAAGTCGTTAGTGTTCGCATAACTAATATCTGAATTTCCTGGTGATGTAGTGTCCAATGAAGAACATACTTCATTCCCTGATGAACATATCTTCCTCATCGCAACCTCTGATCCATGGTATGGATACAATTTAATATATCTCCAGAATTTGAAGTGTATGTTGGCTTTCTCTAGAGACGAACAATGAAAACTCAGGCATCATGCCAAGAACTACCTCATTATTTTAGATACACTATACAGACGGGGGGTAGATTCAATAATATGTCATTGTTTAACTCTGGACGAAGCTGAGTTAGTATTGAATGATGCCCACAGTGGAGCCTATGGGGTTCATATTTTTGGGTTGGAAACAACCTAGAAAATACTTCGTGCCAGGTATTTTTGGCCCACCATCTTCAAATATTGTGTGGAAGCCATGAAGTGCTGTCACCTATGTCATTTATTCATAAAGAAAATGTGAGCGCACCCGGATCCCCTTCACCCCGTTATCATAGTAGGTCCCTTCACCAAGTGGGGATTTGATTATATGACTTGAAACCCAGTTTCTGCTAGGCGGCATCTGTAAATTATCGTTTCCTTTGACTAATTTACCAAGTGGGAGGAGGCAATGTCAAATGTGAAGGAGGATGGTGAAACTGCATCCTATTTCGTATTCCATTAGATCATTGCTAGGTTCAGAATCCCCAAAGATATTGCCACCGACCATGGTAGACATTTTCAAAACCATATGATGCCAGATTTTACAAGCAAATGGACAAGTTGAAGTTGCTAACAAGACTTTAAAAACCATTCTTCAGTGCACCATCAATGCTAGTAGGTCAAACTGGCACATTATGTTGTATCCATATCTTTGGGCATATCGTTTTGATGTCAATACTGCTACTAGTTTATCACCACTCCAACTTGTCCATGGGTTGGAGGTAGTCATGCCTATTGAATACGATATCCCATCATTAAAGTTGGCTATTCAACTATTACCCGATACTTCTGCTTTAGAATAGTGATTTCTTCATTTGGAACATTTGGATGAACAACGCAAAGATGCATTAATTGCAAATGAAGCTCATAAGAAATGAGTCAAAAATGAATATGACAAGTCTATTAAACCTAGGTTCTTCTCCGATGGAGATCTTGTTTTGGTCTATGATCAAGATAAGGATCCCTTTGGGAAAGGAAAGTTCAAGTCTATGTGGCTCGGTCCTTATATTGTTTCTAGATTTTTGAAGAAATGATCATACAAATTAATTGATTATGATGGATTTAAGCTACCCAAGCCCATAAATGGGCTCTACTTGAAAAAGTATTACGCCTAACATACATGATTTTTCTTGTATTATAGTTGTACATTTTTGTGACTTTAGGATTTTTGGTTTTGTTTATGTGTCCTCTGGATGGTGTTTCAGATGGAAACATAGTGGTTTGTAGGATTCATTGATGGTGCTAGTCATCACACTCACAATTTGGATTCTGTTTCTTTGGTGATCTATGCAACCACGGGCCAACTTGTATCGTAAGGAGGTGCTTGTTTAGGACCGATGACGAACAATATAGTTGAGTATAGTGCAATTATTGAGCTACTCGGAGATGTTATTCATCACGGCATTTCATGTTTGTAAGTGAGGTTTGATTCGCAGTTAGTTGTAATCCAGTTGACAGGTGAGTATCGGGTTAGAGATCCTTCATTTCTACGTCTGGTTTTTAGGTTTAGGTTACTTGAAATACATTTTGATTACATTTCATTACAACATATTTCAAGAAATCACAATACATTAGCTGATGCATATGCAAATAATGTACTTGATTGGAATTTGTATCATACACAACAAAAAATAAACCATCATGCACAGATAAAGCAAACATGTATATAACTGATAGTGTATATATATATGTCCAAAAAATATATGAGTCTGAGTCATTATCTGTCAAAATATAACAATATACAAAAAGGGCATAACAACCTTAAAATAGCGTCAGTCTCCCTAAGGAGAGGCAAGTGCCTCAGCCTGCTATGCTACGACCTCTCTATAAGATATCACTATCCTAGCTGCTTTCCTAAGTAGCCGGATCCATGTAGGTGGCACACCCACCACATGTTCTTGCATATCTATGGGCATCCTCTCAATGTAATATGTAGGAAAGTCATGTGTCAACTAGCCCATCTTCCCCTCAATTCTCCGCAGCATGGCATCAGTACCACCTGGATCTGTTGGTTGCACATATATCCTAGGATGTCCAACTAGCCTCACTGACCCAATGTCTGCATAAGATGTATGTTGTTAGCACTCAAACTGATAAAAAAACACATGTATATGTTAATACAAAAATCATAAAAATTAAATAATTTTCAAAATAAAGTTTTGGTAGCTATATCTCCCCAGGTTGCTCCTGGAGCAAACATGAGCTCGAGATCACCCCGGAAGTCCATACCAGCATATGGAAACTGTTCAAATGCTAGCACCTGGTGGCTCCACCATCAAATATAATCCTCATGAGCATAAGAAGTACATGTCTCACATCCTCCTTGGCTTAGGAAAATATCACCTCATCGATTCATCATAATCTCATGAGGGTTGAGTGGTAGGAGAGCCACTCCTAGGCTCAAGGAAGGTACTCTCTCTCTCAAAGGTACACAGTATGCTTCCATAACCAAAATTCATCTTCTTCCCCGTTCTGCACTCCGTAAGTTGGTGTTTCATATTCACCAACAAAACAGAACACCAATCAAATATCACGTTGCATAGACATTCCACTGTAATCTACATATAGTTTTGGGAAGTGAGATGTTGGGCCGCACTACCACCGATCCAATTTATGGTACTCAAGATCACTTTCAAAGGAAAGCTAGCTACTTGGACAATCAACACCTGATTTCCGCTCTTCTCTGTCCCTGCTATGCAGTAGCCATTGATATAATCTTGCACCGATAAGGCTCCAACACCTCTAAATGTGCCTTTGAGGTTTACTACCTCTCCTCGACGAGATAGTCCAGTAATGAAGTAGATATCATCCACCGTGATATATATCGTCTCCCCTTCGAGATTGAACATCCCATAATCAGGATCCGAATATTGCATTAGCATTTGGAGTAAGTGGGATTGCGCCCTCATGTTTGATGTGTGGAAGAATTTAAGAATTCCACACTGTCTTAAGGAATTTAAAGTCAATGGGTCCCCCATGGTTGTTCTATCCATGGCCCCATGCTCTCTTTCTCTCCAAGGGAGCACCATACCTGCATTGCATCCATCATTTTTGCATTAGTTTGAAGTTTTTTAACTTAGTTTCCACCACCCGCGGCTATCCATTTAACACACGGGTGAGTACACGTGATTTGATTTCATTCCAACCCGCGGCTATTTTGCGTACCCACAAATTTTAATAGAGCCTACCCGCGGGTATGTAGACCTAAAAAATTTAAACAAAAATGAAGCTTCAAAACACCATTAAAAATCTTTGAAAAAGTATTAAATATGCAAAAAACAAAGATATTTGGTCCCTGCAAGCAGCAAAATGTGAAATAGTCCTCCGGATCGATCGTACGCAACGTCCAAAGTTGAAGTTTTTTTCCTCTTCTCGAAAGGGTAAATGGTAAATATGGGTTATTTTTTGTTTTTGTTACTATTTATAGAAAATATTTTTGATTTTTTACCCACTTTATTGTTAATATTTAATATGCTAAGACATAAAATATCAGCATTACATTTTGTCTCACAACAATAGCATATACAGGATCAGTGAAAGAACAACAAGCACAGCATAAACACAAGAGACACATATTTATCCTGGGAAACTCTCATGGGTTCGAAAACCCAGCAAAGCTTCCTCAATATAGATGATCAGCACATACAAAGATGCAAACCCTAGACATGAGCTCCTCCTCCTCCATAGGAGACCTCTCCCTCACCTATGTGCTATTCACAAGTGAGTGTAGTGTGTGTTAAATGAGGAACACACCTCCTCTATTTATACACATCTCTGACTTGTATTTTATATTAACTAGGTCGGCCTCAACTTTACCAATGGGTTAAAGACCCTATTGCAACTGACTGGGGTGACCCCTCTAGGGTGGTCTAATAACCCTTTAACCCATATAACACATACAGGGCTAACCCCCACTAGGGAAGTCTAATAACCCAAGTTACCACATTTCGACAGAGGAATAAACATCACCAGATACACAATAAGATATTCACGGAGGAATGAAACATCTCCGGAATAACAAAGTACAAATATAATATTCTTTGAAGTTACAATATTTCAACACTCCCCCTTAACGAGAAGGATATTATAACAACATCTGCAGGAGCAAGGAGTCATCAACATCATACATGATACATCTATAAATCATTGGAAGCTTTCTCAACATCATCAGTAACTCAACCAGTTACTGGAATATCTTCAAGATCTTCAATACTGGAACATCAACATCTTCAGCACTGAGTCTTCATCTTCTACAGCACTCGATCGGCTACAACATCGTCATCAATTGGATCCTCTTGATCAACACCATCACATAATCAACTGGATCCTCTCGATCAACATCATCACATCATCAACTGGATCCTCTCGATCAACAACATCTCGATCTACAACATCTGGATCATCATCTCGATCTACAACATCTGGATCATCATCTCGATCTATAGCATCTGGATCATCTCGATCTACAGCATCTAGATCATCATCTCGATCTACAGCATCTAGATCATCATCTCGATCTACAGCATCTGGATCATCATCTCGATCTACAGCATCTGGATCATCATCTCGATCTACAGCATCTGGATCATCTCGATCTACAACATATGGATCATCATCTCGATCTACAACATCTGGATCATCATCTCAATCTACAGCATCTGGATCATCATCTTTATCTACAGCATCTGGATCATCATCTTGATCTACAACATCTAGATCATATCGATCTACAGCATCTGGATCATCTTGATCTACAGCATCTGGATCATCTTGATCTACAGCATCTGGATCATCATCGATCTACAACATCATCATAGTAGCATACTCTGCAATACACATGATCATATTACAGGATGATCAATCCCACTCTCTTTACGACATAGGTCCATGGATGATACAGTCTAGATCAAGTTCCAGGATGATCAATCCTTATCTCTTCAAGACAAGTCTCATGTCGAGGAGGATCATTCCTTATCACTTTAAGACAAGTCTCATGTCTAGGGATGATGCAATCCTGATCAACTTCCAGGAGGATCATTCCTTATCACTTTAAGACAAGTCTCATGTCTATGGACGATGCAATCCAGATCACGTACATTTTGAACCAAAGGTTCAGGGACGATGCAGTCCTATAATTCAATTCTTGGAGACATCTGTCTATGGATCAATTCAAGGGACCTACGTTCAAGGATGATACAATCCCCATTCTCAAAGACATCTTGTCTACGACTCAATTCAAGGGACCTAAGTCTGGGGACGATACAATACCAATTCTCGACGACATCTTGTCTACGGCTCAATTCAAGGGACCGAAGTCTCGGGACAATACAATCCCCATTCTCGAAGACATCTTGTCTATGGCTCAATTCAAGGGACCGATGTGGGGGGACGATACAATCCCCATTCTCGAAGACTTCTTTTCTACGGCTCAATTCAAGGGACCGAAGTCCAGGGACAATACAATCCCCATTCTCAAAGACATCTTGTCTACGGCTCAATTCAAGGGACCTAAATCCAGGGACGATACAATCCACACTTTTCCACTAAGGACTTTATTCTCGAAGACATCTGTCTACGGATCAATTCAAGGGACCAAATTTCGGGGACGATACAATCCCCACCTATCCACTAAGGACTTCATTCTAGAAGACATATGTCTACAGATCAATTTAGAACATGTATTCAAGGATGATGCAATCCCTCTTCTTTCTCGAAGACATATGTCTACGGATCCTTTTAGAACATGTGTTCAAGGATGATGCAATCCCTCTTCTTTCTAGGAGACATATGTCTACGGATCCTTTTAGAACATGTGTTCAAGGATGATGCAATCCCACCGTCAACTTAGACCCTGTCTAAGAACCATCCACCAACCTCACTGTCGGCATCACCAATATAGGTATCCACATCATCGACCTCACTATCGATGCAGGAAATCTCATCATAAGTGACCACATCACTCCCCCTTTCGAGGAGAGTCCTTTTGAACTACACCAAGTTGTCTTGGAAATACTCAAACTTTACTCGAGGTAGAGGTTCGACAACTTGTTCATCAGTACCTATAAATTCAAACTTTATAGTTCCTTTCTGCACCATATCTCATATATAGAAATATCAGATCTCTATGTGCTTTGACTTATCATGGAACACTGGATTATCTGTTATATTGATACAACTCTAGTTGTCACACAGGATCACAGTTGGGTCTGTCTCTAAGTCAAACAATCCTGAAGCCATACTGCCCCACAACTAGTAGAGCAAGCAGCCATATATTTCGCTTGTGCTGAGAGCCACACTAGACTGCTTCCTGCTAAACCACGAGATCATGGCAGATCCCAGACAATAACATCTTCCCGATGTACACTTCCTGCCCAATCAGCATCTAAGTAGCCATACAATCTAAGTTCATGATCTCCAAGATAACATAAACCAAAGTCTATCATACCCTTTAGGTACCTCATCACATGATTTTCAACTATCAGGTGAACACAGCAAAGCATATATCTGACCTAGTATTCGTTAGATACATCAATGAACCAATAATTTATCTGTACAGAGTTACATACACTAACTCTGATGAGTCATCCGCTAACAGCTTCAAGTTGGAATCCATGAGAGTGGCCATCAAGTCTTTTTAATATTTCTCGGCATACTTTCCCCGGTTGAGAAAGATTCCTTCTGAGCCTTGCCATACTTCCAGTCCTAGGAAGTAATTCATCAATCTGAGATATTTCATCTCAAATTATGTAGCCATCTTCTTCTTGATTTCCATGATCTATTTATCATTACTTGTCAGAAAGAGATCATCCTCATACAATAATAGTATCATCCATAACCTTAAGGTAAATGTTAGAAACAACTTTACTTTTGGTACAGCCCAAGCTTTGTCAAGAAGCTGTCAATTCTCCCTTTGTGAGTGAACATCATTCACACTCTGCATTGAGTGATCTTATGCATATCTATTCGTGCCATCTCTCGTTAGATGGGTCTACTGATATGAGTCTCAATATCATTCAAACTCTGTGGTGAGTTCCTTCTTGCATCCAGGTCATCTGTATATAGAAACCATCTTCAACCTTGTAGCAAAGGTTGAGATCCACATTACCCATAGTGATCATTTAAGCTCATCAAATGACTATCGATCCTTAGTACCCATATAGAGCCTGATTCACACTTCTTCTTCAATTACACCATTAAGAGAATGGTCTTATCTATCCACTTGGATCAAACATCTTGTCATGATCCTCTTCCTCTTTCTAAGAGAATCTTCTAGCCACGAGCTTGCTACAGTATGTTTGATTTGTAAGTCTTCTTGTTGAACATCCATCACTTGTTCAGTGTTCATCATTCTTCATGAGCTTTCCCACAAATCAAAATTAAGTAAATAATTAGTAATGCTTCATAATCATCAAATCATGTTGACATGATAACCTATTATGCATACAAATATGATTTTCATAGTTATGCAACAATCTTGACCAATACTTTGGCACAATGCTTTTCCATATCCTGTATGCATACAGTGGCTATCTAGATTCCTTCCATCTCTACCAGAACATACTATCGAGAGTGTGCACAGCTCTCAACATGTCAGCAAAGAGGTTTCCTTCTAGACAATCAACAATGTAATGTTTGTCCAACTTACCAATCATATGCATATTAGTAGTATATTGTTCAATTCTATATGAATGTTTACACTCAGCATGATATATTCTAGGAATACAAATATGCATACAAGCAATATCATTTACTATTTCAGAGATAACAACTCAAATACTTATCTTTTATGTTTGTGTGTTTGCCTCCTGCTTGATCTTCTATATGTCTTTTGAACTTCTATTCATTATGTACCACTGTGCATGCTCAAGTGTGCACTAGTGTCATCCTCATGATCTCATACACAAACATACATTCATTAGTATAATCTCAATATTATCAAAACATTATAATTCTAAATAATCTTGAATATGTATGGTCATGATCATTCAATACATGGGTATACTAAGATCCTAGCACAAAGTAGGATTCTAACTTGACATAGGCAAACATACCTGGATTAGTATACCTACTTAGTTATGTATAACACATCTAAACAATATCTTCTTTGTTCTCTTCAATGATTCAGAGATCCTGTGCTAGAACTTGCATATCTCATAGGTTAAGCACAGTAGAACAAAGTCATACATACCTCGTAAGTAGAACTTTTATGTGATCAAAGACTATGGATGAGTCGTTGTATTCATGTCATCATGGTCATGGAACTTGATTTGTCTTTTGTGATGTACCTGTATCTAGTTAGCAGACAACATCAACCTCATACAACACCATAGTGCATTAGTACAATCATATAACCCTAATCAATGAATGTCTTCTATCATTCACATGTATTCATACTTTTATTAGGATGATAATACAATTATAACATTAATAAAGATTGTACTAACCTAAATAATATGAAGACAAACATATTATGAACTTAATCAAGAATCAAATTTCAAGACATACCTGTATCTCCTTAAGTCATACCTGTCGAGATTTCTTGTAGTCTTCTTATGTAAGGCCTTGGCCTCAACTCCCCCTGAAAATGGAACTGGAGCTCGATTAGGGTTTGTCAGAGAAACCATAAAAATTCAAATTTTGACTTTCACACTTCTGAATGTATGGAAGGATGTGTCTTGCTGAGATGATCAAACTAGCATACTTCAATTTTGAAATCTCCAAACTTTGACCCCTCAAAATTGCCTTCGAAACTTCTAGATCTTCTTGACAGGATCCAAAACTAGGGTTTGATGAATCTCACCCTTCTTCCCAATCAAAAGGTTCGATCCAAGGCTCTAAAATATTATTTTTCTAAGGAGCTTCCAGCTGTGGTCACAGACTTCAAAAATTCCAAGTTTTCGTGAATCCCTAATTTTCCACCTTTCCGATCAAAATCCCGAACTGGGGTTTGATCAAGCCCGGTCTTCTACCCAACTAAAAAATTCGATCTTGGTCTCCAAATTTTGATGTTCCTGAGCAGCATTCATCCATGGACTCTGATTCCAAAAATTCCAACTTTCTCCGAAACCCTAAATTCCTGAAGCCATGAATGAAGGTGCTAAAAAATAATTCTGTTTTGACAGAAATATGTACTTGATTGTTTCTAGTGTAACTTCGAAATTTTTTATCCACAAGGTCTAAAAACATTTCTTGTGGTAGCTTGACCTGTCATCTTTCCATCCCGATAGGTCTGACCTCAATTAGATTCTCTGAGAGAGATTTATACCAAGTGTCGCAACGTGACCTGTTTATGGGATAAAACAGGAGAGCAAACTTGTACGGCATGCCATGTGTCACTGGTTTAACTTCATCCTTTGAAAATTTTTCTTGAGATATTACAATCCATGCACTACCTGTCGCTTTTTATGAAATTGCATTTGGAGCTTCCTAGCCCAATTTATGAACTTTTTTCCTAGGTCACCTGATTATGACTGAGATCTAGAAGAGGCAGAAACCTGAACTTGTATTGATCATAACTCACAAAGTACAATGAATCTAAGGGTGTTCTTTGGAAACAAGGTACCCGAGGCTGTTATCTATGACCTGCAAAGGTCTCAGATCCTGAATCATCGCCAAAATGGATTTATAGCGAAAGTTCCACGATGACTTGTTTTTGCTATATAAAACCCTAACCTTCAAATCGTCACAAGTGAAGCAAGTGTCGTAAGTGCCATACCTTGACTTCCTTCAGGTTAGCTCTGATACCATGCTAAGATTTAATATTATAAGACATAAAATATCAACATTACATTTCATTTCACAACAATAGCATATGTAGGATCACTGAAAGAACAACAAGCACAGCGTAAACACAAGAGACACAGATTTATCCTGGGAAACCCTCATGGGGTAGAAAACCTAGCAAAGCTTCCTCAATATAGATGATCATAAAATTCAAATATGCAAACCCTAGGCATGATCTCCTCCTCCTCCATAGAAGACCTCTCCCTCACCTATGCGCTATTCACAAATGAGTGTAGTGTGTGTTAAATGAGGAAAACACCTCCTCTATTTATACACATCTCCGACTTGTATTTTATATTAACTAGGTCGGCCCCAACATTACCACTGGGTTAAACACCCCATTGCAACTGACTGGGACAACCCCTCTAGGGTGGTCTAATAACCCTTTGACCCATATAACACATACAGGGCCGACCCACACTAGGGAATTCTATTAATCCAAGTTACCACATTCTGACGGAGGAATAAACATCTCCGGATATACAATAAGATCTTCATGGAGGAATCAAACATCTCCGGAATAACAAAGTACAAATATAATATTATTTGAAGCTACAATATTTCAATATTTATATAGTTTCAAACCCCTTTTTGTTATTTTTAAATATAAAATGGCTAATGAAGTTATTTTGACTAGGTAAAAGAACAAGAAGGCATTTTTTCACAACTGTGTCCACATCAGTGTTCTATAAAAGGTTTGATTTCCTATGGCATGTCGATTAGATCATTGCATTACATCCTTACCTCATCATTTTTATGCCCTAGGACCTCCTATTTCACCATGGACTGCGATTTTTAAGCCCCATTGTTTACCCTCCATTGTCATTGTTCTTCCATGGTTTGGACCTTCCTTAACACCTTAACATGGGTTACCCTAGCTAGGAAACTGTGTCATAATTGTTCGCATGCCGTCGCTTTCCACTTTGGTTACTTGGTCACTCATCATGCATCATTTTGTCACTCATATCAAGTTCCCGTCCCTATGGAGTTTCTTCATGCTCTTGTTAGACTCCTTAAAATTAACAAGATTGCTCAGCATACTTGTCTTTTTCAGACTCGTTAAAGGACTTGAATATACATCAACTTATATATAAGTTTACCCCTTTTCTAGATCTTAGTGGATTATTTACGAAAAAGGTATACTCTATTTCTTTCGACTAGAAGAGTCCTCTCTTGTGTACTTTTACACTTTTTTGGGCGAGAAGGCTAACTTTACGAAAAAGTACTTTATGGAGTTTTTATTTAAGTTTTTCAGACTCCTTAAACATGAAAACGCTGGTGAGCACGAACAGATCCGGGCTCAATATTAAAATCCACGGATCAGTAACCTATCGAGTACTAGTCTATCTCTTCTTCAAACTCGTTAAAAAATGAAGAAAGTATTGAGTTTCCCTCCCATGGACTCGCTAAATTACACATGGTTGGACCCTTATCAAGAATTCTTCTCTCTCTTCTTCGAGCTTGTTCAAAATGAAGAAGGTATTTTGAGTTTATTTTCTTGGACTCGTTAAAATTTAACAAGAAAGACACTATCGAGCTTCATTTTCAATCTTTCCATGCTCGTTAAACAAAGAAAAGACATTTAAAAAGAGAAGGGAAAGAAAACCTCTGTCATTCATTCATCATACGGCAGCAAGTCTAATCCATCCTTTAACACAACACTTTCGTTGAGTTAATGGGTCTAACTTTTGTCTTTAGGATTTAACCTGATTCCAGAGTTGTGTACTCCTCTAATTGGTTACTCTTTCCATCATATGGAGAGCTTGTTATGTCTCCTACATGCAAAACTTATATCATGTCTCATGTCTATCCAAAATGGCCTAAGTCACTTTCTTACACTGCTCATTGTTCAAGGATTACCCCTGTGTCATTCACTTTGTGGTTTATATTGACTCCTCATGTCATCCACCCCCTATCTCAGTCTTGTTTCATTTAAATCTCTCAGTTTTCCTCGTGTGAGATGATGAAGGATACCTTAATGCCTTCCTTCTCACGAGTCTCTTCCTATCGACATCAAAACATTTTTCTTTGGGAAGCAAACTTAGAGTTTTCTATTTGTACCTTGATATTTGCAGTCATTAGTGGCAGATCATCTCGTTGTTGAGTTATGGGAATACATCAATGTCCCTTACTCGACAGATTCTTCAAGTGTTCAAATTCAAGACCCCTTATTCACACTTTTAAGAATGTACTAAGTACCTTGGACACCATTTTCATTATTGGTGGGTGTCCTCGCATTTGTTAACGGTTTTCATCATCGACCGGTAATCAAACGAAATCTTCTAGGTTCGAATTCAACTCTTTTATTCACATGGATTGTGATTTTCACTTTTTATCGATGGTTAGTCAGTGAAAACCTTGGGCATACGATACAACTCCTTTGTTATCGTCCAAGTTGCGTAAGAACGAGCCTTACTTATATTGGATCCTCATGAGATATCGATACAGTTTGTTGTTATGGCTATGATCTCTTTTTTGACATGGATCTATGCTTGTATTTCAGTGGCCATGCTATATACATATTTTCTACATATGTATTGGAGATCATGTTCTATCATTCTGAACATCTCTTTATGTCAAGATTGTAATTGCTCACTAACCTTGTTTGGTTTCATGTATTGTTTGAGACTTTGTTCTTGTGGCTCTCACGCTCTTCCACTTCTTGGTTTGTAATGCATTTCATCCATCGTTACCCTTATGACCTCATGCATTAGGCGTCATCTATTATTAGTTATATTGGAACTTCTCCTTCCATGAACACACTACATTGTCAGTAACACAAAAGGACATTATGGATGGAAGAGCCTCTTTGACTATGGATGAATTTGATCTGAAGCTTACAATTTCACCTCCAGTTTATCTATTTTTGCGAAGTATTTTTAAGACTTAACCATGAATCTCACAACTATCAACTCGCGGGCCACGCACTGGAGCTCTATTTGACTACCCGCGGTTTTACCTAAAACTTTGCACCTGCTAGTTGTTTGACACTATACTCGTGAGTCACTCGTTTTTTGTCAAGAGATATAGCCACGGGTATCTTTTAAAATCATGAAAAAAATGTAATAAAAATCGAATTAGGGATAGTTATGGATCTTACCATCCTCACTCTAATGGCTCACATAATGGGTCAATAAATTCCTAGAAGGGTATCTATATTGATTTTCACTTGATAAACAAACATAATGGGTCAAGTGATGCCCTTATTAAAATGATGGTACGACACATCTTTTCGTACTTCATAAAAAATGTCACCAATTATGGAACTTTTTTAATCTCATCCTCTTTCCATCACATCATCCTTGAAAGAGAAATTTAAGGCTCAAGAAGTGGAGCATCACATAGAGCACTAACAAGAGGTTCTCCAACTATTGAAAGATAACTTGGCTATTTAATAAAATAGGATTAAGAAAGCATATCAACATCGTAATGAAATGAAATTTGAAGTGGTGGATGAAGTGTTTTTTAGGCTATAACCATACAAACAGATGTCCCTCAAGCAAAAAAAGAAGGAAAAAAAAATTAGCGCCGAAGTACTATGGTACCTATAGGGTGTTGCAAAGGAATGGAAGTATGGCTTCCAAATTAGATTTCCCTCCATCTTCACATGTGTATCTAGTTGTCCATGTTTCTTTCCTAAAAAAGGTAATTGGTGACAAGATCCCAATCCAGATTATTTTACCATACATTAGTGAAGAATATAAATTAATACTATAACCTCAAACATTCATTGAAAGAATGACCAAGAAACTATGAATTGACCAATTATTGAGTACCTCATTAAGTGGAAGAACTTGCAAATAGAAGAGGTGACATGGGGAAATGAATTCTTCATGCAAAAACATCTAGAGTTAATCAAACGTTGAGGACAACACTTGTTTGAAGAGGAGGCGCATGTTAAGCCTGATATATTGTGGCATTACATTTCTATTATTGTATTGGTATTGTATGTATTGGTTGGCTAGATTTGTAATTGTAAATCTTGTTTTATACACACACACAAACCAAGGATATATATATATATCTTTTTGGTGTGTTTTGTATATACACACACACACACACACACACCCCAAAGATACCTACTTTTATGACTATAACAACCCAAAATTACTATTAAATTAACTATAAATAAACATATAGTAAAACTAAATAAAACTAAATAGATAAATAAATAAATAATGTGACAACACAAACAACCTATAAAATACCTAGTGTTAGCACCCAAAATGACCCCCTAGGCTGTGGGAGAGGGCAAGCTGGGGTAACATCAAAACCACTTTAGACTTGTGCTACTGACCCAACACAGTCTGAGATGGATATCTTTTAAATATATAACAAACTAAAAAATAATCAATAAAATTACCGTCATGAGGAGCGGACAGATTTGATAGAAGATTGGAAAATAATCAGAGATAAACGCACAGCCTCCTTACTTAAGATATTAAATCAAAGCATGCTCAGGAGTTTAGATTTTCTTGATGGGGCAAATTATGTAAAGGTGTGGCGGGATAATCATCGGGGGAAAAGGTTGGGCGATGGAGTCAAGATGCTACATGTAAATTGGACAACAGTGCTGCAGTATGGAATATTAAAACAGAGGCAAGGTAGTCGCCCTCTTGCCATCGTAATGCTATTTTCTGGTGATAAAAGAAGAAAGAAAGAAAAGACCATTGATACGAGCTCCCAACAAAGATGAATTCGATATCAACTTTAGTGGAAATATTGAGTGAACACCTGAGATAATAACTAGAGCTTGTTTCTAAGAATTCTAAGCTATTATACAGTAATCTCAGATACAAAAGAGAAAACATAATGGAAATGTATAACATGAAGTACAAGCAAATGAAGAAGAAAGAAAAAACAGACTACAAGAAAAGAAACACATGAATCTCTGCGAAATATCTGCATATGCACTGCACTTATATTAAGAAGAACATTTCAAAAAAGAACTTGAATCCCCAAGCCTCAGGAAAATGATTTTCCAACTTAATGTTCTTCTATTACACAACTATTTATAGGCTTTCAGCCCTGAACCGAGTATCAAAAACAGTTACAAAACATGTTGCGACTATGTTGCCACCTACACAATTCAGTTTTCTTCCCTTGATAGCAAATTGCAAAAATGACAATGATGACTATCAAACGAGCCGTGACTTCCTATACAAGTGTCCTTTGTAGGGTACAGAACACCCTGGCTTCAAACAATCAGACAGACCTAAATTGGCCTCAAAATAGAGGAAACGATACCTCATATACTTAGCAAGAAATAGACTTGCTGGGAAAAGAAAAGGAAACGAAGTGAATAGGCTACCACCTCATTCCGGAGCCTTCAATTTTCCCTGCGGATCGAAAAGGTCTTCTACCTTTAGGGGATCGTCCACTGGTGTTCTCTCAGCTGCAGGAGGAGGTGTCGCTTACTCGGTGGGGACGATGGAGTCTTTCACAATCTCCATGTCTCGATGAATGTCCCACTTGTCTTCACTAGTCCCTTTCTTCTTAAATCGACATCGAACCCATCTGTCCCTTTCCTGGACTGAGTGTTCCTCAGGTTCACTAGCTGAACTCTCCTCCATGTGGTCAAATGCTATCAGAGAGGAGGGAACATGCTCCTCCTCCATTTTGGACCACACCCATTTTGGCACAATAACCACTTCGGCTCTCTGCCCACTCTCCATAACCTGCTTCTCAACTGAAAGATGCCCGAAGGGTCGAGCTCGCCACCTTCCGGTATGAACGTGAGTCGTAAACCATGGGATCCATGCCTATAACTACCATGACAATGATGGCAACCCTAGGAAATCATTTCCCCATGATTCTCTGGCTGGACCCCTCACGCGAGCAGCAATGATGCCTAAGACCTGAGCTAACATAAAACATGATTAAACCGGCCTTCGTGATAGGTGGAAAAATGCCCAACGGCAGTGAGATGGCATCCATATTGCTAGCGATCATTTGGGGATAGAGGAGGTGCTTTTTATTTTTCAAAACCTATGATCGAACCACGACCCTAGATCTTGTCCATGCGTTCATCTGAACCGTCGAACGATGCTACCCTTACAAACTTCGCAAATTTTGGACCTATCGAATTCATGTAGAAGTAACATTTGCGAAGTAGATCTGGACCACAGATCTAAACTCCGCCCAATCTAAGTAGTCGGAAGACACAACACTTTAAGAAAAGTTTGGAAATCTGAATCATGACCTTTTTCGCACAAGTAACATTTGCAAACAACATGTGAGCCGTTAATTTGCATCCTTCGTCATTGATCAACTTTCAACTTGCCCGCCCATTAACCCCTGTACTAGATCCTCTCGACCACCTTTAGGCCTTGATTTTTGCCATTCTTAGGGGGGAGCCAACCAAGGGGTGGGATTCTTTTTGAGATCTTTGTGCCCCTATGACCTCACTTTGCAAAACATCTTCTTCAAATGCATATCACAATTACAATGCGAACAACTAGCTCCTATTGGGGATGCTACCCTCCCCGTGAGGTAGAAAAGAACACCGTAGACCAATGCCTCATCCATTTGAGCCTGGATCATCACAAAATACACAACCTGCATCCCATTATTATTAAAAACCGAAAGCAAACTAAAAACTGAAACCTATTACTGCAACTAGAAATGTTAAAAGGTGATCGTCACATCGATCTTATTTATTTACAGACTACTCTACCCAGTGTTACTCAGATGCCTTTCATATCACGTGATGTGGAAATTCCAATGCAACTAGACAAGTAACTAATACCCTGAGTAGACTTTCTCACCACACTCGACCAAATTCGGACAACAAGGACGCAGTGGCAGAAAATACTGGCGACGGGGATGGTCTTCTTGGTGGAAACAAAACTCCCTACGCTAGCTAAAGAAATTTTTCATATAGTCTACTATGGGGTCACATGAAACATGATGCTCTATGAACTTCTCTGCTATTTCCTCGACCGAGCGAATCTACTTCAGTCGCCCCTCCTCTGGTTCTCTAGTAGGCTGCAGCTTTGCTTGCATCCTAGCCAACTTTCCCCACAAGGATTTGCTGTTAGCCTGCTTACCTCCTTTGTAGCTCACATCAAGTATAGGGACAAATTACTTGTGGTAAGATTTGAATAAAGCCTGGAGATCACCTATGTTTAGGCCCTGACACAACTTAGCAAGATTGAAACACCCAGTATCATGCACCTTCCTTGGCTATGACTGAAGTTATGCAACATGTGAGGCTGCTTCAACATCTGGGCCATTCATACCATCACTCCCTTGGCTTCTCGAAATCCCAGGAATAAAAAACTTGATTCTGCTCTAGTGTTCTAAAGAAAATTCTCCTTAGCTTTCAAAAGGATCGAGCAAGGGACTTTCCTCTCGAGACCAAGAATCAAGATTATAAAAACCTATCTAAAAGCCACATTAGACAGCTTGGTCACCTTCTAGTATCTCGGCTATCTGGTCAACTTGTTGAAGGTATACGCCGAGCCCAGGGACTTCTTCAAGGATTCCATACTCTTGTTCAGCTCTAGTCCAAAAAGAAAACTCTGCTTGTTGGAGCTCTCAAGTAACTCCTTGATCACTAGCTCCTCTTTCCTCCCTTGGATGAGGGAAAGGTTCTTCATGCAGAATCTCGATGGTTTCTTCATTCATGGCTTCAAGAATTTTCCTTATTTTGGAGAATGATTCAACTTCGGGAAACAGTGATTCACCACCCTCAGGCTTGATATTCTTGTGGACTACAATAAAGGAGCTAGGAATTGGCGTTGCATCTCCCTCCAAGGTGGGTCTTCTAGAGTACTGAGACTGACTGCATGAAGGTTCATTTTTGTCACCCGCATCCAGGAATCCCATTACCTCTTCATCTCTGTATTCGTCAAATATGGGTGGACCAAACCTTTCTTCAAGATTTTGCACTACGGGACTCTCCAAATGCTGAGTGCGACCTTCATCAAATATATGAGCATTATCCTCTTCTCGCGCATGGACATGCCGACCATCTCTTTTCTTGCCATGCGAAAATAGAACAGATTCTTCCTGTCCATCTCCCTCCGTGAACTCTAATCCCCTCCTTATCTTATCCTTATCTGCCTGCTCTAGGACCCTTCTAGACATTCTAAGTTGTCTTCAACCTCCACCCCATCAGTGAACATGTGCTACAAATTAGAAGACATTCTCTCCAAGAGAAGAAGATATAAATCAAGAGGGAAGATAGATGCATAGTGTAATTTAGCGGCATTCTCTAGGGGATGAATTTCCTTTGGAATATTATAATAGAAGCTTGTGAACCTCCTGTTAAAGCGGGACATGGTCTCATCTTCCCACCTTTTGATGGAGTAAAAATCTGAAAGAACTAGGTCCCATGACCTTCTCCTACCCCAAAAATCCAAAAAGACATCAGACAACTCCCTCCATGTGTCAATAGACTCTGGCTGCAAGTGCTTAAACCATTTCTTCACATTTCCTTGGAAGGAATGGGAAAAAAATCTCATACAAACATCACCATACTCAACTTCAAAAACGTCCAGAAAATGTTCAAAGCCTTGAATATGTTTCTCATCAGTAAGGATTTCGGAGTCTGCATAAAAAATAGGGAGGTATTCATGGTAGTTTGGAGGAAATTCATGGAGGACAGGGGAAAGCTTTAAAGGGCTATATCTTAGCAGAGATCTGGAAAGCGAAGGAGCATGTAGAGGGGTAACATTATCAGCCTCACTCTCACGGGTTTTGCAAGGCTGGGTATGGATCTTACATGGCTCAAAAGAAGGGATGGGATCAACTCTAAGGGTGAAAGGAGAATGTACATTTTCAAGATCTAGTGAAAGATATACAAAAGAGGCTCTCTCATGACCTAGAGCTCTTCAGTGAGACATAATTTTTTTGGCATATATACATAAGGGTAAAAGGAAACCAAAATAGAAGAACAAGACCTCTTTGAAGATATTTACACCTTGATACTTGGACCTTAATTCTTCCACATCTAAAGCAGTTGAGATCGTTCTCCAGTGGAGTCTGGAAATTGAATCACAAGTTGAGTCACCAATTTTTTCCCCAATGGAGCTGCCTTTATATCAAAACTCAATGAGTGGAGTCGCCAGGCGAAAGATATATAACTCTTTCTATGTCTGACTGTCATTCACCATCAACAATCAGATCTGAAACTTTGTCGTTCTTCCAGGGATGATAGAACATTCGATCTCCGACAACGACTCCAATTTGTTAGAACCCAAAATGACCCCCTAGGCTGTGGGAGAGGGAAAGTTGGGGTAACAGCAAAACCACTTTAGACTTGTGCTACTGACCCAGCACAGTCTGAGAGGGATCTCTCTTAAATCTGTAACAGACTGAAAATAATCAATAAAATTACCATCATGAGGAGCACACATATTTGATAGAAGATAGAAAAATAATCAAAGATAAACGCACAGCCTCCTTACTTAAGATATTCGATCAAAGCATGCTCAGGAGCTGATATTTTCTTGATGGGGCAAATTGTGTAAAGGTGTGGCGCGATAATCATCGGGGGAAACGTTGGTCGATGGAGTCAAGGCGCTACATGTAAATCAGACAGCAATGTTGTAGTATGGACTATTAAAACAGAGGCAAGGTAGCTGCCCTCTTGCCATTGTAATTCTATTTTCTGGTGATAAAAGAAGAAAGAAAGAATAGACCATTGATACAAGCACCTAGCAAAGATGAATTCGATATCAACTTTAGTGGCAATATTGAGTGAACACCTGAGATAATAACCAGAGATTTTTTCCAAGAATTCTAAGCTATTATACACTGATCTCAGATATGAAAGAGAAAACATAATGGAAACGTGTAACAAGAAGTACGATCACATGAAGAAGAAAGAAAAAGAAAGAAACACATCAATCTCTACCAAATATCTGCCATATGCACTGCACTTATATTAAGGAGAACATTTCAAAATAGAACTCGAATCACCAAGCCTCAGCCAAATGATTTTCCAACCTCGTGTTCTTCTATTACAAAAATATTTATAGGCTTTCAGCCCTGGACCAAGTATCAAAAATAGTTACAAAACCTGTTGCAACTATGCTAGCACCTACACAATTCAGTTTTCTTCCCTTGACAGGAAATTACAAAAATGACAATGATGGATATCAGACAAGCCATGACCACCTATACAGGTGTATTTGCAGGGTACAAACCACCCTGGATTCATACAATCAGACATACCTAAATTGGCCTCAAAACGAAGGAAATGATACCTCACATACTTAGCCAAAAATAGACTTTCCGGTAAAAGAAAAGGAAACGCCGCGAATAGGCTGCCACCTCATTCTGGGGCCTTCAATCTTCCCTGCGGATCAAAAAAGTCTTCTACCTTTAGGGGATCATCCACCAGTTTTCTCTTAGTTGTGGGAGGAGCTGTAACTTCCTCGGTGGGGATGATGTAGTCTTTGACAATCTCCATGTCCCGATGAACGTCCCACTTGTCTTCACTAGTCACTTTCTTCTTCAATCGACGTCGAACCCGCCTGTCCCTTTCCTGGCCTTAGTGTTCCTCATGTTCGCTGGCCGAGCTCTCCTCCACATGGTTGAATGGTATCAGAGAGGAGCGAACATGCTCCGCCTCCATTTCGGACCACACCCGTTCTGGCATGATAACCACTTCAGCTCTCTTCCCACTCTCCATAACCTGCTTCTCAACTGAAAGATGCCCGAATGGTCGAGCTCACCACCTTCCTGTATGAACGTGATTCGTGCACCATGGGAGCCATGCCTATAACTACCATGACAATGATGACAGTCCTAGGAAATCATTTCTCCATGATTCAATGACTGGACCCCTCACGCGAGCAGCAATGATGCCTGAGACCTGAGCTGACGTAAAACATGATTAAACTAGCCTTTGTGATAGGTGGAAAAATGCCCGACGGCGTTGATATGGAATCCGTCTTGGTAGAAATCATTTGGGGATATAGGAGGTGCTTTTTATTTGTCGAAACATGTGATTGAACCAGGACCATAGATCTTGGCCATTGCTTTCATCTGAACCGTCGAACGGCGCTACCCTTACCAACTTCACAAATTTGGGACCTATCGACTTCGTGCACAAGTAACATTTGCAAAGTAGATATGGACCACAAATTTGAACTCCACCCAATCTAAGCCATCGGAAGATGCATCACTTTAATAAAAGTTTGCAAATCTGAATCACGACCTTTTCTGCACAACATTTGCGAAGAACATGTGAGCCGTTGATTTGCATCCTCCACCATTGATCAACTTTCAACTTGCCCGCCCGTTAACCCCTATACTAGATCCTCTCGGCCACCTTTAATCCTTGATTTTCACCATTCTTAAGGGGATGCTAGCCAAGGGGTGGGCTTCTTTTGGAGATCTTTGTGCCCCTGCGACCTCACTTTGCAAAAACTCTTCTTCAAATGCATAGCACAATTACAGTGCTACCACCTAGGAAAAGTAACTATTGGGTGTATTTAATATTAAAATAATAAACATGGAGAATTTCTAATTAAAAAAAAATAATTAAAAATAAATGAATCAAGTACCAAAGAAGGAAAATAATCCTTTAAAAAGAGGGGGCATGGAGGAGAAGGGAAATCTATTTTATTCTATGCTATTATGTTACTAGGATGATATTGTGTTTTCTCGACATTGTTGAGAGGGGAGAAGGAAGGGAGATTGACATGGCTTATTGTTTGAGGGATGGGGGGCTCTTAGTGACATAGTATCCCATACTCTCTCCTTGAGAGGATGGTTGGGAGGAGAGACATCCCCAGCACTCATTTTTCCATTATTCTACCCAACCTAGCGTGGAGTAATCTCTAGAAGAGGCACCATAGCACTAAAGTATTCAGGTATGCTTATACTTGAGGTATGTAATTTCATCATACAAGCTGATTTATGTCTTAATATTTGGCTAATGTGTAAATCTTTATTGTTACTTAAATTTTAATTTAATTAAGCACATTCAACCAAGAGGGGGTTGTTACATTTGGTATTAGATCCAGTTTCCAGGGTCCGGCTTGTGCTCGCCACGATTATATATGCTTTGTGTTTTTATGCGAATTTACCAATTGAACATGACTGCATTGGTCTGACATCCAAACCTGCAACAAGAATGTAGATGATTAGATCTGTTTAATAAATATTGAATTTGAATCTGATGTTATGCAAATATGTGTTTACATATACATCTCAAAAATCACTGTGATATACAAAAATAAAAATAAAAAAATTATGTAGATCTATCATAGAATCGTTGTGCATATAGTTCTCCACGTTTATAGATATGTAAATGGAGTTTTAATGCTAATATTATAGACATGTCGATCTAATTGGATGAAAGCATTTAAACCTATGGTTCATCCAGATTGGGTCGTCTAATTGTACATACTGCTGCTATTATGGTTAGATCCTTCTCAACATGCTCTTAAAATCACTGTTAAAAGTGACCGGTTGATTAAATCTTTAAATACGGGGCTACAAAGTTTATAGTTCCGCCTATTAAAGTTAAATTGAAGTTTTATAAATATGTAACTAATTCACCTAGAAGTTTTATCATGTCAATTTAATTCGGGAGAATTTGTCGATTTACTGATTAAAGAGATTGACATGTTGTTTAGCGCATCATCTAATGTGGTTTAGCGCATCATCTATTATGAAGATAGGTATGCACATTTATATTTTGGACCCCTGCGACAAGTCATGGACTGTATACCTACACTTAAATGCCGTGATATATATCCACTATGAACTCTGTCTATGCATGGATATATCTACCAATCTTAAGTGTCTGCGTGGTAGATATTTTCACGTGAATCTATGGTAAAATAAATTATGAAATCCTAGCAAAGATCCTTCTGTATTCTACCTATAATTGTTTGTTGAAGGTCATAAGTGTAGGTATTAATTTATATCATACAAGTTGATTTATGTTTTAAAGCAATCCCCGAGGCTGAATTTTGGTCGTCAGATATGTTATTTACTGAATATGAGTGGTTGCAAGTCAACGAGCTTTTATGTAAATGTGCCATCATCGATGAAATAAGAATGGATGATATAAATAAATGCTAGACTTTGGTTAGATCCATTCTGCTGTCATAACTGTGTAGTTAGAAAATCTTAATCTGGATCAATGGTAAAATCCAGTTATAAACTGTTTAGGTCATGGATATATTCAGATTGCTTACTCAGTGATGCCTGCTCAATGCATGTGGAGGAAAAAACTATATTTGTAGATTTCGTGAATCTCCATGAGATCTTTCCTTATGTCATGTTGTATTATGGCTAGGCAAAGGATGTAAGAATATCGTGACCTAGTTGGGTATATATATATATAATATTTTTTAATTAGCAACTACAAGGGGATTGGATCTGATACTCTATGCGTCAATCAAAGTTGGCTCCCAAGGAGCAAGTGTAACAAAGCAAGATTTGAACGGGGGTCGAAAGGACAACAACATTCCTCCCAACCACCGGATCTACACTCAATTGACATTTTGATGCAGCTATGCAATAAAATAATAGTTTAATCATTAAAAAAATAAAAATTTGACAGCTGTATTCAAGCCCATATTCATAGTTGTGAAGTTCTTTTCTATCCTGTAAACTTATTATGCCTATAGGTGTATATATTTCAACATAGGGTGGGGCCCCGGATTTTCAAATTTTTTAATTATCAATGGCCAAGATTAGACCAATCTAGAATATTCTTAGTCGCTTCCGCTGATCAACGGATGAAATCTTACCATTTAATTTCCTTGCAAGTTTAATTTGTCTTGCAAATGTTACAGGCGAGGATGTCTATATTTTTCCCTCCCGCGGCAATTTAATTTGTTGTTTAATCCATGACACTTTAATACACACAGATCTTTAATTGCCTCTTTAATTCGAATGCAGCAATGGTTCAATATCTCGAATAAGGGCATGCCATTATAGTTAACCACAACTGATGAGTTCCATTTCACTGTCGTCCCTCTCACTTTGCCACTACAGGCGTCTCTGTATTTTGTAGGATGATGAAAAAACTGCTTATGGCAGTGAAAATTATGGGAAAAGGATGAAGACCCACCGGCAGATTATGGATGTGAGGATTCTGAGAACAATTACTTTTATAAATCATGAACTTAATTTAATCGGTTTATAAATCGCTCCCATTCTTACCAAAGGAATTAGATTGCTTGACCACCAAGTAGTGGAGTGTTGATGTATATGTAACTTCGGAATGTATTTCATCTGTGTATTTTATATATATTTATTGTACCCTTATAAGAGATGTGCCATTCCTCTATAAGGAAGTGTTGTCATGTGGATTGACAAGTGTCACAAGTGTGTGTACTTGCCGATGGGTTATTAGACCACCATGTGGGGTCGGCCCTAAATTATATATATTATAATGTGGATGTACCTAGCTAGACAAGTCGACCCCATAAGGTCACTGGGCAAAAAGGTTAGTATAAATAGAGATTGGAGATCTCTATTTTAATCATTTGGAAAAGTAACTCACTCTCACTCAGAAAGTGGTGCACTAGTGAGGAGGAGGATCATCTGCTATTAGGAGACTATCTCAGTGTATTTTGGTTGTACTTTGGTTGAGCCATTGCTCTCTCTATCTCTGAGGAAGTTGTGGGGTTTTTCACCTTAGGGTTTTCCCCATGGAAACTCTGTGTCTCTTGTCTCTCATGATTTTGATTCTTGTGATGCTTGTCATGCTTATTGTGGTTGTCATACATTGATATACTGTATATGTTGTTCTCTTAGTAAATATCCTAGAGTATTGTAAATTAATGCTCAAAATTTAACATGGTATCAGAGCTAACCTAAGAAGAAGACATTTTGCAGTGACAAAAACTTGAGTTTTTTGTTTATTGGGTTTCTCTCCATAGATTTTGGAAAAGCAGTATAGTAGATTGACTCTACTCATCAAGGCGCATCTATCTATTCAGTCAGAATTCAATTTCGAGCATTTTCATATTTGGCCCTAAAAATTAGGGTTTGCACGAAAATAGGAGTTTCCGAAATTTGAAGACATAGCTGGAACCTACTTGCAAAAATCGAAGTTTAGAGCTTTGGATCGAGATTTTTGGCAGGGTAGATCTTCGGGAAACTCAAACCCTAATTCAGGGCTCTCCCTAGTGAACTCGGGAGGACAAAAAGACAAATCTGAAGGGTAAAGCTTTGTTGATCTCAAATTCTAAATGCACCAAGATGATCAGCTCATCAAGGCACATCTTTCTATCCTTTCAGAAATTTGAAATTCACATTTTGAATTTTTAGGGTTTTTCCGACAAACCCTAATCCGGGACCAGATCTAGTTTTCAGCATTTCAAGGGGTAAGATCTAAATCTTTTCTATTTCCATTTGAAGTACTCTTTAAGATGTCTCACCACACCAAGCTTGAGGATAAGCTCGAAGGAGCTGATAGCTTCCGAGCTTGGAAGTATAGGATTGGGTTAATCCTGGAAGAAAATGAGTTGGACTCATATGTGAAAGAAGACATCCCTATCCTAGAGGATGAAGAGGCCAAGGTATTGCATAAGAATAACTTGCTCAAGGAAAAGAGAATCATTGTTGATTCCATTAAAGATCATCTCATACCCCATGTGTCCTCTCTAAAGACACCCAAGGAGATGTTTGACTCTTTGACCAAGCTATTTGAAGGGAAGAACATAAATCGGAAGATGACCCTGCAGAACCAATTGAAAGGAGTAATGTTTCAGAATGGAGAAACCATTCAATCTTATTTTTCAAGGGTCTCCCAGATCAAGGAACAACTAGAAGCAGTGGATGAAATGGTGGAGAATGGTGAAGTGGTGATGACCACTCTAAATGGCCTACCCAGGTCATGGGATTCCTTTATCCAAGGAATTTGTGCAAGGAAGAACTTGATCTCCTTCAGTAGACTACGAGAAGAATGCTCACAAGAAGAAGCAAGGCTTGTGGCACGAAAAGAAAAGATGGGGAATGAAGATCAAGCTCTCACAGCTCACACCAAGAAAGGGAAGTCCAAGAGAGAGCCATCTCACTCCAAGAAATATTCACATCACTTCAAAGAAAGAAGAATATGCTTCACCTGTAATGAGAAAGGACATATTGCCATAAATTGTCCCAAGAACAAGAAGGACAACAACAACTCCAACAAGAAGAAGAAGGGCAGCAAAAGAAGGTTTCATGCTCATGCTGCCGAGGATGATGAACCACCCAAGAAGAAGGCTAGGGCAGAAAGTGATGATAACTCATCAAGTGAAGAAGAGTATGTTCTAATCGCTGCTCTCACAGATACCATCTCCCATGGTTGTAATGATTGGTTGATTGATAGTGGGGCTTCCAAACACATGACTGGGTTTAAGGAATCTTTTGTGAATCTATCTGAACATGAATCACCCCATAAGGTGAAACTTGGGGATGATTATCAATACCCAATCAAAGGAAGTGGTGAAGCCTCCTACAACCTAGATTCTGGAAAATATTTGAAGATGAAAGAAGTTCTTTATGTACCTGGGCTCAAGAAGAACTTACTCTCAATCTCTACATTAGATGCAAAAGGTATGAGGGTTGCATTTGTGGATGGCCAAGTCCTAATGTGGCCAAAGGGAAAGACCATAGATGATGCAGTAGTGATTGGAGAGCAAGAGGGAGGTTTGTATAAATTGAAAGGACAACCTGAACATGCCATGGTGCATGAATCTATGGAGCCGAGTGAACTTTGGCATAGAAGACTTGCTCATATGCACTATAAGGCACTTCCAATTGCAAGAAAGGCTATAGAGGGTCTTCCTGAAATCAAGACCAAACATGAAGGTGTTTGCAAAGGATGTGCAAAAGGTAAGAACATTAAGAAGGCTTTCCCAAGCAGTGAAAGCAAGGCAAAAGACATCCTGGAAATCATACACTCAGATGTATGTGGTCCTATGTCATCCAGTTCTCTAAGTGGGTATGTTTACTATGTCTCATTTATTGATGACTTCTCAAGGAAGACTTGGGTATACTTCTTGAAGAACAAAGATGAGGTGTTTGATAAGTTTAAGGAATTCAAAACCTTGATGGAGAATCAAACTGACAAGAAGATCAAAACATTCAGATCCGACAATGGTGGAGAATTCACCTCAGGTGACTTCAAGAAGCTTTGCAATGATTCAGGGATTAAGAGGGAGTTGACTACTCCTTACAATCCACAACAGAATGGAGTTGCAGAAAGGAAGAACATAACAATCATGGAAGCAGCAAGAGCAATGCTCCATGACCAGGATCTACCTATGCATCTATGGGCAGAAGCAGCTAGAACAGTTGTATATGTGCAGAACAGAACACCCCACAAGATATTGGACAACAAGACACCAGAAGAGGTCTTTTCTAGTAAGAAACCTGAAGTCATCCATCTTAGAATATTTGGTTGTCCAGTATACACTCATGTCCCAAAAGAAAAGAGGACTAAACTAGATCCTTCAGGAAAGAAGGGTATTTTTGTGGGTTACAGTGAAAGCTCGAAGGCTTACAGAATATACTTTCCAAGGTTCAAGAAGATTGATGTCAGCAGGGATGTAACATTTGATGAAAACTCAACATTCATCAAATCGAGGAAGGCACCTATTGAAGTTTATGAAGAACCTAAGGAAACCAGATTTCAAGACACTACCATGACTGAAGCAGTTCCATAAGTTGTCCATGAGTTTGCAGATCCACAAGAACCTGTAGATCCACCCCATGAGGATAACTCTCACAACAGGAAACCTGCATGGGCTAGAGAGCTCATTCAAGATGAAGAAAGATTTGGCATTCCAGAAGAAGAACACAGAGCAAAGAAGAGAACCAGATCACATACCAGCTATGTTGCTTTACTCTGTTACATTATGAACAAAGAGCCTTCCAGTTATGAAGAAGCAACGGAAAAGAAAGAATGGAAGGATGCCATGGTTGAGGAATACCAATCTATAATGAAGAATGATGTTTGGGATGTTGTCCCAAGACCTAAAGAGAAGTATGTTGTGACTTCCAAATGGATCTACAAAATCAAGCATGCTGCAAATGGTAGTGTAGAGAAATACAAGGAAAGATTCATAGCTTGTGGCTTCTCTCAGAAAGAGGGAATAGATTATGAAGAAAATTTTGCATCTATAGCCTGGTATACTTCCATCAGAACAGTACTTGCCTTGGCTGTAGCAATGAGATGGAAAATACACCAAATGGATGTCAAGACTGCTTTCTTGAATGGTGTAGTTGAAGAGGAAGTATATGTGGAACAACCACTCGGTTTTGAAATACATGACAAGGATTCATATGTGTGTAGATTGAAGAAAGCCTTGTATGGCTTGAAGCAAGCTCCCAGAACCTGGTATGGTAGGATGGACAGTTTCCTATCTAGTTTGAGATTTACCAAGAGTAAAGCGGATTCCAACCTTTACTACAAGGTTGAGGAAGGGAATCCTGTGATTCTACTCCTGTATGTGGATGACTTATTTGTAACAAGAGATGACAGACTGATTGCAGATACTAAGAGGAAGCTTTTTGTTGAATTCGATATAAAAGATTTGGGAACGATGCACTATTTCCTAGGTATGGAGGTGTGGCAGAGTGCAGGTGGGATCTTCCTTGGTCAAGGGAAGTACACAGTAGATATCCTGAAGAGATTCGGGATGATGGATTGCAAGGCCATGACCACACCTATGGCATCGAATCTGAAGATTCTATGCGATGCTTCATTTGAGCCGGTTGATGTCTCTATGTATCGTTAGATGATTGGGTCCTTGATGTACCTGATGAACACGAGACCAGATATTTTCTTTTTCGTGAACACATTGAGCCAGTTCCTGACGGATCCGAGGAGTGTTCACCTGGTTGCTATAAAGCATGTTCTGAGGTACCTGAAGGGTACAGTGGATTTTGGGCTCAAGTAAGAAGTGAATTAAAATTTTAACCTGCAGAGTTATGTTGACTTAGAATGGGTTGGTAGTGCTGCAGATAGGAAGAGCACATCTGGGTGCTGCTTCAGTATGGGATCAAGTGTGATCTCTTGGTTTAGCAGGAAGCAGTCCTGCATAGCACTGAGTATAGCTGAGGCAGAGTATGTTGCAGCCTGTTCAGCTAGTTGTGAGACAGTATGGCTACGGAAGCTACTGTATGAGTTATTTGATCTCCTGTTGGATGCTACTGGTATCTTCTATGATAACCAGAGTTGTGTGAAGCTATCCGAGAATCCGGTGTTTCATGACAGGTCGAAACACATAGAGATCAAATCAGGGATATGGTGCAGAGAGGAGCTGTGAAGCTCCTGTATGTTGTGACAGACGAGCAAATTGCAGATGTGCTAACAAAGTCACTAGCCAGGGTGAAGTTCGAGTACTTCAGGGAAAGGCTTGGCATTCTTCATATTGATGACACTTCGAGGAAGAAGTGATGGACACATTTGCTGAAGCCATTCCAAGCATGTTGGAAGGAGGATCCTTCACATGGCTGTGGATGTAAGTGCTAGATGACGAGCATCAGGATGATGTTCTGGTTTCTGATTGGATATGAATAGTTCAATCATTTTTGTATATGTATGTAAGCATCATGTTGGATGCTGGATATGATCAGTTAGATCATTTTTATGTATATGTATGTACGCATCATGTTGGATGTTGGATCATTATATGTATGTACGCATCATGTTGGATGCTGGATATGATAGGTTGGATCATTTGTATGTATTTTGTATATGCATCATGTTGGATGCTTGGACCATGTATCTGTATATGTATCAGGTGGATACATTGTATGATCAAGGAGATCATGTATATTGATATGTATCAGGTATGATCAGGTAGATCATGTATATTGATGGACACATTGTGTGGATCATGTATCTATGTATTAGGTGGATACACTATGTATGATGATATGTATCAGGTAGATACTTGGTGTGCATCATATGGATGCATTGTATGATCAGGATGATCGTGGATGACGAGCTTCTCCAGATGACATGTAGCAGGATGTTGCAGTGATGATGATCAGGGTGATCATGTGTACATCAGGATGATGTATGGTGAGTATCAGGTTGATACTCTATGGCCGTGGAACAGGTTGTGCAGATAAGCATGTAATTTTTGCCCTGGGATATTTGTAGATGGTCTTTTGAGGTTTTGCCTATGGCATGTAATTCGTACCTTGGGACATCTGGAAAATGCTCTTTCGAGGTTTTGCTTGGGAGGACATATAATTTGTGCCCTAGGAGATCTGTAGATAGTCTTTTGAGGTTTTTCCTATGGCATGTAATTTGTGCCCTGGGATATCTGGCAGATGCGTTTGCGAGGTTTTTTCATATGGCATGTAATTTGCTCCTGGGAGATCTGGACAGGATGAAAAAGGCCTCAGATGCTTCAACTAGGTTTTGCCATGACCACATGTAATTTGCTACTCGGAGATCTGGACAGGATGAAAAAGGCCTCATATGCTTCAGCCAGGTTTTGTGGTGAGATCACATGTAATGTGCTCCTGGGAGATCCGACAGGTAGAGCCATGTGCTCGTAACAACCTGGGATGCTTCAGCCAGGTTTTGTGATGGGTCACATGTAATGTGATCCTGGGAGATCCTATAGGTAGAGTTGTGTGCTCGTAATAGCCTGGGATGCTGCAGCCAGGTTTTGTGACGCACGTCATAAGTCCTGAGATTTCCACAGTATGGCAAGCGATGATGAAGACTTGCAGGTGGTGGGCCTACATCCAGTATGAAAAAGGATTGGATCTGTAGAACTTCCTATGACAAGTAGAGTCAGAGATTAGTTGAGATAGCAGTGGCAGTGACGATGATGATGACGATGCATCGATGACGATGATCCCGAGAAGAAGACTTGTCTAGTAGAACTGTGTCGAGAAATACCTTCCTAGTTAAGAGGGAGTGTTGATGTATATGTAACTTCAGAATTTCATCTGTGTATTTTATATATATTTATTGTACCCTTATAAGAGATGTGTCATTCCTCTATAAGGAAGTGCCGTCATGTGGATTGACAAGTGTCACAAGTGTGTGTACTTGCCGATGGGTTATTAGACCACCATGTGGGGTTGGCTCTGAATTATATATATTATAATGTGGATGTACCTAGCTAGACAAGTCGGCCCCATAAGGTCACTGGGAAAAAATGTTAGTATAAAAGAGATCGGAGATGTCTATTTTAATCATTTGGAAAAGTAACTCACTCTCACTCAGAAAGTGGCGCACTAGTGAGGAGGAGGATCATTTGCTACTAGGAGACTATCTCAGTGTATTTTGGTTGTACTTTGGTTGAGCCATTGCTCTCTCTATCTCTCAGGAAGTTGTGGGGTTTTTCACCTTAGGGTTTTCCCCACAGAAACTCTGTGTCTCTTGTCTCTCATGCTTTTGATTCTTGTGATGCTTGTCATGCTTATTGTGCTTGTCATGCATTGATATACTGTATATGTTATTCTCTCAGTAAAGATCCTAGATTATTGTGAATTAATGCTCAAAATTTAACATGGAGTACTATCTCAATTGATTGAAGCTCACTGGACCATCTAGTTATTACAAAAAAAATGGTTTTTAAAGAGATTTGGTATGTTTTTTATTTCATATCTTATATTTATCTTGTATCCAATTTAGGTGATGCCTATTGGCGTTGTCCATCCACCAAAGATGAGCTAGTAATAATTTAGAGCTGTAGCAAGTCAAGGGAAAAGCACACCATGCAGTAAATAAGATTTAACTGTCCAGTAGATGAATATATTCTTTTTCTTCACTTCAGACTTCGCCGATCATACAATAGGGAACCCCAAATTTTACTTCGCGGAACACTTACTTTACTAATAATTAACTTCACAGATTAACTACGTGATGATTAACTATGCGGCAGTTAACTGCGCAAATTTCAACTTTTTACTGCGCAGTTGAACTTTGCTGTGATGCGCAGTTAACTTCGGAATGCTTTACTTCGTGGACTTCACAAATACTTCACGGATCACTTAAACAAAATTTATCATGAAATATATTTTCTAAGGCATAGCAACTAAAATGTCTTACGCGAAGTTATGCCTCATTAAAGTAGAACTTTCATTGTGGTGAACTATTTGTAAATCTTGATTTCTTTTACTGAGTGTAAATGTAAACAACATTCACACAAGTAGATTTGGAGAAGATATGCGACATGCAAAATTCAACATTCTTGAGAATGAAACATAAAACTATAGACTTATGTATATTACCAAGGTAAACTGCCCAACACCTCAATACATGGAAATGAGTTTCTACTTTGATCTCTTACTTTCACAGAGCTTGGGCTCATGATACAAACTTCAAGGATATTCACTTCTATTCTTCTCCTCTTCACATCTCTCTTACAGTTTCAATTATCTGGTTCTACTTATAGAGTTTCATAACAACCGACTTAAGATCGCTTCAAGGTGAAGCTACAAGGTTGCATTAAACATAGTAATTAATTTTTACCTAAGAATTCTTGACATGCGAACTACTAACGCAGTTACATTAATACAAACTTGAAGTGCATCGGATTGGCTGCAAACTTACTGACAGACTGACATTGCAGACTCTGCGCACTGACACAAAACGACTACCGGAGCTGGCGCAGTTAGATATGTGATCAGCTCATTAATTACATATTGCCAACACTCCCCCTTAATTATGAGCGGATAGGGATCACAAAAAAAAAAAAAAAAATACAGAATATTTCAGAGCTGAAACATGCTCTATGCATGACGAAGATCACTGCGCAGAACTTGTAACTCCCAAACAACTTCGCATAAATTGGAATGGGTCCTTTTCCAATGGTTTTGTAAATATGTCTGCTACATGATCTTCAAACCTGCAAAATTCTAAACATATTTCTTTGTTGTTTATCAATTCTCTAATAAAATGATACCTTGTGTCGATGTGCTTGGTTCTCTTGTGGAACACATGATTCTTTGACAGTGCGATAGCTGAATTGTTGTCGCAGTAAATGACTATGGGTTCTTTTTGGTTCTACAACAGATAGCTCAACATCCTCCACATCCAAACTGCTTGACATGCAACGTTTGTAATTGCGGCATATGCTACTTCTTCTGAAGAAATAGTTACTATGGGTTGTTTCTTTCAATCCCATGATAAAACACCTCTTCCTACATGAAATGTATTCCTAGATGTTCTTTTTCTGCCATCTATGCTTCCTCCATTGTCACTGTCAGTGTATCCAATGAATTTGAAATTTTTTGAGGTTGAATACAAAATACCAAAGTCTTTTGTTCCACTTACATACCTTAGAATTCTTTTAACTGCTTGCCAATGAGATTATTTTGGTGACTCCATGAATCTTGGGATCAAACTGACTCCATACATGATGTCCGGACTTGTTGTTGTAAGATACATAAGGCTGCCAACGAGCCTTTTAAACAGTGTAGGATCTACATTGGATCCATCATCATCCTTGCTGTATTTCAAACTTGTTATCACTGGTGTTGGAGCTGTCTTATAGTTTAACATCTTAAATCTATTCAAGACATCACTTGCATACTTTGACTGAGATATAAATATGCCTTTTTCATACTGTTGGACTTCAATCCCCAGAAAATACTTCATAATCCCCAAATTAGTCATTTCGAATTCACTTTCCATAACTGATCTAAATTCTTCTATGCCAAAATCACTAGTAAATATTAAATCATCTACATACAGGTAGACAATTAGCTTATTACCTTGCTGGTTAATTTTTGTGTACAACATTAGCTCACCTTCACTTCTGTGAAATCCATTATGAATGAGGTAAGAGTCAATGCGACTGTACCAAGCTCTAGGAGCTTTCTTCAGACATAGAGCGCCTTTTCCAGCTTGTATACTCTGTGTCCTAGTCCTGGAACTTCATAACCTTGTGGTTGCTCAACATATACTTCCTCTTCCCAATAACCATTTAAAAATACAGACTTAACATCCATTTGGTAAATAGGCCATGTCTTATGCGCTGCGATGGCCAAAATTGTTCTGATAGTGTCCATTCGTGCTACAGGTGCAAAGGTTTCATTGAAGTCTATGCTAGGTTGTTGTGTGAACCCTCTTGCTACCAACATTTTCTTGTGCTTCTGCACATTTCCATTAGCATCTTGCTTGGTCTTATAAATCCATTTCACGCTTATCACATCCTTGTCTTTAGGAACATCAACTAATTCCCATGTTTGATTCTTCTCAATGCATTCTATTTCTTCATCCATGGCTTGTGCCTAAACTTTATCTTTTACAGCTTCTTCAAATGTTAGAGGATCATTAACTTGAGAAAATAATGCAAAAACTGAGAATGAATTAGGTGTACCAATCTCATATATCTCACGCAGACTTCTTGTCCTTGGCGGAGTTGCTGGTGTTGAACTGCGCCAACTACTTGATGGAGTTTGTTGCACAATTGTTGTGCTTGTCAGAGTTGGTTGCACTGCGACTTGTGTCAGAGTTCCTTGTGCTGGAACATGCTGCGCAGTCCTAGGAGTAGACGGACTTGCAAAGTTCTGATTTACATGCGGAGTCTCAACCACATCTTCTGCGATGTCATCATGTTCAACATGTGACATGATTTTAACATTCTTCTCTACAGTTCCATCCCATGCTTCATTTTCGACAAACTGAACATCGCGATTGATAATAAATTTTCTTACAACAGGATCATACAACTTGTATGATTTTGTGTCTTCAGAATACCCAATAAAAATGCATTTCTGTCCTTTATTGTCTAATTTACTTCTTAGCTGATCTGGAACATGTGTGTATGCTACACAACTAAAAACTTTAAAATGCGAAACACTATGGTTCATACCTGTCCATGATTCCTACGGAACTTTGTTTTTCACACTCTTCATCAGGCATCAATTCATGATGTATACAGCAGTTGCCACTGCTTCAGCCTAGTATTCAGTTGACAGATGCATGGCTGCCACATACTACGTGCCATCTCCATAATGGTTCTATTCTTCCTTTCTGCGATTCCATTCTGCTGCGGTGTATACCACGCGGTGAATTGCTTCTGTATGCCATGATTTTTGCAAAAATTTAAGAAATCATTTAAAACATACTCACTGCCTCTGTATGTTCTTAAGATCTTGATGATGTAACCACTCTGCATCTCCACAAGTGCCTTGAACTGTTGAAAACAACTAAATGTATCAGATTTATGTTTTATGAAATATACCCATGTTTTTCTTATGAAATCATCAATAAATGTGAGAAGATAAGTCCATCCTCCCATGGATGGTGTTTGCATTGGTCCACAAATATCAGAGTGCACAATTTCAAGTGGTGTGCGAGCTTTGTATGACTTTCCAACTGGAAAAGTCTCTCTATGTTGTTTTCCAAAAATACAGCCTTCACAAATTCTCTCTGGATTTTCAATCAGTGGCAATCCTTTCACCATGTCCTTCATGTGTAGTAGCTTCAGCCCACCAAAAATCAGATGTCCAAATCTGAAGTGCCACAACCAGGATTCATCCCGAATTTTTGTTTAAAACGCAACTTGCATTGCATTGTCTTTTTCTTCCTTGTCGTAGTGAATGTCTACTCCTTTACTTTCTGCTTTGAGCGCAAATCCAGAATTTTTATTCTGACTTTCATGAACAACTTGAGTTGTTTTCCCTTTTATGATTGGCGTTATCCTCAAAGGAAACAAGTGATTACTTGTCATCTGCACTTCATCTATTAATTGATTGCTTGGATATATGTCTTTGATCACACAATGCTTCCTATCATGTGAACTTTGTAACATTTTCCCATCAACTGTCCAATGCTCATCAAATTATGCTTCAAACCTTGAACATAATAAACATCAGGCATAAATTTATGCTCCCCTTTTTTGTTAGAATATCAACAGTACCCTTACCCAAAACAGTAACCTGAATATTGTTTCCAAGTGTGAAATCAATTTGAACTACTTTATCTAGACTGGAAAATAGATTTAAATTACCAGTCATATGATTGCTACAACCTGAGTCTAAATACCATATGTCATTTGAACTTTCTTCGACCGCATTTCATTCAAGTGGAGATGCACATGCTAAGAACAATGAGCTATTTGGAGTGTTGTTGTTGCTTGACTATATTTCGCCTTGCTTTCCTTGGTCATATTGCTTCTTCCTGCATTCATATGTGAAGTGTCCATACTTCTTACAGTAATGACATTGAATTTTTGTTTTATCATACCTTTTCCCACTTGGTTGATTAGGAATCTGATTCTGACCTCTTCCAGTGACATGTGCAAGCCTCCTGCTGGGACCTCCTCTGAAAGAACTTCGTCCTCTGCCTCTTCCACGGCTTATGGATGTCTGTGCTGCGAATGCACCTTCTCATGATGTATCTAAACTGTTGATTCTATCTTCATGATTGAGTAATGAATCTTGCAACTCATCAATAGTAAATTGGGACAGATCTTTGTTTTCCTCCAGGGTCACAACTAAAGATTCAAATTTCTTTTGAAGAACTCTAAGAAATTTTTCAACAACTCTTTGGTCACCTATATTTTCTCCATGAGACTTTATTTGATTAACCAAACCAATAACATGAGTATAGAATGAGTCGACTGACTTTGTATCTTTCATTGATAGAAATTCAAAATCTCTTCTAAGAATTTGTAGTTTCGCAACCTTTACCTTGTTTAAGCCTTGATAGGAAGTTTCTAGTGTGTCCCACGCTTCCTTAGATGACTGAGCTGTTGTCACGTCCCCTCCCATCATTCCAAACCACAGAGGGAACATGACTGACATTCCAAGGCTTATTTGATAAACTCATCCCCATACATTACTCAAAAATTCATAATAAATAAAAAACTTTTGTGTGCAAATTCATACTCAATATAAACACAACGGAATTAAATAATATTTGCAAGCACACAAACAGTAATGCATCAACATATCTATCACAGGGATATGATGGTTCAACATGCAGAGAATTCAATCTTGTTCTCGTGCTATGCACATACTTCATGTCAATTTCATTAAGATAATCATTTCATTTCATTAACATGGACAATTAACATTCAGAACAGAACACATAATAATCATAATTTAAACCACATAGAACACTTATCTTGAAGATGAAGTTGTCCAAACAACTCGCTATGTGAGAGCAACGTTCCATCCAACCATAGATCTATGTCTAGCCTATATTCTTTCAGCTGAGAGATCACCCCCGAGCTGGGTTGTGTATCCACTAAGGAGGAACTAAACAGGCTAACTCACAGTCATGGTTTCACTCAACAACTATGCTAAGCCAACACACAGTTGGTTTTATCAAGCATACAAAAGAAAAAGGAGGGAAATGATAAGCCAATGAGCTCATCCACAAAGCTACAAGCATCTCAAGATAATTCAACAGTCAAGGCATCCACAATACCTACCACACCCAGCACAAGGAAGGCCCCCTTCTCTGCTGCACAGTCCCTCAGGCGTCCCTTCCCTCCAGTGCTCTTCAGGATGGGCATAGAAAGGTCCAGCTACTAATTCCTTGAGATTCTAGCCTTCACTGGGTTTATCAAGCAAACCCAACCTCTGTTCAGTCATTCACACTTGGATTTCTCACAATTCTATCATCAAATAACTCAATCCCATCACTGGATTTTTGAGCTATAGAAACTGGGTTTTCCAATGGATTTCGGGGTATATAATACTCTCAATTTTGCCTCAAGGTTCATATCTATGGATCCTCCATTGGATTTCACTGTCAATACTCAATTCTGGGCGTTTATGGCTCTTCAAAACGTGGGTTCATGTAAAGTTGCGATTTTTTATTTTGCTCACTGTTGGGAATTTGTAATGGATGAAAAATGATGTTGGGCTCTTCAACAATGGAATGAGAATGAGGAACAACCAATTCCCATGAGGTAGGGTGACTTGTGGTAAAAGAAAATAGAGCCCATACTCTGCCATATGAATTTATGGGCTGCCCATGCTCCATTGAAGCCATGGACTGAATTCTTCAACAACTTCCTTACAACAGAATTAGATATCAGCAATGAAAGTCAAATGGGTTCTCATAATGACATTTGGAAGCATATGGTTCATCCCCACAACCCCCTTACCACTCCCTAGTGGAATACACATGGCCCCTTCTCATTCGTTGCTTCCATAGCCAGTTTTGGTATTTTATTGTAATATCAAATATTTACATCATTTACAATATTCCATGGCTTAATAGCTCATGGGTAATAAAATATCAAATACTTGTCCATTTTAAATAAAATCCCAACATACACTAACTGGGCCTTGGCCTTAAGCTCCACGCTAGGGAAACATACATCGCATGTATACAATATTTACATTAAAAGCCATAATTTCATAAGGGTCAAAATTGGGGTATTACAGCTGCTGCTACTCTTGGGAGTATGGATTCATGTGTCGCTTGATATATGTGGAACAACGCCTTTCCATCTTTCTTCCTCTGTTCCTTCAAGACATCCTTCTCAACTTGTGTGATATTGTTATATGCTACCAAATCTATTGGTTCTGCATAACCATTCTGGACTATTTCCCATACATCTTAACCTCTAAACAAAGCTTTCATAGTTAGAGACCAATATTCATAATTCTTTCCTAAAAATATTGGAGTTTGCAAATTACCAGAAGTGGAAGCCATACTTAATAGCTCTTCCCTTATAAATTGAATTCCTACTTTCCGTAAACCAGGCTTTGATACCAAATCAAGGGAAAAGCACACCATGCAGTAAATAAGATTTAACTGCGCAGTAGATGAATATCTTCTTTTTCTTCGCTTCAGACTTCGTCGATCATACAATAGGGAACCCCAAATTTTACATCGAGGAACACTTGCTTCACTAAGAATTAACTTCGCATATTAACTACATGGTGATTAACTGCACGGCGGTTAATTGTGCAGATTTCAACTTTTTACTACGCAGTTGAAATTCACAGTGATGTGCAGTTAACTTCGCAATACTTTACTTCACGGACTTCACAAATACTTTGTGGATCACTTAAACAAACTTTATCATGAAATATATTTTCTAAGGCATAACAACTAAAACATCTTATGCGAAGTTACTCCTCGTTAAAATAGAACTTTCACTGCGGTGAAGTATTTGTAAATCTTGATTTCTTTTACTGAGTGTAAATGTAAACAACATTCACACAAGTAGAGTTGGAGAAGATATGTGACATGCAAATTTTAACATTCTTGAGAATGAAACATAAAACTATAGACTTATGTATATTACCTAGGTAAACTACGCAACACCTCAATACATGGAAATGAGTTTCTACTTTGATCTTTTACTTTCAGAGAGCTTGGGCTCTTGATACAAACTTCACGGATCTTCACTTCTATTCTTCTCCTCTTCACATCTCTCTTAGGGTTTCAACTATCTGGTTCTACTTATAGAGTTTCATAACAACCGACTTAAAATCGTTTCAAGGTGAAGCTGCAAGGTTTCATTAAACAAAGTAATTAATTTCTACCTAAGAATTCTTGACATGCGAACTACTAACGCAGTTACATTAATACAAACTTGACGTGCATCGGATTGGTTGCGAACTTACTAATAGACTGACATTGCAGACTCTGTGCACTAACACAAAAAACGACTGATAGGGTGACTAATAGAGCCGGCATAGTTAGATACGCGATCAGCTCATTAATTACATATTTCCAACAGCAAGACATTCTATTGTTTGCAATAAACCAAGGATGTTTGAGTGAGCAATTTATCCTCCTTGAATCGTAACGGGATTTTAGTGTCTCTATTTCGGTGAAGGATGAGTCCTGCAAGGATGGCGAGAAAAAATACAGTTTTACAATTTTTAAAAATTACAACAAACTGACATTTCAATCAGTAGTTAAATTTTTACGCAATTACAATGAACTGACATTTCAATCAGTAGTTAAATTTTTACTCAAGTACCAGATCGAATCAATGATGCATGTGTGGGTGTTTCCATCAAATCTCCTCTATAGGAAATCATTTATTGCTATGGTAAATTTTAATTCTGGTGTTGAATTTTGTTTTGAAAGCAGCGCGTTCTTCATATGTATCATTGATCTCCAGTCAAAACAGTACATAAACAAACATAAAGTCACAAGCTCATAAGGATTTGTGGGAAGGCATGTGACTGTTTGAGCGGATTTGTTAAATTTCTCATTTGGTTGTGCGTATGAGACCATCCTCGAATTTGACACATAAAAAAAAAAAGGATTTAGAATTTGTAAAGGGAATAGGGTGTCAATGTAGAAGTTGAAGTCTATATATATATATAAGTTCATTTTTACCATAAAATTAGCTTACCCCGCATGCCACGAGGAAAGAAGGAAGCGTTTTTGTTTGGGTTGTATATGGATGAAGAGTTGTAGTTTAGTTACAAATAGGATTTAAGGGGAACAATAGCAGTGTAATTTCTTTTTCAATGTGAACAGTAGCAGTGTACTTGTCGTTCATTGTGTCAAATTCCATGGCTTGTCTAATCTCTTCGTGGTGGGCTAATGAACTAGGTTGTCATTAACATTATAGTTGTTAAGCTTTGGTTCAAAGAATCGTCATCTCGATATTTATACTCGTGGATGGGATATATAAATTTCATATATATATGTTCCAATAATTCGTAAATCAACTGTGCATGTTATTTAATATTTATATTTTGGTTAAATAGAATTTTAACTCATTATCCAACGATTCATAGGTTGGGTTGTGGATCCTGTCATGGGCTTGTGATTGCCTCCAATATTGAATATATTAAATACGTAATTGTGTAGGAGTAGGTTATTACGTTTGAATTGGAATATATATATCAAAATATTAAGGCATGGCCATAAGGGTTGAATTGCTATTCATGGGAAGGAATCTTTAAACATTTACAATTATTTTCTGCCTCGGATTGCAGCTAATGTTCATTAAATCATCTTAATAATCATATTAAAATCCACTTAATATCGCACTGTCAGCATTAACATTAATATTTTCAATAACTAATTTATGGTATCCGAGTCAAAGCCTTACTATGAAGGGTAGCTCGGTACAATGTTTTATTTATTTATTTAGTCCATGATGGTTGAAACATAGAATGCATATCTCTCTTATACTTTTGGTATTTCAATTAGTTATTGATTAAGACTAATATATATATATGGTGTGATGGCACTAAGCACTTATTAGGAATAAATGGTAAATGATCTAACTAATAAGTTTGACCATTAAGGTTTGGGTGGGCTTATATTTAAGCTCCATTTATCATTTTGTTAATCCTAAACTCGAAATGTATAATTAAAAAAAACAACCACTAAGAAATGGTAATTGTAAAAAGGAAAACAATAAATGGTAAAAGTAACCTTTAAGACTATACTCACACATTTGTCCACTTCAAATAAATAAATAAATAATAAAAATAATGGTAAAAGTATCATTTGAATTTTCTGGGCTAAATATGGAATCCCTTTTCAAAGTCATTTGAATTTTCTGCTGAAGGTTTATGGTATTCAAACCCTAACTAACTCATTATACAACTCTCTATTATTATTGTTGTTATTTTAATATATCAATGCTCTATAAGCATTGAAGGATGGACATGTGAATTCACATCCTCGTGTGAGGAAAATGCAACAATTAATTCGTGAAAATACACGAGATATCAGAAATAATAGAACTCAGAATAGATTTATTGGTCACGGGCCACTGCTTGGGGGCAACCTCCTTTGAGCAAGCTCAACAAAAATAACTTCTCGGTGTCTTCATTGACCACAACACACACTTATATACTTACTCTATGAGCCAATACTATGGATCAATACCATGGAACATATAATAATGAGGGACGAATTACAAAGCATATGCATCCAATACTATGGAACAAATAATACTATGGGCTAATACAAAATAAGGATGAATACCATGGAACATGTAATACTACGGGACGACCTACCAAGCATATGCGTCCAACAACAATATACTAAAAAAGTAAAGAGAAGGGTTGAAACAAGTTCCTAACATCTCCTTCCCCTTAGGAAAATTTGTCCTCAAATCTTTAGATGTGGAAATTGATGTTGAATCTGAAGGAGTGGTTCCCATGTAGCATCCTCTGGTTGCATTCCATGCCACTCAATTAATACCCCTGTGATAGATTGAGAGTGAAGCTCGTGAGTGCGCCTATTGAGGATGGCCTCCGACTCCAAAAGCATGGATCCTTCATTATCCAGTTCTGGTAAAATAGTTTGTTCTCTAATGTTGTTGCCAAGAACTTTTGTGAGACAAGAGACATGGAATACTGGATGAATGTAGGAAGAGGGAGGAAGTTCCAATTTATAAGCAACAAACCCAATATTTTGAAGAACCTTATAGGTCCCATAGAACTTTGGAGCTAGCTTATGACACCCTTTGATTTTCAGGGAGGATTTCTTGGAAGGCTATAGACGAAGAAAAACCATATCACTTGCTTGAAAAGTCCGCTCAGAATGGTGTTGATCGGTTTGTTGTTGCATTCAAATTATTTCCATGTGAAGATTCTCCTGCCAAATGCGAAGAATCTGATTGCGGTTTCGAAGAACAAAGTCAATTTCCTGAACTAGTGAACTGCTGAGGGTGTATGGAAGAAGAACTAGTGGTGCCTAACCATAGATTGCTTCATGTGGAGTAATTTTAGATGCATTATTGTACCACCGGATCCCTTCAATGAAATCCATAGAAATATCTATCCAAATCTGTGTAGGGATGGGCAAGGGTTCGAGCAATCCCGGAAGGAGTGTTGTTTCACCCTTGTTGACCTAGAAAGTATCACATTGAGCCACCATCTGTTGAATTGTCATGTTCATTCCCTGCCAAAAGAGGTTAAAATGTGCTTTCTCATACATTTTGAGTAACCCAAAGTGCCATGTCGATGGAGAAGCATGGAGTTCATAGAAGACATATCCCTATTGAACAAATTGCAACCAATTTTGAATTGGAATAGAAATAGCTGAAAGAGAAACTTGGTCATCAAATGTAAGATAAAAAGAATCCTCCACCAGATTGTCCTTACCATTCTTCTAAGTTATATCATAGGCATAACCCATGAGTTTTCTAATCCATTTGAGTTGTGTTGGGGAGGAGACCCGTTGTTCCAAGAAATTTTTCAGACTCTAGTGATCAGTCTTGATGCAGAAATAATTCCCTAATAGGTATGGTTTCTAGTTATGTACTGCATGCAAAGTATCCATCATTTCATTCTCAGATGTATAGGTGGATAAATTCTTACCGAAAAGGTCTCTTGAAGGAGACAATCCCACAGGTTCAGCAAAAACACCTTCATATCAATCCAAAATGTGTTGTAAATCCAAGCGAGTAGTGGAGACCATTGATGGGTGCATCTAAATGGAATGGAGATGAGCAATGACACTGTGTGAATTCTTCTTAAGGATATTTTCTAGTCAATGTGAATTGATGATGTAGAGAGAACCTGGTTGTAAGCCCGTAAATGTGTGTTTTTTCCCATTGCTTGAAAACTGCATCCAAAGTTCAGCAAAATCCCACAAGAAGGGGCCAAGTGTGCATAACCACTTAGCTCCCAAAACCATGTAACTTCTACCTCAGGACAAGGAAAACATGTCAAAGCGTGGGTTATAATATTCCATGGAGATATACACATTGCAACACTTCCCCTTGCAAGGTAAGGTCCCCCCATTGGCATTCATGACTTCAAAGTTGGAGCAAGGATGGACAAAACAATCATCCTGTTTGGCGATCCAAGGGTAAATCAAGTTATGAGTGCTACCATAATCAATGAGTATTGTAAGAGGGAGCTTCTTTAAGTAATCTCTGACCCGCATTATTTGTGGGGTGGTGACTCTGGCTAAAGCATGGAGAGATATCTTTGGGTGGTCATCCAGAGATGGAGGGTCAACAGGAGGCTATTGAATGTTGACCTAATAATCTATTGTATATGGATCTTATTCTCCAAGTTCATAGGCAAGCGAAGAATCCACATCCAAGAGATAGAGCTGTTGCTCAACACATCTATGTCCTCGAGTGAATTTCTCATCACAATTATAACAAAGCCCTTTTTCTCTACGTGCCTACATCTTTGCTTCAGACAAATGCTTGGTAGGAGTTGGGAGAGGATATGGCATGATGGGAGGTCGTTGGGAAACGATATTTCTAAATGGAACAAAAGTGGATTTGGAGCATTGTTGGAATGTGATCTTGTCCTATGCCAACTTAGCCAATCTTAGGACTTCCATCATTGCGTTGGGATAGAACATTTTAACCTCTGAGCGAATTTCATCCTTCAGACCACTGATAAAACAACTCCTGTAGAATTCATCAGACAATTCTTCTGTGTAATTGGCTAGTTTCTCAAATGATGTCTAATACTCTCTCACAGTGACAATTTGGAAAAGTTTAGTGAGTGCTCCTATGAAGTCATCAAAAGCACTAGGACCAAATCATTCCAAAAGGAGTTGGAAAAAATCTGTCCATTTTGGCTCGTCATGAGCCTTGATGTACCAACGGTACCATTGAAGGGATTCATTTTCCAAATGAAAGGATGCAAGTGGAACTTTGCGGAAATCAAAAGTATTATGCAGACTGGAATATTTTTCTTCTTGGTATATCCATCCAGTCGAATCATGACCATTGAAGTGAAGAAATTCAATCTTCGGTCCACAAAAATTGTTGGAAGAAGATAACCTAGTGTCTACAGAATATTATGGCTGTCATTTATTGTTCATGGTTGAATGCTGAAGATGGAGGATGAGAAATTTTCCATCCAAATCTTGGATTTTGGTTTTGAGGGCTGCAAATTCTTCCTCCATGATTTGTGCTACCACATGAGTGACAACCATAACATGAGTTTTTTTTTTTTGGTGAATGGGTGGAAAAACACACACATAAGCTTCTTTAGTAAAGGTAAATTTGGATTTGGGAAAAACTCGGATGGGGAATTGGGGTTTGACTAGGTTTTTGACCCTTTCTAATTGATAGGGAAGCATAAAATAGGGATTTTAGAATTGGGGTGAAAGAATGGGAAAATTTGTCAGAGAGGGACAAAGAAGCAAAAATAAGAAATGAATATTGTGGAAAAATTTGAAGGCAATTGGGTGAAAATTGAAGATGTTATTGCAAACCCTAAAAATAGACAAATGGGGGATTTATGGCTTCGAGAAATGGTATTTGGGATAGGGTCCTTAGGAATTAAATATGCAGAATGGGCATGCGGGGGTGTCAATGAAGTTTCAAGGCAAACATAGTGAAAACAAAAAAGATATGGCGAAAAAACATAATTTTATTTTATTTATTTATTTATGGAATGGATCTGCAACGACGCATAATAGATCGTAAACAGTTATAGACAGATGTAATCTGCAATTTATCAACGAGCAATAGATATGGACCCTGGGTATGCACGACTTCTTGAACGTTCAGGGGATTCACTGGGCCACCAATGTTGTCTAACGACTTGTGTATTGGGGCAATACCCCTTGTTGTGAAGGATTATACCCTATAGCAGGGGAAAAGAAGTTATCAATGTACATGGGGTGGAAGATAGATACACTCTACTTTGCATTGATTACTGTAAACAAAATGAGATTTGGATTCTAAAATCAGTACCTTGTTTATGGCGTCTGGTCCTAGCTTTCGCCCAATCTCCACAACAACACACCTACAAAATATACAGACCTTCCTCAGCGTATCTTGACTACAAATATATAATGATATTGAAGACAATATTGCATTAATTACAAACAGATATTCAATAGAAACAACATTCCTTTGGGACGGGAAAGGTATCTCGATCTTTTATTGCCAAAGAAATGCAACCAAATAAATTTTATACATGATCTATTCCAATCACTTTTGCAACTGAGTTCTGGGCTCCTGCTCCTCACAATGACTTAGAAATTCCTTCAGTGTAACAATATCTTTTTCTTCATTGGTGGCTTCCCCTTGTATTTATGACCAAGGCAGGAAGTTAGATTCGTGAGGTAGTTGAATTGGGAGGTTGGGGGAGTTATAGTACCAACCTCAACTAATCCCAATTCATAATCTTAATATATTTTTCCATTTCATCTTGATATGTGCGCAGGTATCACAGTAGACAACTTGCGCCTAGGGCGCAGCTAGTGCTCTCCAGGACTAGCACATACCACTTTTGAGATAAGTGCGCGAGTCTTCTTTAGTAGAACCAGCACATAGTACACTAGATTCTATTTGTAAGAGTAGCGCATCTTTACTGAAATATGCAGAAAAAATATAATTTTCAGCTGAAGAGGTGTGATCTTAGCAGTAAATCATCCAAGGTCAATCCATCTCTTTCATCCATAGTGTCCTTTTGTGTGATCGATAGGTCAATGTGATCATGGATGGAGAAGTGCATATTTGACCTATAACAGATGCCCCCTAATGTGTGATATCAGAGGGAAACGATGGCCGAAATACATTATAATTCCAAGTCATAGGAGTAGCAAGAAACCACATGACCAAGTCACAAAAGTACCTGAAAACAAAGATCAAGGTTAGCGAGCAATTACAATCTTGACATCATATAGATGCTCAGTGTGATACAACATGATCTCCGATACATAACTGGGAGATGTATATATAGCATGGCCACTAAAATACAAGCGTGGATCCATGTCAAAAATTAGAGATCATATCCATAACAACAAGTTGGATCTGTGTCTCATGAAGAGCTGAAAATGAGTGTGGCTCAGTCTTGCGCAACTTGGGTGATAACATGAATATGGTTATGCTATCAGAGTCCCAAGGCCTTCATCCAAACAACCGAAGGTAAAAACCCTAACCATGTGAATAAATGAGTTGGAGTCGAACATGGGGGGTATCGTTTGATTACCAGTCCTTGATATATACCGTTAACACACGCGAGGGCTTCCATTGATAATGATAATGGGGCCCAAGGTACCTAGTACGTTCCAACAAGTGTGAATAAGTGGACTTGAAGTCGAACACCTGAGGAACCTGTCGAATAATGGGCATTAATGTATTCCCATTATCCAACAGCTAGGGAAACTTCCACTGATGACTGCAATCCACAAGGTACTAACCGAAACTGTAAACTTCATTCCCAGAGCATGATGAGTTGAAGTCGATGGGAAGAAGTCTGCTGGAAGGGAGACCTTAATTCATCCTCCATCATCCAACACGAGGAACACTCAAAGGTTTGAGATGATTTAGAGTAGGGCAAACACAAGATGAAACATATTAACACCAGGATGGACGACACATGAAGTCATGGTAATTACAGAATGGACGACACGGGATGTATCCTTGAACAATGAGCACGACACATAAGTTACTTAGGCATCTGTTAACATGTCAGGAGCATGATATAAACCTGCAATGTAGGATACATTAGCAGATTCTCCATATGATTAGAAGAATAACCAATCAGATGAGTTAAAATATCTGAGATAAGTTCACCCTAAGGTAAAAAAATTGAAACCCTAACTGAATGATGGACTCAAAAAGGTGTTGTGTTCAAGGAAATAACTAATTAGCTTCCTTTGAAAATTAAAACATGTGTGATACCCTTCTCTTCCCTTATTATTTTTTTCAAATAATGTCCTTCTTGTTGTTTTAAAGAGTCCAAGAAAGCAAACTCAATAGTCTTTCTTCATTTTTTACAGAGTTTGAAGAAAAGATAGACAAATACTCTATAACATTGATCCATGGATTTTAATGTTGATGTATATGTAACTTCCAAATGTATTTCACATATATGCATATTGTATTCCTATAGAGATGTTATTATTCCTCTATACAGAAGTGTCGTCATTTATATTGTAAGTGTCGTAACTTATACTAGATGGGTTATTAGACCACCTTGTTGGGGTCGGACCTGTATAAGTCATGTGGGTCAAAGGGTTATTAGACCACCCTATTGGGGGTCGGCCATGTGGGTCAAAGGGTTATTAGACCACCCTAGTGGGGGTCGGCCCAGTCAGCATTATGTTAAGTGGTTAAGTTGAGGCCGACCTAGTTGAGTAAAGGTCAAGTCAAGTTAGTGTATAAATACAGAGTGTGTCTCTCTCATTTTACACATTCTATTATCTCACTCACACTTTGGATAGTAGCGCACTTGTGGAGGAGGAGGCTCTGCTGCTAGGAGAAGACTATCTCTTGTATTCTGGTTGTATCATTGCTCTATCTATCTCTGAGAAAGTTATTGGGGTTTTTCACATTTATGGTTTCCCCAAGTAAACTCTGTGTCTCTTGTGTGCTTGCATTATTGTGTCCATGATTAATATGTTGTAGATATGTTGTACATGTTGTTCTCTCAATTAAGATCTTAGATCAGATTGAAGTAAATTCTAAAAATTTAACATGGTATCAGAGCTAGCCTAAAAGAAGGCATGATATGGCATGTATGACACTTGTTGCACTTACGATGCTAGGGCTTGATATAGCAAAAACCAGTCATCGTAGCACTTTCGCTATAAATCCGTTTTGGCAAATTTTTTGGATCTAAAACTTTTACAGGTCGAAAATTAGATCCCCGTGTACCTTGTGTCCAAAGGGAAACCTCTAATTCGTTGTACATTGTGATTTATGATCTGTACAATATAGGGTTTCTGCCTCTTCCAGATTTGAGTCAAAATCAGGTGACCTTGGGAAAAAGGTCATAACTTGGGCTAGGAAGATCCAAATGAAATTTAGTAAAAAATGACAGGTATTAAACAGACTATACTATCTCAGGAAATGTTTTTAGAGGCCGAAGTTGAACCAGTAACATGTGGCACGCCGTACAAGTTCGCTCTCCTGTATTATCCCATGAACAGGTCACGTTGCGACACTTGGCATAACTCTCTTTCAGAGAATCCAATTGAGGCCAGTCCTATGAGGATGGAAAGATAATAGGTCGGGATATCTCAGGAAACTTTTTCAGACCCTGTGGATCGAAACGTTGGGAGTTACACCTAAAACAATCAGGTACATATTTCTGTCAAAACATAATTATTTTTTAGTACCTTCATTCATGGCTTCCGGAATTTAGGGCTTCGGAGAAAGTTGAAATTTTTGTAATCGAATACCATGGATGGATGCTACTCATCAAAATCAAAATTTAGAGACCAAGATCAGATTTTTTGGTTGGGCAGAAGGCCGGGCTTGATCAAACCCGAGTTCAGGACTTTGATCGGAAAGATGAAAAATTAGGGCTTCTGCAAAAATTGGAATTTTGGAAATCTGTGACCACGGCTGGAAGTTCCTCAGAAAAATAGAAGCTTAGATTTTTGAATCAAATATTTTGGTTGGGTGAAGCTCTGGGAAACTCAAACCCTAATTTAGGGTCCTCCCCAGTGAATCCGAAAATCTAAAAGGCAATTTCGAGGGGTTAAACTTTGTAGTTTTCAAATTCTGCGGTGAAACTTTGAAACTAATAATGGTTTTGAAAAAGAATGTGCAAACCCTAGGTTTGTAATATGATACTTCTTGTTTGTCTATCTGTCCTGTATGTACAGTAATGAAAATAACAGCAGACTATAGTAATTCTTTGAGATTGAAAAATGTGGAAACTATAAACCTTGATTCGAAAACTTTAATTGACATAACAGTTCTGTATAAATTTAATTTCTGTATCAACAATGAATTTCAATAATAAATATAAATCATTGTGGAAATATTTTAAGACAGTTAACCTATATTTGATGAAAATAATAGAAATAAGAATAGTATTGTAAAGAAAATGCAGTAGATAATACTAATTAATATCAGTAGATAATTTTAACAGAATATACAGAATGGTACTTCCATCATCTTGGCAATTTGCCTATCATATCTATCTATCTTAACTTGTCTCTGTACTAGAATACGATGCTGTACCTTTTTGCATGGATAAAAATGTAGAGACTATTTTATTCATTCAGATCGATTTTATACAGAATTATTAAATTATTCAGGAAACTAAAATAAACAGTAAAAGTTAGATAAACAACAGAACTTTAAAATATACAAAACAGATAAGACAATAGAACTTGTAAATGACGATAGAGCCGACAAACAATCAAGAAGGCCTATTCCTCCCAACCTGTTTCAGAAGAAGCAGCTCAACTGCTGACTTCTAGTGAACCCCCGAGCCTGATTACTGATCCAATAAGTGGGTGAAATCTATGTAGAAGCAAGGAACTCAAAAATGCCTTCTCCATTCAGCATCAACCTCCTAAAATAACATTCCTTCTCCACTCAGCATCAACCTCCTAAACTCAATAAGATTTTGGAAGACTCACAACATGATCAACAACATAGCATATCGCCTCATCAAATCTCTTGGGTGCAAACACAGCAAAACCCCAAGGTAAATTTTCTCGTCAGGAAAAGTGATGAACCTCAGTTCAATATTTGATGGCTATTATATAGACTGCCTAGGTATTTTAGTGGTGATTTTGGAATAAATGAGCCTCAAGCTCCAGTCCCATCTTTCAGGGCACTATGACCACATTTCAAGGGAGTTGTCCCATACCAATAGCTAGTTAGTTGCATCATGATGCTGCCACTTGTCCATTTCCTTCTATCCCAGATTCCATTCCACATAGTGGATTAGTAACCACTCTTTCAACAGTCATCTTGGATGTTTGTCTCCTATTTTATTTATTTAATAATAATATATTGTGCAAATTACAGTCATCCTTGGACACCTGTCCAACATAGAACTTTACAATAAAAGTTATAATAATGTTTGTTAACACAAAATGTTTTCCAGTAAAAAGGGTATGTTACGTATCTATTCATATCCAATTGATTAAACAATCATTATTCGAACTCAATTAATGCATGATTAACTCTTATCCAGAATAAGATTACAATCATTTAGCATGTTAAGTATTTATCAGATGAATACTAGCGTACATGTACAAGGTGTGTGTGCAAGGCCAGCGTACGCATAGATCATATATGTACTATAATAAAACATCAACTCACCTATGAATATACACTAACTGACAAAATAATAATCATTCATGCAGACAAAACAATCCTACGTACAAGACATGACAATCACATAGATATAACCAAAGAAACATACATCCAACATAATTGTTTCAACATCATCAATCATTCAGAATTAACCAATCAATTTATAGCATCATTATACTTTAGATTCACATTAGATAATCAATCAATTATTCTCAAGGGAAAGGTACTTAATACCACTAGCTTGGTACCATAAACCCTCAAACCCTACTGGATAACATATCCTCCCATTCTATCCTAATTCCACGTCCTTCATATCCTTCCTATGCTAGTAATGATGTGGTTTCAGCTTCACCAACCTAGCCACATATAGAACCTGAGAGCGGTAGCGTCAGCTAAACAATGGACCTAGCCTCTCCTAGCTAGAATTCGACCATCGTCATCACATGTCTGGGGAAGCATGTATCAACACAACCCTTCCATGACCTCGGACATCATAAAACATTGGATGGGAAATACCTCCATCCCTTTCAACATACTAGATCTATACCCTATCAAAATCATGATTTGTTGTTATCATGATTATCAGAATGTGTCATCGTATCATCAGTTGGGGTAATACGTTTTTCAGCATAATAAGTACTATTCCACACATCATATAAAGTATCCTACTATCACTTATCCCTTGTCTCATGTGGGTTAGTATTTCTCAATCATACATTCATAGCAATTTTTGTCATTCGACCATCAATCGATCATCATCATCATTCATTCGCATACAATTTAATCTTTCACATGTGTATATGATATTCGGTAAATCAATCGACCATATCATGAAAACGGTATCCACATATCACATCATATCTTTCTCATGTTGTCTATGGAAATAAATATAAACATATAACCACTATCACCAAATAAAATAAATGATAATCATAACACGAGGTAATAACATATAATCAAGACAATCATTTCACATATATAGTTTTCTCAATTATGCTGAGTCCATGTAATATCTCGAATTTTGACTAACTATTTCTGATGTTATATATTGGTCTTAAATCCCCAGCACTTATGATTTGTTTTGATTATGGGGCGTAAGCCCTAGTGCACATGATTAATTTCTTTTATAGATTTACATATTGGGGCGTGGACCCTGACTGATGCATTATTATTATATATTGGGCAAGAAATCCCTAATGGATTGATTATGTTTTGTTATGTGAATTGGGTACAAACCCTAATATACTGAGATGGCCTTTTGTTACATACTGTGCAGAGTTATGATTCACAAGTGTGTTGAGCATGGACTCGGGAACACAAGGATGACCTACATACTGGGCATAAGCCCCGATGTACCTAGAGGACTTTATACGTACTAGCCGTAAGCCTCGATGCACATAGAGTGTTGGGCATAAACCCTGGAGCACTCCAATCTTGATAATGAATACAGGATTCGAGGCCATTTGTACATTCTAGATGTGCTTCACAACCACATTCTAGCACTAGTGTTGAGCCGGACGCTCTAGAATTGCACTAGCATAATGCCCATGTGAGAGTGTTGAGTTAAAGCTCTGAAGAGCACTCGGGGTTACTAAATATTAAAAATGTTGAGTCGAGAAGACTCTGAATAGCACTTCTATGCATCACATTTATTTAAATTGGTTAAATGAATCATTTTCTATCTATCATCAAGTACTGCGGGAACTACCATGCTAAACGAGGGAATCCAACATGCAAGAGAGAGGCCTAGAGGTACCTAACCAAGCCTACTATCGAATCCTAGCAAAAGATCTGTCCAATGAGTTGGACCTTGTACTTAATGTTTAAAAGAAGTATTATAGTATATACATAAATAAATCAAAGAAAATTACCATAACTAAACTATTGAATAATTAAATTTAATTATTCTTATGTGAATAACATGCATAAAGGCTATGCATAAAATAACTCTCCAGGTTGATATTATTATTATTATTAATAGTATTAATAATATTATTATTATTACTTTCTTAAAAGAAAAACCTTTCTTATATATATATATATATATATATATATATATATATATTGCATAGAGGTTATGAATAAAAGGACTCTCAAATTATTATACTATTAATATTGTTAATAGTATTATTATTTGTATTGTTAAATTTAATAATAATATATAACTATTATTATTATTATTTATAAAATAACTTAAGTTACATCTAAGTAACAAAGTAAAACTCCTAGATAAACTAGGAGTAAATAATTAGTGAAATATCTTTTAGAGATATTACAATTCAAATTAAATTAAAGTATTATTATTTCAAGAGCTATTCTGTCCAAACAGAATTCACTTATAAAAAGAGGGCAGACCCCAAAAGAAGCGTATCTTTCCCATTATCATTCTCTTATGGTAATAGAAGATAATTTCTCTACATAATTGTAACAACCTACAATACATTACAGATCTGATCAACAATCTACCTTAGGGTCTCTACTTCTCTTGTTGCATGTTGGAACCAGCTCGGGAGGATCTAGATAGGGCTAGGAATGGTCTAAGGGTCATGGTTGGGAGGAACATGGTCGCTTCAAAGCTATCCAGTTAAAGACTATCCTACATGTCAACTAGATTTACCCAGTGGTTTCCATTAACCAGTGTTTGGGTGTGCAGGTCCTGCAAAGAAGGATCCAACTGCAAGAACTAGGTATGAACTAAGATTTTCCATAGAGTTAATTAAAATCTAAAAATTTAAGATAGGTTTTATTTTGTAGCCAACTATGTTTTCTGAACTTGATGATTTTATCTCCTTTATGTCATAGAACAAGGGACAATTGGCATGGGCTCTCCGATTTACATTCCAAGACCAGCATTTAAATTATTACCTCTATAATCCTTTTAAAGTATTTATGCCCTAATATTTCAAAGGTCTAGCAGGGCTAGCTTTTCTAGCGTGTGCTAGATAGCATTCTTTTTCCACTTAAAGTTTTAGAATTAAACTCAGATTGAAATCGCATTTTCTTCTAAATTCCTAATTAGTGTACTTTACACTTATTTTTGCACTTGCATTTTAAACTAGGATTTAATTCTTTTATTTCTTGGAAACCAAACTTATGCAAATTCGAATGGACAAATTGAAACTACAAGACAGTAATCATACAGATCCTCTTCTAGGAACCAAATGAAAGCAACTAATATCAAAATGCAGGATCAAGTATCGAGACCCTCTGCAAACCTTTAAACATAAAATCGTAGACACGGGTTTGGGTGCTTTTTACAAACACATCATGGGTTTCTTTCTAGGTCAAACCGAAACTTTTTTTCATCATAGACTAATGTTTTCCTTATCTAAACCAATAGAGACAACGCAGGTCTAGGTTTCGATCCTACTCAATGCCCATATCACTAAAGTGATCGCTGAAGTTAACCAAACCATCAGCCTAGAAGGAACTGTCTACTGTACATTAAACTATACCACGTCAAACAACTATCAACGCGTTTATTCTTTTTTAAGGACCTCCAGTATTTTCTAACTTTACAGTTAGCATACGAGTTAACTACGCAGTCAACTCAGTAAAGAGAGCAACAAAAGGAAGGGCATCGAGACTCCTTAACAAACACGACTTCAGGCCTAGGGTTTAGTATTTTTCCACGACAGCTTTAACAACACAGACTCGGACAAAACCCCAAACCCCTTAGTATTCATCTTGTTCTTTTATTCTTCATAATCATTCATTTTGTTCGGGAGTCACGACTCCTCAGGGTCAAACCCTGTATCATGGGTTTCCTTTAAATAAAAGAATTACAGAAACTATCCTCCAAGGGCTTAGCCATACCTTAATTGATCAACTAAAACCATAAACAAATACATTACAGGAGTAAGATCTTTCCATTTAACCATAGTATCCTCAGATTGAAAACAGTTTCTCCTTTAAAACTAAAATTTGAGTAAAAGTTATCTCATAGATTGATAAACCCTTGCCCAACAGTAAACCTTTCACACATTCATACCCAATCGAAACAATGACCAAAACTTAATGTTTTCATTTAGGAAAATAAAATGAAGTTAAAACCTCAGACAAATTTGGTAATAGAAAAACGAAACAAGCACATCAGACAACCAGCAAAAAGATAACCCTGTTCAACACTATCCATAACAGTATTAATACCAAAACGAAGAAGTACTCAGCATTTCAAAACAAGACCAGGTTCATTATTTTTCCAACAAAGGTAACATTTATTACAAGTCGTGACAGCCATAAAAAGGCTCAATATAAACCTTCAAGAATTATACAAACCGTGGGAGTGCTATAAAAGAGTAGACAAGCACCTCCCTTTCACCAAAAGACACCATTAAGGATATCACTCAGCCAATGCTGAGGCTTACATCATATTACTTGTACAGGGTGTAGCCAATCCTCTCTTCTACAAACAAATGAAACCAAAACTCCAACGAAGTTCGTAGGACTCGAACCCAACAACATTACAATTTGGAAGGAAAGGAGATGATCACGAAGAGCTCAAACTTACCCCTCTTAGCACAGCCACGAATTTTACAAGTTGTCCAAGTTACTACCTCCAGTCTCTCCCTGCCAATACAAACCAAGATAAGTTAGCATTTTATCATGACCTATGATAAAAGAATCGAAAAACCTGCAAGTAAAGAGACAAACATTGAAGACTTACCCCAACGAAACTAGAAGCAGCATTTGGACGTAGAACCAGGTTGACTGTAAAATGCCACCCAAGCGTGGAGAACCAAGTTCTACTTCTCCCTCTCAACAAACTGGAGAATGAAGGGCAGAGTACATTGATGAGATCGAAAACCACAGGGATTGGTTTCCAATACACCAGCTGGATGCCATCCATAAGAGAGGCGTATTGCTCCATTAAATTCTTCACCAAATGCCTTCAAGACTCATTTTGCAACCCACTCCCTATAGTGGAGAGTCATTGTATTAATACAAGGTATTTCAAAGGTATGTTTTTAAGACCATAGGATAACCATGGATGGGTCCTTTTACATGGCATTAAGTTAATAAAAGACCTTTCCCTTGGCATAGTGGAACCCTTTAGACTTTCCCTTTTTAAACCCTTTCTCAACCATAAACAAATCGAACCATAGAGTATAGTATAGTTAATGAGGTAGAAAACAGTGACCCTGTAAATAAATAACCTACAAAAGCACCATAAGAAGAAAAATAGACTTTAGTAGAAAGCTAAGTGAGTCTGGTCTGTAGGATGCCAAATCCTTCTCCCCCAAAACATAAAGTTCATAAAAAGAAATTACAGTCCCCCTTCATCACCAACACAATTTGGGAGTAAATTCAACAACACATAGACCTCAAGTTATAAACGGAGAAACATCTTAACTAGACACAGGTTAAGATTAACTTATAGCAAGGCTTGATTCTAAATGAAGTATAATTAAATCCAATGTAGATTAACCAAAACAGTCTTTCATTATTTCTATGCTTCCGCAAATCTTTTTAGTGAGACCTTTATTTTAAAAGCCCAGTACTGAAGTTAATTTAATTAACATGTTCTGAACTGTACATAAATAGTCGTAAGCAATTTTGTTTTTTACATTTTAGTGACATTACAAGTGGTATCAAATCCCAGCTACAAAACTAAGTGACCTATTCGGCTCATTACAAGAAGAAACATCTGCTACAGATACTCATGAACCAAAAAATATACATTTATAATTTAATTTTATATATGTTGATGAACTAACAAATTTCTTTTATTGACATTTATACAACATTACAGGTACAAGCATAGTCTGAATATGAATACAGAAAAAGACAGTAGCATACATGGAAATTTGAACTCACCACCACTAGAGCAAGAAACCATGGTGGAAATAAACTTAGAGTTAATGAAATCTATACAACCATTGTAAAATGAGTTGCATAGTTTTAAGGATGACAATATGCAAGAAACGCAGGAACAACAAACCATAAATGAAGCTCTAATCCAGATCTTAACAGGGGCAAAACCCCACGGACAACCCACATTCTCAGCAAATACATTTAAAGGGAGAAACTGTCACACAAATAAATCTACCAGTCCTAAACAAGAGGAACAGGAAGAACACATACCTGATTCAATGGAAGAGGACTGTAAGAGCTTTTCCAACGATGATGGTTCACCACCTCCTTGCAAGAAAAGGAGGAAAAGTGACGACAGTTTACAAGGAGAATTCAGAAAAATTAAAGCCCCAACATATGACAGAGAGATAAATACTGCGGAGAAGGATGAGGAGTGGTTGTTAGGAATGAACAAGTATTTCAAAGTCCACAACTATTCCAGTGAAATGCAATCCCGACTGGCCATTTACAATTTGAATGAAGCAGCCAGATGGTGGAGAGATTTGAAACACACCAAAGGGAAGGAAATGAGGGACATAAAATGGGATGATTTCAGAAAAATATTTCAAGACAAATACATGTCTAAAAGATTCTTTGATAAGATGATCAAAGAATTCCATGAATTGAAAATGGGCTCCCTAACCGTGGAAGCATTCATAAATAGATTCTTAGATCTGTTGCATTATGTCCCATACATCAAGGATGAAAAATTCAAGATACAACAATTATTGGGATGCCTGCCACCAAATTTTAGAGAAAAGATTGAATTTGACATGCCCAAAACCTTAGACGTGACTTTACACAAAGAAAGACTCTGTTATGAATATGGGCAGCCAATGAATGATAACATAAATAGAAATAGAGATAGATTCATAAACTTCTCAGACAACCGAAGACCAAGTTTTAGACCACCACCTTAAAGGAAATAAAACAATAGTTTCCCACCCAACAGAGTATTCAAACTACCTCATGCATGACCAAATGCACCCCCATCGCATTCCAACAGACCAGCCTTCAACAAAGGGGCAAAGGCTACCCCACCAACCGTTACCTGTTAGAAATGCCAAAGGCCCCACTACTTCAGGGATTGCCCCAAAAAGATGGATGGAGTATTACAAAATTTCCAAGCAAACCCTACAGTAGGGGACATGGCAAGAACACCAAGGATTTATGCCACATTGGATGGCTAGCAAGCTGATCACCATGCCAATATGGTTGAAATTGAGGATAAGATCTCAAACACAACCATTTCAGTTTTAATAGATCCCGGTTCATGCCGAAGTTACGTCTCCCCTAAAATTTTTGATACTTGTAAGTTAAACCGAGTAAGCCACAAGAAACCATAGATGGTACAACTAGCCACTGGTACCAAACAAAAAGTCTCTGAACTGGTTAAAACCTGTGAGATAGATATGAACAATTTCCCAACTAGGGTGTATTTAAACATCCTACCACTAGGATCCTACATTATACTTATAGGCATGGATTGGTTAGAAGAACATCATGCCCTACTTGACTGCTTGAACAAGTCAATACTATGCACGGATAACCAAGGGAATCAGAAGACCATTCAAGGTATCCCTAAGAAAATTTCCATAAGACAGATATCTTCCTTACAAGCAAAGAAATACGTAAGGGTTATAAACTCTTTGCAGTCAACATGCGAACCACAGAAACTGATAGGGAATAGAAGATCAAAGACTTCCTAGTCCTTGTAGAATTCAAGGATGTATTTCTCGAGGAAATACTGGGGCTACCACCCAAACGAGCCCTAGACTTCTCCATAGAATTAACACCCGGTTCTGTAACAGTGTCCAAAGCCCCTTACCACATGAGTCTGCCTAAATTGGTGGAACTCAAGCTTCAGTTACAGGAGTTGATCGAGAAGGGTTACATCCGACCCAGTGTGTCTCGCTGGGGAGCACCCATAGTCTTTGTCAAAAAGAAGGACGAGACGGTGTGTATCTGCATCGATTACTGCCAACTCAACAAATTGACCATCAATAATCGTTACCCACTCCCTAGGATTGATGACTTGTTTGATCAAGTCGGAGGAGCAAAGATCTTCTCAAAGATCGACCTACGGTCCGAATATCACTAGGTGAGAATCCGCGATTAAGACATCAGTAAGACCGCATTCCAAACCTGTTACGGCCATTACGAGTTTGTGGTCATGCCTTTCAGACTCACTAACGCACCTACCAACTTTATGTGCATGATGAACAACATCTTTAGTAAATACCATGTAACGAACCCAAATTTCAGGGTTGGTAAATTTATGAATCTTTGAAAACTTTTCATAACATTAAAATATTTTTTAATGGAAGAAGAGAACCAACGTTCATTGTACTTGCATTGGTAAAAGAAATAATCAATTTGCATATTATTTAATTTCACCAATTTGCATATTATTTAATTTCACCGTTCATCCTTGAGGGGAAACAATCATATTAAGGGTGCACCTATCAATGTATGGAAAAATTCTCGAGATATTTTTGTGCAAGTTAAACATTGCATTTGTATGCTAGTAATTTGCTTTAACCAAATGGATAATTATTAACGAGGACGGATAATCTAAGTATTGTTCACATCATTTACCTTGCCATTATTTACCTTACCATCTTTACCTTGAATATATTCATGGGAATTGTACAAAGTGGTGGTGAATTAACTGTGCCTGCCAAAACCTTAATTATATTTATGCCATTTATTCCATGAATAACATAATCAATCCAGAAACCCATTTTCACCAAGAAGTTATTTGACATAAGCATACACATAAACATAAATATTGAAAACTACCATAACCCTTCATAGATGAGAGAGACATCTTCCAGTTACCCATGACAGTTATATTTATACCACCAGTAAAATACATCTAAATCAATAAACCATATCATTTTAAATGCACACAATGATTACCAAACAACACATAAAGGACACACACAAGAACATTTTACCATGGTTCACCTGTACCTCGGGATACGTCCACAAAATGGGGTTTTATATTATTTAATCAAAAGGAAGATACATTCCCACCATAATGGTGTTTCTAGAATCAACTTTCCTCATTCTCAAGGGATTCTATCATAGAGAGTTCTTTCATCATACAAATATCATAACCCTAGATTATGTACATTACTTCTACAAGATATAGTGGCCTTACAACAACATGCTCTTCTACTTAAGGATCATGAAATATGATAGGTGAAACAAGGAAACACAACTTATAAGTGTTGTCCCATAAGAAAATATATAAGTGTTATAAGAGTACACATACTTGTACTAAAATGACAAGCTAACTACCCCCTTGAGACTCGTTATTTATTTAAAAGATCCTCATAAAAAACGCAGAAAGAAAATTTGTGATACAAAAATACAGCTTTCAAAATAAAGCCTTCAGCACAGAAATAAAGCCTTTAACACAGAAATAAGTCCTTCAACGCAGAAATAAAGCCTTCAACAAAAAGATGCAGCTTGTGTTATAGAAACAAGGCATTAGACACGGAATGAAGCTTGTGTCACCGATCCAAACCTTTTATCATTCTAACCAAGACTGTATAAGGGAGCGTTGTATGCCAGAAACAATAACATCGAATACATAATACATATTTTTATATATATGAGAGATGATGAGGGATCCACCTCCTACCTCTGGTGGTTTTTTTATTCAACATGCAACTATATTAAATATGAAATGGAATATATATATATATATATATATATATATATATATAATAAAATATATACACGGATATACATCTGTAGATTAAAACAACAACAACATGGATATAATAATCATTCTGTCAAGGGAAAATACTTACGGGGAACCCCCTCCCGTATATGCATAGCTAAAGTGCATAATTATATGTAACATGGAGAAAATGTATAGAGATTGGTTTCTCATTTATCTATGCTACAAAAAGGGACATATAAAATAATTTGCAGAGAAAGTATACCCCCACTCCTGTGTATCAACCAATAGATGTATGTACATATATATAAATGAACAGCTAACAGAGCTTCATTCCGAAGCCTGCGTAGCAACATCAAAGGAAGACACGCCAAGGAAATCTCCCAGGCTTGCACAGCAACCCACAAGAGCAAAATATATAGAGAAGTATCGACATGTAATATGTGAAGAGGTTATTTAAACAGAGATCCCCCTTTTTGTTTCCTCGAGCAATAAGACCCGTTACATGAACTCCAAACAGCGAAACAGCATGTATCAACACTCATCAAATAAATCTATTTGCATAAAATATGACAACCAAAGAGACAAACTCCCCACCCTTTCAAACCCAAAAGAAAAGGCCTGCAGAATATTTAAAAAGAAGAACTAAAATAATTCACATGAAGTCTTCCCCCTTCTAGAAGGGCATCCCTCTTCTACCACAGACAAATCGATTATATATATAAGAGACTTGAGATCGATCTGCATGATGAGGCCATCTCGTCTCAGTATGAAGTTTTTCAAGAGAAGCCGAGATCGATCCTCATAGTGGGGCCAACTTTATCTTTATGAATGTGTAAATAATTACAAAGCTACTAAGGGTTCTCTACGTGTAAATGAATGAAAGAAAACTATTGGGCCAACGCTCTATTTAGAAGACATTACATTAATTCTATAAAACACAAAAATACAGTAGCTCGCTTCCATGCAGTGACTCCATCAAATATTGCATTATCAAACTCCGTGCAGAGATCGCCATGGAAAGGATATTATCCCAAAAGGTTTAACTGATATTTCTAGCCAAACCTGGAATCGATTTCTCCGTTCACACATAGAAGCAGAAAACAAACTATACACATAACCCACACCAAGGCATAAATGAAATAATGGGGACTAATCCAAATCTCTACACAGCATGCAAATGCTTCACACAATAATGCTTCATGCGCAGATGATTCACATGCAAACATATCTCCTCCATCCTGAGATGATTCTACAATATAAAAAGTGCAATCAATAGAACTGTGTGGTTTTCCCCCAAACCAAGGGTATTCTCCACGTCTTCTCTTCAAGGATCCTTTCCCGTACAAACTCAACACCCAAAAGAAAATTAACTGTGGAATTAAAAACATTGCCTCAGCAGAGAATGCTGATCAAATTTAAAGGAGTAACGTTCTCTCTCAAACGAGTTGCCAGCACGCCTTTTTTCCCGCCATGCTATAACACTCAACTTTAATTAAAGATAGAAATCATGAGGGCGTTATGCCAATAATGCTGGATTCCAGGGAACGTGGCAAATGCCATTAAGAATGTTTTAAATAATCCATAATAACAAAATAAAGACAACCTCCCAGTACATGAGGTATTATAATGCATTATGAGTACATTTCATAAATATAATAATTCTTAAATATAACTAAGAATACTATAAATAGCTTTTATACAAAAAAAAAATGTCTTTTTTCTTTAACATGCACAAATACAATTAGTATAATTAATAAGCCACCAGCATTCTTGGTCTTTTACATTATACTAACAATATTTATAAAAAAGATGGTGTCTTAACACCTTACTCAAATATTAACAAAGCCTATAAGGCTTATTGTTTTTAAAATAATGTCTTAGGATAAACTTAATGACTCCTTAATTATCATCACTAATAGTATTTCATGGATATATTTATATAGAGTTTCAAGGCATCATTATAAATGATATTTCATAAATATATCTTACATAACCTCTCTTTTACAATGGTGTTTAAAGGTACAATAATGAGATTAAAGACTATGACCATTTTTTATCTTTATAAAAGAGATGTTAATCTTTCACTATAAAATCTAGGATAACTTATTAATACCTTACCCAACTATGCAAGTATATCAATATATACTTGTATTAATAATTTAGTGCCTTTCAAAGGAGTGTATACAAACTCACCAAATATTATTAAAACCCTTAATATTTGCCCAAATATACATATAATGCTTTACAACTAGAAAACATTATCCTAAATAATCCTTCATAAATACTTTCAAACGATATAAGCATATACTTATATCTTTCCATTTCAAGGTATTAGGGTATATGTATGTTTACCAATTATTATTATCACTAATAATAATTATTAAAATATCTTGTCTTATGCTAAGTAATCGGTAGTGGGTTTCTATGAAGAAAACCCTAACGTCCTCTGTCGGGACTAGGATGTCAAGGACATCCATAGGAGTTTAAGATTTTTACCTAATATCTTTTAACATAGATTAACCTAGTGCTGAAATTTAGGTCTTAGGAGACACTTACTACCCCTCGATAGTTACGGGTAACCTTGACCGGCCCTCTCTAAGACTAACCGATAACAAAAGAGAAGTAACCTTTGGTGAACTCAAATGTTCACTCAAGTGCTTGTGGCACTATGACAACATTTGTCATCAAACCATGGCTTCCAAGCCATTTCACCCCCTCCCCCTTAGAGGATTCATGCCCTCTACGGCGGGTCACAAAAGGACTCAGTCTCCTAACTCGGGTACTCCCAAATACCAATAGGACATAAATCACTTAGCTTACAAGGTTTACTTGTGAGGCATTGGCCTTGAGCTCCTCACCAGCAAACGAGTACAATATCATTTACATAATTACAATTACTTTTACAAAAGCAATAATAATTGGGGTCAAAATTGGAGGGATCTTACATCCTCCTTCCCTTAATAATAACACCGTCCTCGGTGTTCAACAGTTTGTCTTTCGCACCTTTTCGCCATCTTTCGCTTGCTTTATTTTTCTACTTTGGTCGTCTTCACATTTTTTGCAATTTCCGCAAGCTCTTATCACTTATATCCTGCACATTATACAAATCATACAAGATCTTCCAACATTCTTTAGAACAACATAAGTATACCAAATTTCAAAATAGTAAATGTTCATCATTCTTCGTCTTCCTTGAGGGGATATTTGCTTACTCTAGCATTCATAACATTCACACATAAATGCATCTCATAGTCTAGTTATAAGACAATTCATTAACATTTTCATATATCATAAAACAATTCTTTCAACAAGAATTTGTTGTACTTCAGTAATCATGGAGACATGCATATAATTTGTTATGTATTTTAGAAATCGTGGAGACTTGCATACATATCCTACTCATGTACTTCAGAAATCATATAGACTTGCATACATAGCACTCTTTTGCACTTCAGCAATCATGGAGACTTGCATACAAAATGCTCTTTTGTATTTCAACAATCATGGAGACTTGCATACAAAACATGAGCCCTCTTCAAACTCAGCACGCATACCATCTGCATACATCAGGAATATGATCGTCTTACTCTGCTTGAGTCCAAGAAATATTCTTTTCCCCTCAAACCTTCTCATTTGAGTCTAGGAAATTTACTTAGTAACAATCTTTTAGTATTTCTTGCATGCCACATGCACCATAATAGCAACAAATATACTTGTTTTCTATCATATTCTATTCATTTTGATGATTGCACATCATCAATCATAAGTCTTATCACCAATCATGATTCATTAAGCCCTATAATAAAAAATAGAATGTAAAGTAAATCATTACTTACTCTTGAGCGATTTAGCTCAACTTATCTATATAAGTGGTCTTTATAATTCATGTTCCTCTTGGATTATGACATTGGTCGTAATCCACAATCACCTCCTGAAATGTTAGTATAAAGAAAAATTTTCTCTGCTTCAAATGTTCAACTGAACACATTAGTTCCATATCATTACACGCATGCTCATTCAATCGACTTCTGCATCCTCTTCAATTCATCCCGATGAAAACTCTTCAATATCCTTAATGTGAGTTTGAGGTCAAGTCTGCTAACAAACAAACATGTCAGTATCATAATTTAAATGGTTAGTTGCATATAGATTCATTTCAAATCGAAGATTTTATCATCTAAATATTCCTTTCTCAATAACTTTAGGTGTTAAAAGATCCCATGCTCAATCAATCACAAAGAGATTAGGATTCCTCTTTTCTTATAATCAAACTCCTATTATTAACAAGATCTTTTAACTTGATGCACGTCAATCTTTATAACAAACCCTAGAAGAATAATTAGAATCATAATGCTTTCAAATAAAAATAATTTTAAACTCCTAGGAATACTGTGTGCAAATCCATACACCTTTTAATCCTTTAGTTATAATTCTAGTCACTATAGGAAGTTCCAAAAGGAAATACAGTTTATGTCATTTAACAAAATGGTGATTTTTCATTAACAAAAGTAATATTCAACATATCAATATCTTATCACATGAATTCGTTTACGCCTTCAAATATAACGTGTAACCTAGTATACTAAATTTATTGTTGCTATCAATACTCAAGGTAACAATTACTTTGGAAACTCCATATTATTGAATCCACTAAAAAGAAGACAACATATCCTTTTGTAATAAGCATACTATCGAAAACATAAGTAAAAATATGTACATACTATTTTTGCTACTTGAGGATCAACTTTTAATTTCGAAGAATGCGCCCAAGAAGTAACTATAGCTTGTAACAACAAGTGTTTCACCTGATCATATACCTACGAAGGCAATATTTTCTAAAATAGCATTATATGAATATGATATGACAACCATGCATTGAATGTGAAGGTGTTTCAAGTGACTTCGCCTAATCGAACACGATTACTTCTTCTGGAGTATACTAATAAAACTATACTTTTAACCTAGTGATGCTCATAGGTAATGCACTTAGTAATATTTGATAGAAAAAATAGAATATCAATAGATAAAATGCGGAATTAAATGATACCTCTATGAAATTTGAATTTAAAACAAGCGGCATGATCACAACATTTTTCACAATACTTTGTTTTGTTAAGGTAATAACACATTTCGCCAAAGTTTTCCATATCTTTATCTGTTCCTTCTAGACTAGTACTTTTACAAAAGGACAATATAATTATGAATCAACAATCCTACATAAATGATTTGGTCGCTTCTATTCTTTTTAAGAAAGTTAATAACTCATGATACAAAATCATTACATTTCACAAAAATTCCAGAAAAGTCATAAAACAATATCTATACCGATACATCCTTCATCTAAGAGTAATTACATCCTGATGTAACTTTCAAAAACCTTTCATGTATTTATTCATACATACCTCAATTAGTTTAATCCTTTTTTACTTTGTTCTTCATGCTAACATTAGTTTGATCATTGTGTAATAAGACCAATTACTTTGATAAATAGTAAATCATTTGTTTAGGCATGAAGTCATTTCGACAAAATGTCACTTCCCATAAAAATACCCTACAATAATGTGAAAATCTATATGTGGTATCTAGAAAGGGAAAATTTACGATAAAGAAAACATACCTGCCTCATAATTTTGTAACAAATTCAGTGATGAAATACTTATCCTTACTCCTTTGGAGAACTTTGAAGTTTGAACTTTTGAATGACATTACCCCTCGTCCATTTCAGTTCCATGCATCCAAAAAAAAACACTTGATTAGTAAACTTAACAACCTTCATACTTACTTATCGCATGTTGAGCTCATTAGGCCCAAGTGTTGTAACCTAAGGCTCTGATACCATTTGTAATGAACCCAAATTTCAAGGTTGGTAAATTTATGAATTTTTGAAAACTTTTTATAACATTAATATGTTTTTTAATGGAAGAAGAGAGCCAATGTCCATTGTACTTGCATTGGTAAAATAAATAGTCAATTTGCATATTATTTAATTTCATCGTTCATCCTTGAGGGGAAACAATCATATTAAGGGTGCACCTATCAATGCATGGAAAAATTCTCGAGATATTTATGTGCAAGGTAAACATTGCATTGGTATGCTGGTAATTTGCTTAAACCAAATGGATAACTATTAACGAGGACATATCATCTAAGCAGTGTTCACATGATTTACCTTGCCATTACTTAGATTGCCATCTTTACCTTGAATATATTCATGGGAATTGTACTCAGTTGTGGTGACTTAACCGTGTCTACCAAAACCTTAATTATATTTATGTCATTTATTCCATGAATAACATAATCAATCCAGAAACCCATTTTCACCAAGAAGTTATTCGACATAAGCATACACATAAACATAAATATTGAAAACTACTATAACCCTTCATAGATGAGAGAGACATCTTCCAGTTACCAATGACAGTTATATTTATACCACTAGTAAAATACATCTAAATCAATAAACCATATCATTTGAAATGCACACAATGATTACCAAACCACACATAAAGGACACACACAAGAGAACATTTTACCGTGGTTCACCCGTACCTCGGGCTACGTCCACAAAAGGGGGTCTTATATTATTTAATCAAAAGGAGGATACATTCCCACCATACTGGTGTTTCTAGAATCAACTTTCCTCATTATCAAGGGATATCTCATAGAGAGTTCTTTCATCATATATATATCATAACCCTAGATTATGTACATTACTTCTACAAGATATAGTGGCCTTACAACAAAAGGCTATTCTACTTAAGGATCATGAACTATGATAGGTGAAACAAGGAAACACAACTTATAAGTGTTGTCCCATAACAAAATATATAAGTGTGTTAAGAGTACACATACTTGTAATAAAATGACAATCTAACTACCCCCTTGAGACTCGTTATTTATTTAAAAGATCCTCATCAAAAAAACAGAAAGAAAACTTGTGATACAGAAATACAGCTTTCAAAATAAGGCCTTCAACACATAAATAAAGCCTTTAACACAGAAATAAGTCCTTCAATGCATAAATAAAGCCTTCAACATAGAGATACAACTTGTGTTATAGAAACAAAGCATTAGACACAAAATAAAGCTTGTGTTACCGATACAAACCTTTTATCATTCTAACCAAGACTGTATAAGGGAGCACTGTATGACAGAAACAATAACATGGAATACATAATAGATATTTGTATATATATGAGAGAGTATGAGGGATCCACCTCCCACCTCTGGTGGTTTTTGTTATTCAACATGCAACTATATTAAATATGAAATGGAAGATATATATAGATATATAATAAAATATATACACAGATATGCATCTGTTGATTCAAACAACAACAACATGGATATAATAATCAGTCTGTCAGGGGAAAATGCTTACGGGGAACCCCCTCCTGTATCTGCGCAGCTAAAGTGCATAATTATATGTAACATGGAGACAAAATATACAGAGATTGGTTTCTCATTTATCTATTCCGCAAAAAGCGTCATATATAAAATAATTTGCAGAGAAAGTATACCCCCACTCCTACACATCAACCAATAGATGTATGTACATATATATAAATGAACAGCTTGCAATGCTTCATTCCCAAGCCTGCGCAGCAACACCAAAGGAAGACATGCCGAGGCAATCTCCGAGGTATGCGCAGCAACCCACAAGAGCAAAATATATAGAGAGAAGTATCGACATGTAATATGTGAAGATGTTATTTAAATAGAGATCCCCCTTTTTGTTTCCTCAAGCAATAAGACTAGTTACATGAACTCCAAAGAGAGAAATGGAAAGCATCAGCACTCATCAAATAAATCTATTTGCATAAAATATGACAACCAAAGAGACAAACTCCCCACCCTTTCAAACACAAAAGAAAAGGCCTGCAGAATATTTAAGAAGCAGAACTAAAATAATTCACATGAAGCCTTCCCCCTTCCAGAAGGGTGTCCCTCTTCTACAACAGACAAAGGGATTATATATATAAGAGACTTGAGATCAATCTACATGATGAGGCCATCTCGTATCGATATGAAGGTTTTCAAGAGAAACCGAGATCGATCCTCATAGTGGGGCCAAATTTATCTTTATGAATGTGTAAATCATTGCAAAGCTACTAAGGGTTCTCTGCGTGTAAATGAATGAAAGAAAACTTAAAACACAAAAATACAGTAGCTTGCTTCCATGCAGTGACTCCATCAAATATTGCATTATCAAACTCCATGCAGAGATCGCCATGGAAAGGATGTTATACCCAAAGGTTTAACTGATCTTTCTAGCCAAACCTGGAATCGATTTCTCCCTTCACACATAGAAGCATAAAACAAACTATGTACACATAACCCACACCAAGGAATAAATGAAATAATACGGACTAATCCCCATCTCTGAGCAGCATGCAAATGCTTCACATGCTAATGCTTCATGCGCAAATGATTCACACGTAGACATATCTCCTCCATCCTGAGATGATTCTAAAATATAAAAAGTGCAATCAATAGAAGTGTGGTTTTCCCCCAAACCAATGGTATTCTCCACGTCTTCCCATCAAGAGATCCTTTCCCCTACAAACTCAGCACCCGAAGAAAAATAAACCATGGAATTAAAAATGTAGCCTCAGCAGAGAATGTTGATCGGATTTAAAGGAGTAATGTTCTCCCTCAAACGAGCTACCAGCACGCCTTTCTTCCAACCATGCTATAACGCTCCACTTTAATTAAATATCGAAATCATGAGGGAATTATGCCAATAATGCTGGATTCCATGGAACATGGCAAATGCCATTTAGAATGTTTTAAATAATCTATAATAACAAAAGAAAGAAAACCTCCCAGTACATGAGGTATTATAATGCATTACGAGTACATTTCACAAATATAACTAAGAATACTATAAATAACTTATATACAAAAAAATGTCTTTTTTCTTTAACATGCACAAATACAATTAGTATAATTAATAAGCCACCACCATTCTTGGTCTTTTACATTATACCAACAATATTTATAAAAAAGATGGTATCTTAACACCTTACTCAAATATTAACAAAGCTTATAAGGCTTATTGTTTTTAAAATAATGTCTTTGGATAAACCTAATGACAACTTAATTGTCATCACTAATAGTATTTCATGGATATATTTATATAGAATTTCAAGGCATCATTATAAATGATATTTCATAAATATATCTTACATAACCTCTCTTTTACAATGGTGTTTAAAGGTACAATAATGAGATTAAAGACTATGACCATTTTTTGTCTTTATAAAAGAGATGTTAATCTTTCATTATAAATCCAGGATAACTTATTAATACCTTACCCAACTATGCAGGTATATCAATATATACTTGTATTAATAATTTAGTGCCTTTCAAAGGAGTGTATATAGACTTACCAAATATTAATAAAACCCTTAATATTTGCCCAAATATTTATAACTAGAAAACATTATCCTCAATAATCCTTCATAAATACTTTCAAACTATATAAGCATATACTTATATCTTTCCATTTCAAGGTATTAGGGTATATGTATATTTACCAATTATTATTATAACTAATAATAATTATTAAAATATCTTGTCTTATGTTAAATAATCGGTAGTGGGTTTCTATGAAGAAAACCCTAATGTCCTCTGTCGTGACTAGGATGTCAAGGACATCCATAGGAGTTTAATAGTTTTACTTAATAGCTTTTAACATAGATTAACCTAGTGCTAAACTTTAGGTCTTAGGAGACACTTACTACCCCTCGACAGTTACAGGTAACCTTGACCGGCCCTCTATAAGACTAACCAATAACAAAAGAGAAGTAACCTTCGATGAACTCAAATGTTCACTCAAATGCTTGTGGCACTATGACAACATCTGTCATCAAACCATGGCTTCCAAGCCATTTCACCTCCTCCGCCTTAGAGGATTCATGCCCTCTACAGTGGGTCACAAAAGGACTTAGTCTCCTAACTCAGGTACTCCCAAATACCACTAGGACATAAATCACTTAGCTTACTGTCACATCCCCATTCTTGACCCTTATAATATTTGGGCTATAATGTAAATATTGTATGCATATTTTGTATGATTCCTAGTGTGAAGCTCAAGGCCAAGGCCCCACTAGTGAACGCTCGATCTTGATGAGGAAAGTATGTTGGTATTATTTAACCCATGTGCTAGCGAGCCATCGGAATTGTAAATATGCATCTTAATATAAATTCCCACAACTAACTATGCAATGCAACAAGAGATTTGGGCATGATATTGCAAGGAATTGGGAGGAGGATATTCAAACCCTTGAGCCAATTGAGTCAAGCCAAGTGTCAATGAGAGAACCCATGAACCATCAACTACCCATGTTGATTTTTATGCCCAATCATTCATTTCTCCCAAGAGTTGGGTGAAGTAGTTAATGCCTTGGGGATTGGAGAGGTATGGCTGTCCAAATTCGAGTATGGGCAAGCCACCCTCATGGAAAAACATGTTCCTCCTTCTTGGGCAAGAAAACACCCATGAATTTCCTTCCCAAGCCATTATTCATGGTCAGACTTCACCCTCTCACGTTTTTAGAGCTTGTTGGGCATTTTTTGAAGCCTGCTGGGCGTTTTTGGCTTGTTGGGTGTTTTATTTTGAAGCTTGTTGGGCATTTTTTAAGCTTGCTGGGTGTTTTTGGAGCTTGCTGGGTATTTTTGGCTTGCTGGGAACTCGTTTTTGGTTAGCACAGTGGCTGGGAGAAGAGAACCACGAATTGGGGGTTTAATGGAGGTCGTTTTTGCTCCTAGGTTATCCCCAAACATTTTCTGAAAACAAAATTTCCTTTCCAGGGTTGTTTTCCCCATTTCTCACTTCGTTTTTGGGTTGCCCATGTTTTCCATCCATACCCAACACTTGGGGTTTTGCTGTTATGTGTACCCATGCCCAGTTTATGATTTTTTTGTGTGTGAGGGAGATTGTTGGGGTTGAATTGGGTCTCCATGGCTTTGGCTTGAGCTTAAATGCAAGTATCTAGTGATGAGGAGGGTTCAGTATTAGCCTGATAAACCAAGCTATGGACTGGCTTGGCTTAGCTGAAATGATGTTTTGGTTGTGTATGAGTTGGATGTCCCATTTTTCCTTGTAGATATTATGCCCAGCTCGGGGGTGGTCTCTGAGTGCTGAAATAATACAGGCTAGGCAGAGACCTACGGTTGGGAGGAATGTTGCAGCAACATAGCTAGTTGTTGGGGACAACATTACACTGAGATAAGTATATTCTCCATGTGTATTTTACTTCTGCAATGTATTTAATTTGTTGGCTATGTTAAATTGAATGGCATCATGTAATATGTGATGAGGTTTTCATTCCGCTGTGCATGTTTAATTGAATTAGATCTGCACACATGTATTCCTTTGCTTTAAAATCTAATGTAGGGGCTGAGTTTATGTAAAAGCCCCAGATCTTGGTATCATATGCCTTTCATTGAATTGGTTAGACGAAGGGTATGTGACACTTACAAGGTTTACTGGTGGGTCCTTGGCCTTGAGCTCCTCACGAGCAAGCAAGTACAATATCATTTACATAATTACAATTACTTTTACAAAAATAATAATAATTAGGGTCAAAATTGTAGGGATGTTACATACCTAGACAAGTTCGTTCTAGTCTTCATCAACAACATTCTGATATACTCCAAGAATGAAGAAGAACATGAAGAACATCTCCTGATAGTATTACGAATACTGCGAGAACATCAATTATACACTAAGTTTAGCAAGTGTGATTTCTACAAACCCGAGATACAGTACTTAGGGCACATCATTTCAAAGAAAGGGATAGCAGTCGACACCGAGAAGATTAAAGCCATAGAGGAATGGCCTAACCCCACATGCGTAACTGACATAAGATCATTCCTAGGGTTGGCTGGGTACTATCGGAAGTTCATTGAGAAATTCTCCCGCATTTCTTGTCCTATGACAACCTTGCAGAAAACGACCACCAAATTTCTTTGGACGACAAAATGCGAAGAAAGTTTCAAAACTTTAAATCAAATTTTGACTAGTGCACCCATCCTATAGATTTCCGACCCCGATGGGGACTTCGTAGTTTACATAGATGCAAGCAAGGAAGGGCTCTGTGGAGTCCTTATGTAAAACAACTTCGCTATCTATTACGAGTCAAGGAAGTTAAAGGAACATGAACAGAACTACCCCACCCATGATCTTGAACTAGCCGCCATGAAATGTGGAGGCACTATCTTATGGGAAAGAAGTTCCTATTAAAGATGGACGACATGAGCCTAAAGTACTTATTTGACCAACCGGACCTAAACGCCAGACAGGCCAGGTGACTAGACTTCCTTAGTGAGTACCACTTCGAACTAAAACACATAAAGGGAAAGGAGCACAATATCGCCTACGCTTTAAGTCGACAGGCCCATATGATATATGAGGTGACTGTGAGTCAAACCGACTCATATTTAGACCACTTAAATAGAACGACATGTCAAAGTGACTGGTTCTATGTCGAGATCCTTAAGAAGATCCAAGAGGATAGGTTATTCCAACAAAAAAAGGAGTATAAAATAAATGAATCAGGACTACTGTGATCAAAAGAAAGACTTTATGTTCCAGAAAACAAACATTAGATCTAACATCCTCATAGAGTTCCATCAGAAACCCTATTCAGGGCATCCTAGATATCAAAAGATGATATTGGCAGTAAAGAAACACTTCTTTTGGCCTAAGTTTAAAGCCAAAATCGCCTTGTTCATCGCTAAATGTCAACAGTGCCAACTAGTCAAAGTGGAACACCAACACCCCTTCAATTTACTACAACCTTTACCCATTCCAAAGTGGAAGTGGGAGGTCATCAGCATGGACTTCATCACGGGTTTACCCAAAAGTAAGAGGCGGAATGACTCCATCTTTGTAGTAGTATACAAGTTATCCAAGGCAACACCTTTTATACCAGTAAAGTCTACCTACAAAGCCATTCACATCGCGGAGATCTTCTTGAAGGAGATATTTCGATTACATGGGATACCGAAGGCAATCATTTCTGATCGAGACACGAAGTTCACTAGCAACGTCTGGAGGGAATTGTTCTTCGGTTTGGAGACACAACTACAATTCAGTACCACGTACCATCCCCAAACCGGCAGACAAATGGAACGAGTAAACCAAATCCTTGAGAATATGATAAGGATGTATGTCATGAACAACCCCACAGATGAGGGTTTTCCTACAACAACGGATACCAAACCTCTGCCAAGATGACCCCCTTTGAGGTACTGTACAGAAGGAAGTGTCGGACACCTATGACTTGGGATAGTCCAGTAGATAGACTTATGCTAGGCCCCGATTTACTAAAAGTCTTGGAGTAGCTAGTCTCCAAGGTACAACAAAACTTGAAGGAGGCACAAGACCTCCAAAATAGTTATGCAGATACGAAAAGAAAAGACAAAGACTACTAGGTCGACGAACTTGTCTTCCTAAAAGTAAAGGAAAAAAGAAGCTCTTTGAGCTTAGGACGATGCGGGAAACTAGCCCCCTAGTTTTGTGGACCTTTTGAGATACTAGCCAAGAAGGGCCCAGTAGCATATGAGTTAGCCCTACCAGCTCATGTAAAATTTCATAACGTTTTTCATGCATCTTTATTAAATAAATATGTATACGATACTAAACATGTGATTGATTGGTCGTTATTATAGGTGGATCCCGGAGGGGAATTCATGTTGGAACCGCTCCACATTCTGGACAAGAGACAGGTGCAACTTAGAAGGATGACTGTCACTCAGTTGAAAGTGCAATGGAGGCACTTCGGACCAAAGGAGGCTACTTGGGAGAAATGAGGCAACCATGAAATAGGCATACCCCGCCTTATTTCATGACTTTATTTCTAGTCTCTAGAACACCGGGACGGTGTTGTTATAAGCGGGGAGGGATGTAATATCCCGAATTTTGAATAACTATTTTCGATGTTATATATTGGGCTTAAAGCCCCAACACCTATGATTTGTTTTGATTATGGGGCATAAGCCCTAGTGCACATGATTCATTTCTTTTATAAATTTACATATTGGGGCGTGGACCCTGACTGATACATTATTGTTATATATTGGGAAAGAAATCCCTAATGGATTGATTATGTTTTGTTATGTGAATTGGGTACAAACCCTAATATTCTCACATGGCCTTTTGTTACATCCTGTGGAGAGTTATGATTCACATGATTGATCTATTTAGTGTGTTGAGTGTGGACTCAGGAACACACGAATTACCTACGTACTGGGAATAAGCCTCGATGTACCTAGAGGACTTTATTACGTACTGGGCGAAAGCCCCGATGTACATAGAGTGTTGGGCATAAGCCCTCGACCACTTCAAGCTTGATAATGAATACCAGATCCAAGGCCATTTGTACATTCTAGATGTGCTTCACAACCACATTCTAGCACTAGTGTCTAGCAGGACGCTCTGGAATTGCACTAGCTTAATGCCCATGTGAGAGTGTTGAGTTAAAGCTTTGAAGAGCACTCGGGGTTACTGAATCTTAAAAGTGTTGAGTCGAGAAGACTCTGAATAGCACTTCTATGCATCCAATTTATTTAAATTGGTTAAATGAATAATTTTCTATCTATCATCAAGTACTGCGGGAACTACCATTTTAAACGAGGGAATCCAACATGCAAGAGAGAGGCCTAGAAGTACCTAACCAAGCCAACTATCCAATCCTACCAAAAGAACCGTCCAACAAGTTGGACCTTGTACTTAATGTTTAAAAGAAGTATTATGGTATATACATCAATAAATCAAAGAAAATTACCATAACTAAACTATTGAATAATTAAATTTAATTATTCTTATGTCAATAACATGCATAAAGGATATGCATAAAATAGCTCTCCAAGTTCATATGATTATTAATAGTATTAATAATAATATTATTATTACTTTCTTAAAAGAAAAAACCTTTCTTAGATATATATATATATATTGCATAGAGGTTATGCATAAAAGGACTCTCACATTATTATATTATTAATATTGCTAATAGTATTATTATTTGTATTGTTAAATTTAATAATAATATATAACTATTATTATTATTATTACTATTATTAATGAAATAACTTAAGTTACATCTAATTAACATAGTAAAAATCCTAGATAAACTAGGAGTAAATAATTAGTGAAATATCTTTTAAAGATATTACAATTCAAATTAAATTAAAGTATTATTATTTCAACAGCTAATCTGTCCAAACAGAATTCACCTATAAAAAGAGGGTATCTTTCCCATTATCATTTTCTTATGGTAATAGAAGAGAATTTCTGCATAATTGTAACAGCTTACCATACATTATATATATGATCAGCAAGCTACCTTAGGGTCTCTACTTCTCTTGTTGCATGTTGGAAACAACTCGGGAGGATCCAAATAGGGCGAGGAATGGTCCAAGGGTCATGGTTGGGAGGAGCATGGTAGCCCCAAAGTTATCCAGTTAAAGAATATCCTACAAGTCAGCTAGATTTATCCAGTGATTTCCATTAAGTAATGTTTGGGTGTGCAAGTCCTACAAAGAAGGATTGAGTTGCAAGAACTAGATATGAACTAAGATTTTCCATAGAGTTAATTAAAATATAGGAATTTAAGATAGGTTTTATTTTGAAGCCAAATATGTTTTATGAACTTGATGATATTATTTCCTTTATGGCATAGAGCAAGGGCCAATTGGCATGGGCTCTCCGATTTACATTCCAAGACCAGGGTTTAAATTATTACCTCTGTAATCATTTTAAAGTATTTCTACCCTAATATTTCAAAGGTCTAGGAGGGCTAGCTTTGCTAGCCTCTGCTAGACAACATTCTTTTTCCAATTAAAGTTTTAGAATTAAACTTAAATTGAAATCGCATTTTCTTCTAAATGCTTAATTACTGTACTTTCCATTTATTTTTGCACTTGCATTTTAAACTAGGATTTACTTATTTTATTTTCTTGGAAACCAAACTTATGCAAATTCGAATGGACAAACTGAAACTACAAGACAGTAATCATACAGATCATCTTCTTGGAACCAAACGAAAGCAAGTAATAGCAAAACGCAGGATCAGGTATTGAGACCCTCTGCCAAACCTTTAAACATAAAATCGTAGACATAGGTTTGGGGGCTTTTTACAAACAAATCATGGGTTTCTTTCCAGGTCAAACCGAAATTCTTTTTCATCATAGACTAACGTTTTCCTTATCTGGACCAATAGAGACAACGCAGGTCCAAGTTTCGATCCTACTCAACGCCCATATCACTAACGTGATTGTTGAAGTTAACCAAACCATCAACCTAGAAGGAACCATCTATTGTACATTAAACTCTCCCAGGTCAAACAACTATCAACATGTTTATTTTGATTTAGAAACCTTCAGTATTTTCCGACTTTACAGTTAGCATACAAGATAACTAAGCAATCAACTCAGTAAAGAGAGCAACGCAAGGTAGGGCATCGAGACTCCTTAACAAACACGACTTCAGGCCTAGGGTTTAGTATTTTTCCGCAACAGTTTTAACAACATAGACTCCGACGAAAACCCAAACCCCTTAGTATTCATCTTGTTCTTTTATTCTTCATAATCATTCATTTTGTTCGGGAGTCGCGACTCCTCAGGGTCAAACCTTGTATCATGGATTTTCTTTAAATACAACAATTACAGAAACTTCCCTCCAAGGGCTTAGACATACCTTAATTCATCAACTAAAACAATAAACAAATACATTACAGGAGTAAGATGTTTCCATTTAACTATAGTTTCCTCAGATCGAAAACAGTTTCTCCTTTAAAACTAAAATTTGTTTAAAAGAGATTGATAAACCCTTGCCCAACAGTAAAACTTTCACACATTCATACCCAATCGAAACAGTGACCAAAACTTAATGTTTTCATGTAGCAAATTAAAATGCAGTTAAAATATCAGACTGAATTTGGTAATAGAAAAACGAAACAAGCACATCAGGAAACCAACAAAACAATAACCCTGTTCAGCACTATCCGTAACAGTATTAATACCAAAACGAAAAACTACTCAGCATTTCAAAACCAGACGAGGTTCATTATTTGTCCAACAGATGTAACATTTATTACAAGTCGTGACAGCCTTAAAAAGCCTCAATATAAACCTTCAAGAGTTATACAAACCCCGATAGTGCTGTAAAACAATAGACCAGCACCTCCCTTTCACCAAAAGATGCCATTAAGGCTATCACTCAGCCAATGCTGAGGTTTACATCATAGTACATGTACAGGGCGTAGCCAATCCTCTCTTCTACAAACAAACAAAACCAAAACCCCAACGAAGTTGGCAGGACTCGAACCCAACAACATTACGATTTGGAAGGAAAGGGGATGGTAACGAAGAGCTCAGACTTAACCCTCTTAGCACAGCCACGAATTTTCAAGGTTGTCCGAGTTACTACCTCCAGTATCTCCCTGCCATTACAAACCAAGCTAAGTTAGCATTTTAGCATGACCTGTGATGAAAGAATCAAGAAACCTGTAAGTAAAGAGTCGGCCATTGAAGACTTACCCCAACGAAACGAGAAGTAGCATTTGGATGTAGAACCAGGTTCACTGTAAAATGCCACCCAAGTGTGGAGAACCAAGTTCTACTTCTCCCTCTCAACAAACTGGATAACGAAGGGCAGAGTACGTTGATGAGATCGAAAACCCGAGGGCTTAGTTTCCAATACACCAGCTGGATGCCATCCATAAGAGAGTTGTATTGCTCCATTAAATTCTTCACCAAACGCCTTCAAGACTCGTTTTGCAACCCACTCCCTATAGTGGAGAGTCGTTGCGTTCAAATTTGAACCCTTCCTGGCCCTTCCAAAGGGTTCTAGCCCTTCCTAGAAGTGTAAAGTTAAAATTGCCCTTCAAAAAAAATTTAAAATCTGAATTTTACCCTTCCAATTGGAAGGACATAATTTATATCAACATTTCAAAAGAAGGGCAACATTTGAAATTACCCATCCATACAAATTTCAATTTCTATGTTGAAATACCTATGCTATAAAATTCGACTCGTCAGTCAAAATATTGGAAATATCATAAATTATAATCATTCACTCACTCATGTCATGCACTCACTGCTTAGCTTTGCAAGGTGACGAGTGATGACTGGCGACGACGAGGTACTAGCCACTGAGATTTGAATTTGAATCCAGAGTCACTTCGGGCTGAGATCTAAGGTGTGACAATGTGTTAATGACTATGGCTGTAACAATAGAGAACCACTACTAGGCCCAAAACAAGGCCGAAACATTGTGCCTACTACCTCTGTGAACCTGGCTACCAATGTCCACTCGTCTTTCATCAAAATGAAATTTAAATTGCCGCTTTGATGAGTCCTCCTGTACAAGACTTCATTTATTGCATGAATGTCACAAACTCTCGACAACTTTAAAGAACACTCAATGACATGCAACTACAAATAATGGCATGCACCTACAACCACAAACCAAGCAGAGGTTGATTTATGCATTTGATATAGAGAGGTGGCACTAGGAACACAATATGGAGAAACAATGAGTTAGAAAAAACATTTTGACCAAAGTACCACAATGGTTATTAATAAAATTTAAAAAAAAAAAATTGGCTCAGGAATTGTCTTCAATTTAATGGGTGGCATGATCATGATTATGTAATCTCCCTCTGTCCTTCCAAACATATGTGGTTTCTCACCATGTTTCTCTTCGACACTCGCCACCAAAATACGTATAAAAATTACATGTCTTTACATCCTCTTCGCTTTAAATCCTCATCGCATAGTCATGACTAAGGATTATTATGCATGCAAATCCTCACCTTATAATATCAATTGGTTCAAGGCGTAGAGACAACCATAAATGATCAAATGTGTCAAGACGCAAAGAGTAAGAGACAACCATAAGTAAGTCTTATATTAAATTTACCATATAAGTCTTTAATTGGCACTATCATCTCAGATTTGACATGTTGGATTGTTGTGATCTTCTTATCACTCCTTACCAATGTGATTGTAAGGCTTCTTTGATGGCGAAGTCCATAATTTTAAGTCTTCTTCCTAATTCTCATGCCTTTTGGTAAGACAATAAGGAGGGCATTGGCCCACAATAGAATGGAAAACAGTTTTGACATAGAGGTAGATACATTAATTCTTTCCTTAAATAACTTAAATTCCATGCTAGTGACTATGAATTCACTGAATCGTGGATTGGTAAAAAACACATCAAATTTTAGAGCCTTGAGCTCTTAATTACTCATTTATCTAGAATTTTTGCAAATCGAGCCATTAACAAACTTCTTTTGTTGTTATGGTTCAATTTAAAAGGTAGATTGTCGAGACTCAAATATGCAGCGAGTCACAAGGCTCCGGTTGACTTAGGATTGATTCCATTTCCCCTCCATCCCATACCTGTATGTTGTCGCGACAAGTGTTGAACAACAAAATTTGATGCCGAGGCCCTTATGATGCTAGTGTTGCTAACTTGCTTGGTATGGAGGATTTTTTTTAATGTTTTTTTGAGCTATGTATTAATTTTTCTTAGGTGCCTAATGTCCATCATTCTTACATCTCTCAAGCTTCAGGATGGTTTCCGTCTCTCCGGTTTGAATTAAGGTTTTGGTTGGTTTTATATGTATATTATGGTTGTAGGTTTATTATAGCCTCATTTTGCTTAGTGGTTTCTTTTTGTACATAGTTAACAGTAAGTAATTTTCTCATGCTTTTAGTTTTATTTTAAGACTATATCTAGTTACAACGTCTTGCAGTGTGCATAAGATCATGCAGATGCCCCAATATGGTTATTGCATAGTCTAAGTAGTTTTTCCGTATAAATACAACAAAATAGTTGTTATTTTAATGAACTATAAAATTAATGTTACATATATGTCAAATCAATGTGTTCAAATTCGGTTTTATTGAAAAGATATCATTTTATCATGTAGATATTCAAGGAGTGTTCAATTGTTTAAGATTGTAAAAATTTGGATGGGCAATATTTGTTTTTTGCATTTTTTTGAGAGAGGGGTTTAGTTAATTTACACTTGCCAATTGAAGTACAATTATTTAAATTACCATTCATCTTTGAAGAGCTCCAAGAACAAATTCCCTTCCAATAAAAATTAAGATCCACCCTTCAAATTTGATCATTGGTCGTTGTATTAATACAAGGTATTTCAAAGGTATGTTTTCAAGGCCATAGGATAACCATGGATGGGTTCTTTTACATGGCATTAAGTTAATAAAAGACCTTTCCCTTGGCATAGTGGAACCCTTTAGACTTTCCCTTTTTAAACCCTTCCTCAACCATAAACAAATCGAACCATAGAGTATAGTATAGTTAATGAAGTAGAAGCAGTGACCCTGTAAATAAATAACCTACAAAAGCACCATAAGAAGGAAAGTAGACTTTAGCAGAAATCTAAGTGAGTTGGTCTGTAGGACGTCAAATCCTTCTCTGGTAAACCATAAAGTTCCTAAAAAGAAATTGCAGTCCCCCTTCATCACCAACACAATTTGGGCGTAAAGTCAACAACACATAGACCTCAAGTTATAAATGGAGAAACATCTTAACTAGACACACATCTTAACTAGACACATGTTAATATTAACTTATAGTAAGGCTTGATTCTAAATGAAGTCTAATTAAATCTGATGTAGATTAACCAAAACAGTCTTTCATTATTTCTATGCTTCCGCAAAGAATTTTAGTGAGACCTTTATTTTAAAACCCGAGTACTGAAGTTAATTTAATAAATATGTTCCGAACTATAGATAAATAGTCATAAGCAATTTTTTTTTTTTTTACATTGTAGGGACATTACAGTCCAATAGATAATAAGCAATAAAATATATCATGTCCAAATTGTAGATATGTCTAATCAAAATATGGGGTATTACAGTTTCCTTTCTTTGCATGCTCACAATGTTTCCCATTAAATGGAAGGTGAAAGTATTTCTCCATTTGGCAAAGAATTTAAGAACATTCTTTTTCACATGACTTTGTGTGAAAGTGTTTATAGTCTATTTAAATTTTTTCCAATTACAATGAAGTACAATAATCATTTTTTGATTAATCATCACTGCAATAAAAAGGTGATAAAAAATTTCTTTCCAAATTTTGTAAAGATAGAAGAAAATAGTAATTTAAATTATTTTTAGATGAAAAGATAATGTAATTGGGTATTGAGTTAATGAATTTATTTTTAAATATAGGTGTACATATTTTGGATTTGCTATATGCCCAATGTATAAATGCTTACACTCCATAATTGTATGGTTTCCAAGGAGAAGGAAATTGATAATAAGAGTTCCTCTCACTAAATGTGTGTTAAAGCTTAGGGCATTTTAAATTTAACCGAAAACAATGGGTAAATGAACCACTTTGCATCCCAAATATGTAGTATTGTGTTTTTATTAGATAAAGGGCTAACATAAAATTAAAATTCCTTTGGCTTTGCATGAGTAGTTCTAGGTCAATAAACCTGATTCTCTATATTTCCTTGGAAACAAGTCACATTTTATTTGGTTTTGCATGAGTAGTTCTAGGTCAATAAACCTGATTCTCTATATTTCCTTGGAAACAAGTCACATTTTATTATAATCTTTAGGTGCTAGTCGCACTTAGAACACTTTCACTTACATACTTCTCTTACAGTTTAAACTGCTTTCAAAACTGAAATTTGCAAAAATTCTTCATGTGCTAATCGCACATAGATCATTTTCTTTGGCATATAGAAATATAGATTGGAAATAAGTGAATTAAAACATAACAAAATATATTTCAAATCTATTCGCGAAACTCTATGAATGTTTATCCATTCTTTCTTAGTATTAATTGTCAGTTATTTCTAGTTGAATGTCACCTATCAATGTCTTTGAGCATTCAAGTTGTAGGCTCATTTGAAATTATATTAATTATGTTTTATTAAGTTGTTTAAGACAGATTAAAAAAAATAAATGGTATATTGTAACTGTAGATGAGATTATGGACGCATAAGGCAGAGTTATGAGAAATAAATATTCGAGGAAACCAGAGATGTGTCTCGTGTGCACATTCTAAAAATGAGATTCGTATAAATATATATACTTCAATTTTCATGTAGATGAACCTATTTTCAACGTGATTACATCATTTAAAAAAAGTATTACTTTTCCAAACTAATCATTTTATAATTGGGAAGTATATGTCTCAAAAGGAAATGAACATTTGATTGGATTATAATGAAACCTTTGAATATAATTTGGGTTTCTTTCGAACAGCCTTTGATAGGAATATTAATTAAGAACAAAATTCTACAATCGTCAACATAAGATCTTTTATTTAGAGATTTAAAATCATTTTTCCTAAATTCCATATATAATATAAGATTGTAAAATATTTATTTTAACACTGCTTTGAGTAAGTTCTAAATAGTAAAGAAATAATGTGAAAGCTCATTGAGAAATAAATAAATATATTGTGTGTATGGCTTCCATGCATCTTGGCCATGTGGCATCGCTGATATAAGACAATGTGACAAGTGACATCAAAATTAATGAGTCGTAAGATATGTCAACCCACATTCATGCCCACAAACCTAGACAACATTGACCACACGTTCAATACAATGCAAAAGGGAATAAGTGCATGGAGAGATAGCCGCTTCCTCGTCCAATAATTGACAAGGACGTGTTATGCTCATACACCATAGAGAAGAAACATGGATATATGTATCCATTGGAAGAAGAGATTAAACCCTTTGTGTGGAGGAGGTAAGTAATGAATGGATTTATAACCGATTAAACCCTATCCTAGTTGTTGAATCAAGAAACCCTCGTAAATATACTGATGTGCAATCGATTCAAGAGAGTAATGATGGTAATAGTGGAATTTGGAAGGATATCAAATCATTACTAGTTATAAATGCAACACTCTCTTTCACGTACCTTGCAAATCTCTCCAAATTAGCAGGAGGAGAGGACAAAAGATGATTAACTAACACCACTTCAATCTTTATTTTGTTTCCACAGGTGCATTTCTACACTACTTAGGCACTAATTTGGGGCTTTATGTAACATTTTCTAGCGATGGGGCATGCATAGCAGGAGAGAGGATTGAAAGAATACTATAGCATGAGAGTGAGAATTTGAAGGCTTTGGAGTCATAAGTTTGTTCAAGAATGACCATAATTGGATTGGCTCTTTGAATGAAGTATATTTTGACCTTATTACAAGGTATGCGATTTATTTTGTTTATAGTAGTGGGAAATATATTTGATTTTAAGGATTGGCCTCCTATTTTGAAATCTTATCTCCCCAGTAGATTCAATAGTAGACGAAACTCAAATACTTGGGTGTTTTCCCAAATCGCAGTATTGATGACGACATTTTTCCTTTGTAGTAAATATATATGCCACGTAAATCATAGGAGCTCTAAATCCTAACATCAATACAATGGACTAGATCATGACAACTATGCTTGGCTCTATCTATCTCAAGTTTGATGGAAACCATTTTGAGCTTTGACATTTCCTTGATAGGAAGGTGTGCATTGTTTCCTATATTAGACATATTGTTCTTAGGGTTTTTTTTATCTAGATCTCTAGTAGTAATGCCATACAATTATGCAATAAAGCATATTAAAACAAACGGTAGTGAGCTACACTTAATTTTATTTATCATCTCTAGAGATTCAATACATTTAAGCCCTAGTAGCGGAAATATCACTTTCATATGAAAGATAGGGGTAAGGCATCACCTCTTAGCTCTTATCTAATACTCAAAGAACAAGGATTTTTTAACTTAAGATATAAGCCTTCTTATACAATTTTTACACAATTCTAGCATAAAAAAGAGTTTAGTTTAAGACACTATGTTGATGAGTCAAAATGACCACACTAAAAGTAAGGGAAAACACCTGATCGCATGTTCCAAGTTAGACTCGATCATATTTGGAATGACATGTTTTACTGGTATAAGGGCCTAGTTACTACAATGGTATTGATTTTAACTTATATAATTTTTATTTGTTTTTTATTTTTATTTTAGGATTATGCGAAGAAATGAAATTACTCTATTCTATTGATAAAAAACTAAAACTATCCGAAATGGGAGCAAGCTTAAAATCCGATCGGACATAAAAAAGAAAGATAATACTACTAAAATGAAGAAATAATTCCTTCATCATAGCAACAGGTTGGAACACCAATAAACAAAACAATTTAATAAATAATTATTATTTTGAATCTATTCCCATTTTCTGCACATCCAATTAATGAGTGAAGGGTAAATTGTAGAATGAAATACAAATCCCAAAGTACTAGAGAATAACTCAGTAATATTTGTATCCAAAGTATATGAAATTTACCAGTAAATTAATCATAGAAACATCATACATATCCCTACAACTTAAATACTTTACTAAAATATTGGATCATACATTTTCATACATATAAATAAAAACTTTTTTCTATCATATAAATTAAAACGCATAATCTTTATATCAGGAGGAATTACATATCAATCCAAACCATCATGTTTTCGAATGTGTATCCAGCAACTACATTGGAAACCACTTCTTCATTCAATTTATGATAGTAATGTACAAAGTAAAAGAAAAAGGGTTTCCCACCACTAGTCCCCCTTTCAACTTCGTGACATTTCACATTTATAGCCCAAGGCTTGGGGACAACTGAATTTGTTCAATAACTATATGTTGGGCATGGCTCAAGAAGAGGAATTTAAGAAGGAAAGTATAGTTAGGCGAGGCCTAACATTGACCATTTTTGGGAGAAAGGCATCTCCACAAATCCCGGGCAGAGGGTATGGAGCGAAGTTCAGTTTGAAGAAACAAACCTGTTTCCTTAATAAAGACAAAGTACTAAGGACAACCAAAGGTGGTTGTCACAGTTAAGGGATAAGCAACGGATTGAATGCTACACGACATGAAATTAAGAAGGAGAATGGTGTAAAGGGCATGCCATTACATAATTTGAAGGTGCGCTGTCAGAAAAAGTGGAAGATTCAAAGGAAGTCGAGCCAAAGGGACAATTGAGTTAAAGCTTAGTATGGTCTACAGGAGAACCACATGGTTTTGGGGTTTTGGGTACTATGGGGGTTGTCCCATAGTTATTGTAGTATGTGACCTTCGGGAACACCTATATATAAGGGTATTTTTGTATGAGGAAGGGTTATCTAGAGAGGAGAGAAGTGAGTGTTTTGATTGTAATATAAGAATAGTGATCAGAGAAAGAACGTAGTCTACAACTGAGTCTGTAGAGATCTATTTGTAGAGAAGAGTCTGCAGCTAAGTACGCACACTGGAACTGTTACCCTTGCAAGATAATAGAAGAACAGTTCTTGTGCACGTAGCTCCCTCCTGGGGTGAACCATGTAGATCAATGTGTTTATGTATATTAATTTATGATGTGCTTATGTATACAAATTTATGGTGAGTTTATGTATTTGCTTTCATATGTATGTGAATGGTAATTTTATGCTGATTAAATGGAATACATGAGAATGAATGCTCTGGAGGAACAGTTAGAATGATGAATGAGTAGGTAACTGGTGAATACAATAGAGATTTAGCATAGTTCTGTACATTGTTGATTAGCTGGGAAGTGTGAAGTAACATGTTCATTCTATTTTGTTAGTCGATGTTAGATAGGTCTTTTAGCAAGGTTGTTCACCACATCTGCACATCACCATGGTTACAAAAAGTTGATTCTATGACCCCCCATATTCACTTTGGGTGAGAATTCATCGTGTTTACAGGGTGATGCCGAAAGGGCCAGTGAAAGGGGTTTTGTTGTTGCTGCATTAACTTCGCCGAACCCGGGTCTACCCAAGGCAGCCAACAAATGGTTATTTTCCGACTTTGGACTGACATTCCGGTAATGTGTCATGTTGATGTGGAATCCATAGAAGAGTGAAATAGAGAATTGGGTGAGTTAGAAAAAACACGAGTTTGCGAAGAAAGAAAACAGACATCCTCAGCTTACTACAAATAGTGGCTACAGAGATACATATTTACTGAGTTGCATGAAGTTTTCTTCACATCTTTTGCTAACGAGTTACATGAGTGGATATCTAGGATAGCATAAATAAATAACTATTTTCAGGGTGGATAACCTACAGTTTGGAATCCAGAGTTGATTCAGAGACTTAAAGGGATTAATAACCAGATTTCATATCAGTAGACTTTTGGCTGGATAGCTTGTTAGAAGGCTATATTACAGAGTTTGTTGTGAACACCTTGAAGTCCTACAATGTAGCTAAAAGATTCTTTTTTCAAGGGATTTAGAGGTAAGTACTTGAAAAACCTGAGTTTATGCATTAAAATGCTATTAGATGAAAAGGGTGTGTTAAGAATGCAGTCAGATTCCTAGGGTTTGAGTCTGTAATGTTAAAAAAAACAGATAGTGACATAGACGAAGACATTGGCATTTTACACAGTGGAAAAAGATATAAAATTAACACTAAAAATAAGTCTCGTGAAGTTGAGCCCCGCACATTCCTAGAAACTGAGTTAGAAAGTGATAGAAACTCGTCTCAAATTGATTCTGATAGTGAGACAGAACCTAGATATATTGGTTATCATCCTATTACTCCACATAAACCTATAGTTGTTGAAAGAAATATTACTAGTTCGCAGAACACTAGTACCAGTAATTTTGTATGAACAAGTACAAAGAATCAATAGAGTGGCGGTGGACCTCCACCATTTCACTCCATAGGTAGTGCTGTAGTGTTTCAGAACCCTACACCTCGTATAAGAAGGACGGTAGATGATATAAAGCTACCTGTTTTTAAAGGAACTGGTCTAGAAGATCCATAGCAACATTGGGTTCTCTGCGATGTTGTCTAGAATGTTAAACAAGTACAATATGATGATATAAAAAGAACCCAACTAGTCACTACAGTCAGAGATAGATCTTTAACGTGGTTCTTGAAATATTTTGTTGGACAGAACAGAACACTAGTTGATATCAGAGCTACGTTGATTAGAGAATTCAAGAAGCCTAAATCATAGTCTCAATGCATTGCACAGTTGCAAGAGATAAAACAAAAACCTAATGAGACTATGTGGGAATTTGATAAGAAGTTCAAATCCTTTTGGGATCAAGTTAGCTTTGACATTTCACCGCAACAACACCAAGAGTGGTTTATAGCTGCGTTGTTTCCCCACATTAGATTACTAGAGATGCAACAGAAGGTTGCTTCGCAAACAAAAGCATTGGAAATTGTGATGAAGCTAGAAGCTTCTCCTATAGGAGAAACTAGCGTAGGTATGGCATAAATACATACACAACTAGTGAACCTAACATTACGCCTACGGGATATACAAAAAGGAAAAGAAGTAAGAGAAGAGGTTTGGTTTACTAAATGTAAAGGAGAAGGACATTCCAAGGAACATTTCCCTGTATTTAGAGATTACCTCACTAGTGGGGAACCAAACCCATTCAATCAACCTCAAGGACCATGGTGAAAGATTTTTCAATGTAGAGGACATCGACCAGAGGACTATTACCTACTCCAAAAGTATGTACAGACACCAAAAAACCTATACTACACATTTTTTAAGTCAGTTGGCCATGATGACACCAACTGTAGAGCATATGACCTCATGATAGAAAGAAAGCACAATGTCTAAAGAGTCCATGGAGAAATGCAAAACAAAAATAAAAATGCACAATATGATCAGGGTAAATACAGAGGTAGAGGTCATATTATCTATTATAATTGTGTTCAACCTGGACATTTGGCAAGGGATTTTAAGAACCCTTTCATTACTTGTAAGTATTGTAAATCTTATGACCATATAATTGAAGCATGTCCCATTTTTCTAAGAAAAATGCAAGAAAAGGGACCATAAGGACAGAACTAGAATATTCAGATGATCGCAACTGAGAGAAGGAACGAAGATAGCAACATCCATGTTGTGATGCGAAGTGGATATTCGATAGGAGATGATAGGACAAATGAAGCTTCGACTTCTAATAATCACATAAACAAACCAAAGACTACCGATGGGCCGTCGGTGAGAAAAATAGTTGGAAATATACCTTCCTTCAACCCTAACCGAGAAAAATAAGTATTCATGGGAGCAAGAAAAGAATTCCAGGACTTGGGAGCTTCGACTACAAGGATCCCTTTGCGAAGCGATCAAACACCTATACTAGATATGTCATTCTTTTATGATGGGTCGCAAGCTTTGGAAGAACAGACAAGTCCTGTAATAGAGTTTATGAAAAGTTGCATAAATATGATAAGGCATGAACACGCCTCTGGGGAACTACATAAAGTGATGGGATACTACGAGTAGCGTAGTACAATAAACAATGCACATAGAGAAATCGATCACATCAAGAACCATAAAAGGATAGGAATATGAATGAGGTTAAGTGCGTAGATTTGAGACTTTGAAATGAACCAAGTCATCCTCGATCTGGGTTCAAAGGTGAACATACTGAAAAAACAAACATGGGAGTCGATGGGGAAGCCAAAGTTATGTTTCTCTCCTATACATTTCAGATTATCTAACCAGTAGAAGGATATACCTTTTGGGAGGCTATCAGGTGTTCTTGTTGACATTGATGGAGTGCAAATTACAATAGACTTTGAGGTAATTGAGATCATAGAGGACAGTAATCCTTATAATGTACTATTAGGGATTGACTAGGCATTTGATAACCTCACAATTATCAACTTGAAGAAAAAACATATGATATTTGAAGGATGGGATATCGGGGTTATTGCACCCCTGGATCCTTCACAAGGAACGAGCTATGTTGAGCCAATAGGAGAAGAATACAGAGCTCAAGAGGTAGATAACATCTACAATATGATAGTTAATCAAGAGGATTACATTAATCCTATAGAAGATGGAACGTTGAGCTAGAGATGTGACATTTCCTGCGTACCAGATTCAGACATGGGACTAGAGAACTAAAAGAGTAGAATGCATGAAGTATCATCTAGACGATGTGCGAGGATGACAAAGTCACTTCACGTGATTGGAATAGAACTAAGTCCAATTCCTACTTATGATTGTTTGAGTAGTATACACGCATTCTTTCATGAATATCTAGCATCAGTTTCAAATGAACATAGGCTATCAGCTCTAGAGATAGCATTGCAAGCTACACCTGCTAGGTGGTGGGCTGTGCACAAGGACAATTTGAGCACATGGGGAGAATGTAAGCACTTAATGGAATTTAGATTTGCTGAACAAATTGAGAATGTACAAGGAAAGTACAATGGACATATTTATCCTAGAGATCATATAGAATCGTGCTTGAACGCATGGATTCATCTACCAAAGATAGAGTGGGTCCATATGTTTGTGCACACATTGAATCCAATAGAAAAGAACTAGTATGTAGAAACAGAACTTCGACACGGTACAATAGATTGGTACATGATGATAAAGAACTTTCAACTAACTTTGATTTTTGAGAATGACTGTCCAAGCATCAATGAGGATCTGCAGATCACTAAAAAGAATATATTTGAGGATGTCCTGTTGCCTCTGTATAATCAACCAGATTGGGAAATACAGTTGGAACATGCCCTTGAATTTTATAATTTTACAGTGGATGAATATGAAAATGAAGACCATCGTGATGTGAATATACCAAAATATGAAAGAAAACATGATGTACAAGGACCTAATTTGGAAATTCCATATATGAGTACAACCCAATTAAGACTGGAAAGATCAATATTAGCATAGATGAAGAACCAAAGATCGCCTCTATTGGAGATTACTGGGATGGAGAAATAGTGGGACAGATCGCAAACCTACTGCATGAATATCAGGACTTGTTTCCTACCGTGTTTTCTGAAATGATATGCATTTTAGGTGACTTGGGAGTTATGAAAATACCTCTCAAGAATGATAAGAAGCATATCAAACAAAGTCATTATAGATTGAACCTAACATATAAAGAAAGAGTGAAAGCAGAAATTGATAAAATGCTGGAGGTAGGGATCATTGAACCAGTAGAAGAGTCACAATGGATAAGTCCCATGGTGATTGAAGACTAGAGATCTAAAGAAGAAATCAGAATTTGGGTAGATCTCAGAAAGTTGAATGATGCATCTCTGCATGACCCATTTCCTACTCCATTCACAGATGAAGTACTAGATAATGTAGGTGGACAGGAGGCATACTCTTTCACTGATTGATTTTTTGGCTACCATCAGATCAAAATTGTTGCGTAAGATAGACACGAGACTACATTTGCTACTAAATGGGTATCATTTCAGTACACTATTATGCCTTTTGGGTTGAAGAACACACCTGCTATCTTTTCAAGGGTGGTTGTAGCTGCATTTAAGGATTATATTCATAAATTCCTAGAGGTTCACTTTGATGACTTGACAGTATTTAGCCTTTTGAAGGACCATCATGCGAACTTAAGGATGATGCTAGAAAAGTGTAGACAGTATCAAAATTATCTGAACTTAAAGAAGTGTGTCTTTTGTGTTCCTTGTGGAATTTTCTGAGGACACATTGTATGCAAACAAGGATGGATGGTTGATCTAGCGAAGATGGTTATCATAGTAAATCTCCCACCACCTAATTTAGTTAAGCAGCTACGCACTACATTGGGACACACAAGATACTATAGAAAATTCATTAAGGGATATGCGCAGATAATTGTGCCTATGGAGAAACTATTGAAGAAAGAAGCGAAGTACGAGTCGATTGAAGATTTCCAAACAGGGTTGGATACACTGAAAGAGAAGATGGTCACAACACCTATTCTAGTCTTTCCTTACTAGAATAAGTCATTTCATGTACACATAGATGCTTCATCTATATCACTTGGCATTGTACTAGCACAACCTGGTGATGGAGGCATCGACCATCCAATTTCATTTTCTATTAGAAAGTTATGTTCGACAAAAAAGAATTAGACCACAATAGAGAGAGAAGGCTTAGCCATGGTGTACGCATTGCATAAATTCAGGCACTATTTTCTAGGTTCATACTTTTGCATGTTCACTGACCATTCAACTTTAAAGTACTTGGTCAATAAGCTAGTGTTAGGGGGAAGAATATGCAGACGACTTCTACTTTTTTCAGGAATATGATTTTGAGATCATGGTGAACTCAAGAAGATTGAATGTAGGACCTGACCATCTCTCATGGTTTCAGTAGGAAAGGAACCTAGTAATTTGGAGGATAATCTACCAGATGCTCAGTTGTTTGCTTTTCACATACCATATGACTACTTCAAAGACATTGTAGAATTTCTAATCATAGGGTTAGCACCTGTAGAATTCACTAAGAAGTAAAAGAAATAGTTAGTGGTAAGATCAGCTAATTTCACCTTGATTGCAAGGAAATTATATAAATTGGGACCAAATGAAGTGTTGCATAGGTGTGTGCTAGAGCATGAAAGACCTATAATAATTATTGAAGCAAATTTAAGAGTATATGGAGGAAACCATGCAGGGAAATCCACTGCACATAAGATTTTGAGAGCAGGACTGTGGTGGCCTACTATACATAAAGATTCAAGGGAGTATTGCAGGAGTTGCGATGTATGCAAGAGATAAATCCATCTCGTAGAGATGAGATGCCATTGATGCCGCAGTTGAATTTACAAACATTTGATAAATGGGCTATTGAATTTGTGGGACTTATTACCCCACCAACGAAGAGAAATGGCTCAAGATACATCATTACAACTATAGATTATCCAACTAGATGGGTAGAAGCAAAACCAGTGAAGGATTGTAGCGCAGATATGACAACACAGATCATCTTTGAGAACATCTTGACAAGGTTTGGATTTCCACAGATTTTGATGAGTGATCAGGGAACTCACTTCCTGAATAGAACCATTGAAGCCCTGACAAAATAATTTCAGATATACCATCAGAAGAGTACACCATATCATCCACAAGCTAATGGCACTGTGGAGGCCTTTTATAAAGTATTAGAGAATGAATTGACCAAGGTATGCAATACAAATAGGGATGATTGGGATCTCAAAATACCAGCACTATTATGGGCATATAGAACAACTTGTAAAAAGTTGACAGGTCATACACCTTTCAAGTTAGCATATGGATAGGAAGTTGTCATACCCATGGAATACATAGTACCAAGCTTGATAATTGTAGCATTAACATACATGGTTGATTCTAAAACAATGGATGAAAGACTATTACAGATGATTGGATTGGAGGAAGATCGCTTCATTGCAATATTTCACCAACAAGTGCAGAAAGCTAGAGAAAAGGTATGGCATGATAGACACATCTAGCACAAGTTCTTCCAGGTAGGAGACCTTGTTCTCCTCTATGATAGAAATTTTTTTAAATTTACTGGAAAGTTTAGAATGCATTGGTTAGGGCCATACACTGTTAAAGATGTTACTAATGGTGGCGCAGTGCAGTTAGCCACATTACTTGGAAAAAACTTACAAGAACTTGTCAATGGGAGTAGGTTAAATCCTTACAGGGATGGCCCTACTCCTACAACCATAAACTAAAACAACACAATGGTGTTTAAGTGTCAAGTGTAGTTGAAATTGGACACTAAACAGAGAGTAGAGTCTGGACACAACAGTTTTTCCATAATGCGAAGTTCACAGATCTGAAGATGTGTTGCGAAGCACACATAGCAAGACATGTTGCGAAGTAAAGAAGGGGGTAGTGTTGCGAAGTTCTGTCAAGAGAATGGGAATGCGAAGTGAGCTTCTCCACTCACCTAACCTTCGATGAAGCTAGAGAAAACTAGCGGCTACAATGTTTGTTTGAAAACTAGCCGTTATATAGTATTTTCGAGAAATCGGATTTTTCCGCTTTAAGGCTTACTTGTCTGTTGAAGACACATTTAATGCAAGGAAATAACAAGTTCTAAGTTATATTTGGACAACAAACATAACATTTAATGGAAACTTAGTCGTTTTTGGTTGTGTCTTAGTTTGGGTTATTGCTATATATAGCACAAAAGCACATAGTTACTTGTTTTACTATGTTTGTTATTATTAACATGACTAAATTATGAGAATTTACCATTGTAAAATAGAACATTCTGATAGTACATGTCTCAGCAAGAATAACTACAAGAGATATTAAAGCAATTCCAATGGTTCGGTCTAGAAGCAGTTATGAAAACACATGTGAAGAAAGAAACCCAGGAGAAGGGTGCATCCTCTAGGATCTCACCTCGGCACACACAAGAGACTAAACAAAAGGATAAGAATAAAGCAAAGGAACAACAGAATCCCCAGTCTATAGAAACACCACGAGAGAACTAGGAAGAACCACCTCGCGAGAGTCCGATTCTATTGCTACCTGAGTACATTCTGCCACGAAAAGATGGTACACTAGCGGTAGTGTTGAAGAAGAACCCATAGTATGACATCACTCTTTCCCCGATGTCAAGCCATGTTCAATAACAAGACAACTTGTTGAGCAAGATCCTGGATGTTAAGTTCGTAGACTACAATCTATTGGATGCGAACAAGTATCCGTATTTCTAACAAGACTGATATATATGCATAAAGTTCGACAAAGCCACTAAGAAGACGACCATACAAGCACATGATTGGATTGCACTGTTACAGTGTTCAAGACTATTGAAACTCTTGATAATTCCATACTTCAGGAGAAGTCCAGAGCAAATAGTCGTTGTGCATGTGTTTCTTTCATGCATGTTGTTGGGCAAGGCCCAAGTTGGCGTAGTTTTGGTAAAGCGTGGTCCAAGTTAGCACAATTTTGTTGGAGCATAGCTCAAGCGCATTAGTTTTGAGGTAGAAGTACAAACTTAGAAAGACCTGGTACTGGCCTATTTTGGGGAGAAGCGACTCCGCAATTCCCGTGAACAGGGTATGGAGTGATGCAAAAAATGGTAGATAGGGACATGCTTCCTTAGTAAAGGAAGAAGTACAAAGGACAGATAAGGTAGTTGGAGCAGTTAAGGAATAAGCGACGGCTTGACAGCTACAAGAACAACATTGATGAGGAAAGAAGTGCAAAGGACGCAACAGGGTACAGTCAACGTCGCGTAGTCAGAAGAAGCAATTGTCAAAAGGACGTAAGAGCCAAGGAAGCAGCACAAAGGATGACCAAGGACAATCGAAGTAGCTGAGAAGTTATGACAAAGCATGGTTAGCTGGGTAACTACGTCATTTTGGGGGGTTTAAGGGTACTATGCGGTTTTTCCCCATAGCTATTGTAAAGATGTGACTTTCGGGTACAATCTATAAAAGGGGAAATTTAGTATAGGGAAGGGTTGTATTTTTGGTTGGTTGTTAGATCTTGGTTGAATATTGTAAGAACTCCGAGAGAGAGACAGAGAGAGAGGCTCTGTAGCTGTGTGTGCAAATAACTATTGTAGAGAAGAGTCTGCAGCTGTGTGCGCAGATTGGAACCAATAACCCTTCCCATTGAAATAAACAACAGTTCCTGTGGACATAGCTCCCATCCAGGGGGTGAACCATGTAAATACTTGTATTGTGTGATTGCAGTTGTGAGATTGTTTCCTGTTTGTGTATGTTTATGCTTTTATATGTATTTCCATGTGTATGTTGATGAGAATAATGTGCTAAGTGTTAATGAATGGGGATGGAAATGATATGCTAAGTATAGGAACATGCATGCATGAACATTGTGGAGTTTTGCTGAATGTGATAAATGCGTAGTTTCCTAATTAGAACAGTTAAGGAATAACAATAATTCAACGAAGTCTATATTGTTAGAACTGCGAAGTGAACATTCACCTAATTGCACTTCTATAATATGGTAAATGCATAGTCATAAGTACATGCGCAATAACAACGATTCAGCGGATCTGGTATGTTGTTGAGAGATGCAAATGCGCAGATACATGTTAAGAAGTGATTTGCGAAGTAGATGTTAAGTAAGTTGCGCATCTTCACCTTGCATAACATAGCCACACATCACCGAGTTACAAAAACATTCTTATGTAGCCACCCCATAACTTCTCCTCAGGTGAAACCTCAGTCTGTTCGCAAGCTGTTGCTGAGACACCTGGTGAAAAGGGGGTTTTGTTGGGTCTCTAAACTATGTAAAACTTGGGTCAATCTAAGAACGAGTCAGAGTCACCCCAACAAATGGTTCTATTGCAACGCTTGAACTAGTGATGTGCTCTGATAAATGGAATCCTGAGAGGACAAAGATAAAAAACTGGGTGATTAAGACCTAAAAGGAGTTCGCGAAGAAAGGAAATAGACATCCACGCTTATATACGGAAGAGTGGTTACAGAAATACCTATTTTCTGACATACATGAATTCTTCTTCGCAATTTTCAATAACGAGCTACATGAGTGGATATCAAGACTTGCAGAACGAAAAAATTATTTTCACAGTGGAGAACCTACAGAGTGGACTTCAGAGCTAATTCAGAGGCTTAAAGAGGTTGATCTTTCAATTTCAAGGGCAATAGACTTTTGGTTGGATAACATACTTGAAGGATATGTTACAGAATTTGTTGTGGACACTCTGAATTCTTACAGCGCAACATAAGGAGATTTCTTCAAAGGATTCAAACGTACGTATCTGAAAAATATCAGCTTATTTATTAAAATGCTGTTAGAAGAAAAAGGTGTCTTGAGAATGCAATAAAACTCCTAGGGATTGAGTCTCTAATGTTTAGTAACAAAGATAGTGGCACTGAAGAAAATATTTATACTTTGCGAAGTGGTAAAAGATATAAGCCTATCACTAGAAAGAGGTATCATGAATCCAAACCTCGCACTTACCTATAGATTGAGTTAGGTGGTGGCATACAATCATATTAGGTTGATTCTGATAGCGAAATAGAGCCTAGACCGAATACCTATCATCCTATCACTCTGTAGAAACCTCTAGTTGACGAAAGGAATACTACTACTTCATAGAAAACCAGTAGCAGTAACACCGCGGGAGTTAATACTCAGAATCAACCAAGTAGTAGTATACCACCTTCATCACAGAATACTACACCTCCTATATTAAGGATGACAGATGACATTAATCTACCTATTTTTAAAAGAACTAGTCTAGAAGATCTAGAGCAACACTGGTTTCTCTGTGAAGCAGTGTGGAATGTTAAGCAAGTACAGGATGATGCCATAAAAAAATCCCATCTTGTTACTACATTCAGAGATAGAGCTTTGACATGTTCATGAAATATTAAGAAGGAATGAATAGAATTCTAGTAGAGATCAGAACTACGCCGATAAGAGAGTGTAAGAAACCTAAGTCAGAATCTCAATGCATTACAGAGCTAAAAAAAATCAAACAAAATCGTAATGAGATTGTATGGGAATTTGATCAGAAATTCAAATCACCATAAGATCAAGTAAGTTTCGACATAGCACTGCAATAACATCAAGAATGGTTCATATCTACGTTGTTGCCACATATTAGATTACCACTCATGCAACAAAAGGTTACTTCGCAAACAGAGGCATTAGAGATTTCAATGAAGTTAGAGGCTTCTCCCATAGGAGAAACTAGCGCAGGGATGGTATAGATACATACTCAGCTAGAAAACTTGGCGTTGCAGTTGCAATATATGAAAAAGGGTAAAGAAACATGAGAAGAGGTTTGGTCTACTAAATGAAAAGGAGAAGGATATTCCAAGGAACACTGCCATGTATTCTGAGATTACATCACTAGTGGAGCACCAAACCCATTGAATCAACAGCAAGGCCCATCGTGTGAGATTTTCCAACGTAGAGGACATCGCCTAGAAGATTGTTATATACTTCAGAAATATGTGCAAACACCCAAGAACCTATACTGTACATTATGTAAGTCAGTTGGCCACGATGATAGCAACTCTAGAGCATATGATCTCATGATAGAAAGAAAACATGATGTCTATAGAGTTCAAGGAGAAACACTGCATAATAATGAAAATGCGCAATATGACCAAGGCGCATATAGAGGACATGGTGGATATAGAGGAAGAGGATGAAACACTGGCCAAGGACGAGTCAGAGGTTAGATTGTATGTTATAACTGCACTCAACCTGGAAATATAGCTAGATATTATCGGAACCCTTGTACTACCTGTAAATACTGTAAGTCATTTGACCATGTCAATGAGGCATGTCTTGTTTTGCAAGGAAAAATGCAAGAGAGAAGACTATAAGCACATAATCAGAACATACAAATTATCGTAGGTGAAGAACTAAATAAAGATCGCAGCATCCATGTTGTGACACGAAGCAAAGCTACAATAAGTAGAGATCAGAGAATTGAAGCTTCAACTTCTGAGGACCACATCACAAAACAGAAGCCTACTAAAGGGGCTTGGATAAGAAAAGCGACTGGAAAAATGCATGCCTCAACCTTAAGGAAGAAAAAGAAGAAAATTCTTACAAAGCTTAGAACCTGTGACCCCAATAATTCCATTGCGAAGTGAATTAGCGCCTGTGGTGGATATGCCAATTTCATATGATGGCTCACGTACTGCAACAAAACCCATAAGTCCTGTTGCATAGTTCCTACAGATCTCAATGAATTTGTTAAAGCATGAAAATGCCTTAGCAGAGTTACAAATCCTATTTAGTCATTATGAGCAACGTAATGCCATAAACGAAGCACATATCGTAGTTCACCATATCAAGAATCATAGAAGGACCGAAAGAGAGATGAGATTAAATGCGCAGATCGAAGACTTTGAAATGTACCAGGTCATTCTTGACTTAGGATCAGAAGTGAATTTCTTGACAAAGCAGACTCTGGGAACAGATGGGAAATCCGAAGTTATCATGGTCACCAATACAATTGAGACTAGCCAATCAACAAAAGGTTATACCTTTTGGGATATATCGAATGTTTTTGTCGACATTGATGGCATACGAAGTAAAGAAAACTTCGAGGTTATTGAAATTAGAGACGATAGAAATCCATATACTACATTGTTAGGGATTGACTCAGAAATTGACAACCTCGCTATCAGCAATCTCAAGAAAAAACAGATGATATTTGAAGGACCAGATATCAAGGTCATCGCACCCTTGGATCCTTTATAGGGACCTAGATATACTGAACCAGTAAGAGAAGAATGCATAGTTCAATATATTGATCACATCTGCAATATGACAGTGAATCAAGTAGACTACATCAGTCCTGCTGACGATGGGACATTGAGCTGGAAATGTGACAGTTCTTTCCTATAGGAGTCAAACACAGGATTGGAGAGTTGGCAGAGCCAAATGCATGAAGTATCAACAGGACGATGCATGAAGCTCACACTAAGTCACTACGCTGGATTGGAACAGAGGTAATCCCAATCCCTACCTATGATGGCTTACGTAATATCCACACATTTCTTCAAGAATATCTTGTGTCAGTATTGAATGAACATAAGTTAACAACGTTAGATACAACATTGCACGCTACACCTGCTAGATGGTGGGATATGCATAAACAAAATTTGAGCACATGGGAATCATGTAAGCACATGATGGTGATCAGATTTACAGAAAAAAATAAAAAAAAAAATAATAATAAAAAATAAAATAAAAAATAAAATAAAAATTAAAAAAAAAAATTAGATTCTTCAAGTAAAATACAATGGAGAGACTTATCCTAGAGATCACATAGAGCTTTGTTTGAAAGCATGGATACATAGACCGCAAGCAGAGTGGGTTCTATTAGTACTATGATCGGTCGAAGGCAGCTCTAGCATCGCCAACCTGAGAAATATCTCAGAATGAAATTTTGAATCAATAAATGGCACATGTGGAGTAGAAGGCAATCACACCATGATGGCAGGAAGATGGGGCTGAAGCTCAGAGGAACGATTATTCGCAGACCAGCTGAGAATAAGTGCAGTTAGGACCCTTAGGCGCATGGCATTTATTTTTGCTCATATTTCCCCTGACAGAAAACTGCCATGGATAGGTGGCAGCCTCACGATCGTTCACGGGCCTCAGAGTGGTTTCCCTGAACTACTTTTCTAGGTCCCTAGAACCGCTAAAGTCATCATGGTGGTTTTTGCATGTCACAAATCACCAAGTAGGTGGGCCATCTGAAGAGAGGGACCCATTCTTAAAATTTGCGCCCACTTAACACATATATCAAGAGGGACTTAGCAGAGGATCGACGGTCTCCCAAGGATCAGGATGATGAAGTTGCGCGAGGTTTAACACGTCTGGTACCTCCCTGGAAAAAAACTGCCATCTCCATGTGGCAGCTTCAGGATTATTCAAGGGCCTAAAAGTGGTCTCCATAAACTACTTTTTGGGGGTCCTGAAACTGCTGGTGGTTTATGACATACGATTCCACAATGTACTTCGATCTCCGCATGGTTCAAGAGAGAATCCTTTAAATGGTCTTTTTAGTGTCCACCGTCGGTTTGAAGCAACGTCTCTCAATACTCATTACTATCACCGCCATCATACAAAGTGCAGTATTCTCCCAACACACAAGAGCCTAAGGAGTAACTGGGTAATCATTACCCAAGGATAGCACGATTTTCGAGGAGCAAGTAGGTGAGGCTATAAATACTCCAACAATCGTATAAGTTTAAATCGTGGAGTTCTTGAGCCTCATTGGTCCAGAGCGTAAAGCTTAAACGCGCGAGTCTACTAGAGCTGTCTAACTTAAGATGGAAGATAAGTGGTCTCAATGGAACATTTCATCTCCAGTGGAGGCTTGCAAGGAGCATTAAGGAATTAGATGAACAGTGTTCATGAGCAGCCCATAGATGCACATTCACAAATATTTGAGCAGGAAAAGCTTGAGGTCTCACCCGAGATGTCTAAGGAAAATTTAGCAATTTCAGTGGTTAAAAAGGGAATGATCCTTCTGAATGTAGAAGAATGGAAGGCATGGGCATGTCAGTCCCAGCAAAGGATGATCAAATTGTGAAATAGTGGTACCTAAACAGTTAAAATTGTTGAAGAAAAGATCAGGTCCTGTTTCACAACTCAGTGATGTAGATGAACTTTTGCCCCGTCGAAAACAAGGTTCGAGAGCAAAAGGCTTGGATGGGGTAGAAGGGATAGATGATGAAGGTTCCATTTAATGACACATAGTAGTGAAAATACTACATGAGCATCTCCATGGCGCCATATTGTTCGATGGATTGTAAAGCTCATAACATCTCTGAAAATAAGGAGCAGTGATAATATGGGTCTATCCCAGATTAGTGGGAGTTTTGTCTAGTCGGACATACTCCTTTACCAACAAAGCGGTCCCAGGTCGCAGTCATAGATATGCCAGTAGTAGTCTTTATGAGTTTTTATTGTAACAGTCTTTGTTGAAGAGTACAAACAGAATTTCTTAAAGTCGTTGGGCTATAACAAACTCTTTGTAACAACTTATGTTGTAAATCATGTGAAGGCTATATATAGTAGAATAGGCATTAGCTAGAGGGTCGACTCTTTTTGTAAGAAGTATTACTTCTAATATTTGGTATTCCGATCAATACATAAAGAAGATTACCATTTTCCCGATCTTGAAGTTTTATGGATTCAAAACTTTGATGTGTACAATTAGTATATTCTCCCGTTATTTCATCTCTTTCATTCATGATTTATAAATCTATTTTTGAGTTTAATGTGAGTTTTGTGAGCTTGAATTGTTGCTTCTAAGATGATTAGCACATGAAGTTTTCATGTTAATTTATCTGGAAATAATATCCTCATATTATTCAGTTGCAGTTATGTGAACATTTTGTTCAAACTACGGAATTCCTCCCCTAAGATCAATACGTTATTCTTTAACATATAACAAAGATTTACTCTCTCTGCAGTACCTTTGTTTTATGCCATTTCATTTTAGATCAACACTCAATTCCTGGTTACTGGCACTTTGAAATACTGCCCATAATTTTCAAGATTGGATATTTGTATCATTCTATGGTGAATGTTTTTTTTATCAAGAAAGAACATAGAATATTTTATTGATGCCTAGGAACAGTGCTAAAAGCATCCTTAGAACGTCTCTGGGACTAACATATTTTTTGGCACCGTTGTGAGGGAACGCAATCAAGAAGATAAATATTTCATAGGGACAACGACAAAATGTTATGCACCTAATTTTGTAGTGGATGAAACTAGGTTGCAGGATGTGATCCACTTGGAGACTCCATAGTAGCAAACCTGGCATCTGGAAGAAGACATACCTGCCAGAACCCGAGCCACAAAGAATTTGTGGCTTTAGAAGACTTTGTCTCCTAGAGACATATATGTGGAAGATACCAGTCTAATTCACCAGGCTATCAGCGAAGTTTCTCCTCACCTTTGTTTGGCCCTCAATTCCCTCAGTCTAAATTCATTGTCCAAACCCCTCAAAGAGAACCTTCTCCCTAGAACCCTCACACTCCTTGTGATTTTCCTAACTTTCAAAATATTCCTACTATAAGCGGAGATTTTCTAGCTCACACGAATCCACCCAAATCCTTCATTGCTCCACATGCCAAGAAGCTAATCGCCAATCACCTCATGTCAAGAGGAGGAAGCGAAGGACCACCTCCACCACCACCCAGAGCACCCAGATGGGTGACTAGCCGACATGGGCCTCTGCAATTACCCACGTCATTGAATGATATGCCTACCCACTACCTGAAGTTGTTTCCAAAGTATGATGGAAGCAAGGGAACATCTGTTGAAGATCATGTAGACCGATTCCAAGATTTCACGGATAATATCCTAATCAAACACGATGATGTTCATGCAAGTTTGTGCTTAGTCGCTGGAAGGAGAAGCTAGGAAATGGTTCAGATCATTACCCAATGCCTCCATCAGCACTATGGAGATCCTGGAAACCACCTTTGTCAAGAAGTGGGGAGTTAAACGTGATAGTCTCTATTATTTAATTGAATTATCTTCCCTGAAGAAGAAAAAATACGAAAACATGGTGGACTTTACTGCGAGATTCAACAAAGTATATTTCAAGATCCCTGAGGACATCCATCCTACTGAAGCAGTAGCTCGAGTCACCTATGCAACAGCTTTCCACTCAGATTTTTCCATAGCGTTGAGGGAGAGAAGACCCCTTTCACTCAGTTAGATGCAAGATGATGCCATAGACGTCGAGGGATACATGAGGATAGGAGGAAAGATAAAAATTACCAATGATGTTGAAGCAAAAGACAAAGGAAAGGCCAAATAAGAGGGTGTCTGTACAGAGATAAAAGACCCTCGAGACGCAAGGATTGACGAGATGACTTGCATCATCAAGAATCTATCAAATAAAGTCACCGGAATAGAATTAGAGAGTATCAGTCCTAACAGATAGTCACCTATTCGACCTCCTACTCAATTCAGAAGGCCTTATAATCCACAAATGGCATATATAGAAAAGAGGAATGATGAAAAACCATTAAGGCCTCCTGTCCGTGAGAAGGAAAACAATTTGGTCGAAATTACAAAAAAGGAATATTATGAAGAGTTTGAAGAACAACTAAATTGGATGGAAGAAGATTCCCACATTATGCACCTCACTAGAGAAGATTATGAGAGTTAACTCTCATATGAACCAATCAACCCAAACCTTCTTAACTCCCAAGAAAATTACCAACTCCCTGGTGATCATCCTATTTTTCATAGTGCTCAACCAGATAAGCCGCAAAAGAAGTATGACTTGAGACCAAGACAAGAAATGGCTAATAAACAGAGCAGACTTATCCCTAAGAAGTCCCCACAGAAGCCGACTCAAGCCAAATTTCTGCATACTCCCCCCTTATCAAAAAGTAAAATCCTACCAAAGGATAAGGCAATTGAGGCCAAAGTCCCAGATAGACAACATAACCCAGGCATAAGGCCCCATAAGAAAGTAGAGCCTAGCCCCAAAGAAGTGCCTACCTCTTTCAGTCTATAACAAGAATTTCAGAACAAACCAAAGATAGATATTCCCTTGATTGAATTACTGAGGAATCGTATGTACAAGAATCATATTGATAAAATGTTACACAGAGTTGAAAGCGTTGATTAGCAGGATTCCATAAATCTAACTGATGAAGCCCCTGCTTTTCAATGTGGACCACACATGGATAATAGCGAAGAGCCCACTACCCATTTTATGTTACCTTGGATGTACATGAGAAGATTCTTCATAACTATATGTTGGAATCTGGGGCATCTCACAATTTGATGCCCAAATTTATCATGGAACAATTGGTACTAGAGATCACCAGGCCATATCATGACCTCTATAGTTTTGATTCGAGAAAGGTGAAATGCATAGGTATGATAAAAGAGTTGGTAGTCACTCTTGCCCAATAGCAGCCAAAAGTGTAATGATGGATGTGGTGGTAGCGGATTTTCCAACAAAATATGGCATGCTTCTATCAAGGAGTTGGGATAAAAAACTGGGAGGCACCATGCAGATGGATATGAAGTATACCACAATACCTGTTTTTGCTAGAGAGACTAGACGGTTGTATAGAGAAGCTATGTTTTCCTATGTGATAAGCGATCAAGATAGTCCTATGAATTATCCTATATATGCAGTCGATGAAGACATGGGCTGTTACAGATTATCATCAAGAGATCCAGCTGAAGAAGAGATTTTACAAATTCGAGCTGTGGAACCAGCTGCTGAAGATAGCAGGAATCAATCCTGGAAACTCTATTTTGATGTAGCCTCTGTGAAAGAAGAATCTGGAGCTGGTGCGGTATTGTCATCACCATTGGAGGATGAGATCAGTTTGTATTACAAGTTAGATTTTGACACCAGAAACAATGTTGCTGATGATGAAGCACTTATCCCCGGCCTCTGAGTGGCAAGGGACTTAAAAATCACCAAGCTGGCATTCTTTGGAGACTCTGAACTGGTGGTAAATCAGATTATAAGTATTTATCAAACAAAGTATCCAAGTCTCAGAGAATATCAAAATCTCGCCTAGGACCTCATTGAGAATTTCTTTGACACCTTCAACATTACTTTCGTCCCCTGGGAAGGAAATCAGCAGGAAGATGCATTGACCCCAATGGCGAGTTCTTTCAAGCCTCCCAAGAAGCCAAAGCTAAATTATGAGGTCAAAATGCGATATCGTCCCTCCATCCCCGACAACATGAAAAGTTGGCATGTTTTCGAAGATGACCAACAAATCAAATGCTTCTTGCAGCTTGTTAGTGAATTCTCAAATATTGATATAGGTGGTAATTCTGGGGATACGAAAGAAAGTAGCTCACAGACAGAGAACAGAGAGGTCTCTAGGTTGACGCAGCATATTGTTGGCCACAAGTTTCTGCAGATGAAGAGTAACTTCATTCCTTAGTAAAGGATTGGTTCCGTTAGAGAAGTTGTTCGATAAAAACGAAATCCCTGTTAAACCAGCAGTACAACCAACTACTGAGGATGTATAGGAAGTAAATCTCAGTACCCTAGAAGATCCCAAGTTTGTAAAACTTTCTCAGTCCTTCACAATCGAGCAAAGGAAAAGGTATGAGGAATTGTTCAAAAATTATGTAGATGTTTTTGCATGGAAATATGAAGACCTCAAAACCTATGATACCACTATCATACAACATAGGATTCCCTTGAAGCCAGATGCTAAGCCAGTAAAGCAGAAGTTGAGACAGGTGAACCCTATCTTGTTGTTGGTGATTGAAAAGGAATTAAGGAAACTGCTTGATGCAAAAATCATCATTCCTCTAAGATATTCAGAGTGGGTGGCTAACTTGGTGCCGGTCAGAAAGAAAAATGGATAAATATGGCTATGTGTTGATTTCAGAAACATAAATAAGTGCTCGTTGAAGGATAATTACCCCTTACCCAAAATTGATCATATTCTGCAAAAGGTAGTTGGGTTGACCAGAGTATCGATGATGGATGGGTTCTTAGGCTATAACCAGATTTCTATTCACCTAGATGATAGGGAAAAGATGACTTTCACTACACCATGGGGAATGTTTATGTATGATAAAATGCCCTTTATCCTTATGATTGATGGTGCAACATTCCAAAGGGCCATGGACATAGCATTCATAGGTGAAAAAGACAGATTTATTGTTATATACCTGGATGATATGTCAGTATTTTCAAAATCTAACGAGGACCACCTTCAGCATCTAAATCAGACTTTTAAGAAATGCAGAAAGTATGGCCTATCTCTCAACCCTAAAAAATCATTTTTTCAAATGACAGAGGGAAAGTTGCTAGGGCACATTGTCTCCAAAGATGGTGTGAGGATAGACCTAGATAGAGTGGCTGCTATCAAGCTGATTGAAATCCCAAGGAATAAAAAGGAGGTACACTCTTTTATTGGTAAAATAATTTTTTTACGAAGATTTATTCCTAATTTTGCTGAAATAATGAAAGAAATTACTGACATGCTAATAAAGGACGTCGAGATAAAGTGGACCACAGCTACGACAAACTCCTTTAAACAAATAAAGGATTCCCTAGGAGAAGCACCTATTTTGACTAGCCCTGATTATACTAAATATTTTCTTATATTCTCTTTTGCCTCTAAGGTCACTATTGCAGTAGTTCTCTTACAAAAATATAAAGAAGGACATGAACAACCCATTCCTTTTTTAAGCCGAGCATTGAGGATGCAGAACTGAAATGCAACACAATGGAAAAAGAAAGCCTACACACTTGTCAAAGCCCTCAAGTCATTCAGGAGCTATGTCTTGCATTCCAAGATCATTGCTCATGTCCCAGGAAGTACCATCAAAGACATCTTGTGTCAACCTGACAGTGAAGGAAGAAGAGTGAAGTGGATCTCCAAAATCCAGGAATATAATATAGAAATTAATCCTACTAGATTGTTGAACAGACAAGGCCTAGCCAAACTCCTTGTTGAGTCAAATTACCAAGCTCTTGAGATCAATCTGATCGATCAGTTCCTTGGTCAGGAGAACGAAGATGGTCAGCAAAATCTTCATGATTTATTAGTGAAATTTCAACCTTTGGCCCACCAATGTTTAACTAGTGACACTAAATTAGGATTCTCTTTGATGAATTTCCCTAGGAAAACTTGGTCAAATTGTACCTCTAGATTTTTTTTATTTATGCATCTGCGAGTATGCATCAGGCCTTAAAAATGCTATAGTGGTCCCTTCCTCATTAACTATAGTTCCATCATTCAGGTCGACATGGTTGAAAATCCACCTCACAACATTATTATATGGCACGATGACCAGTACACTCGTTCTGACAATGAGCAATGTTGCACTTGTCAGCATTCTTGTAAACTTTCAGGTTTTTGTCACCTTGTGGGAAGTCACCCACGTCATACATCTTGTAAATTTCATAGCATGCTAGTTCATCCTGGAACCTAGTCATATGGTTTGTATTAAACAACGTCAATCCCTTAATAGCAATAGGAGAAGGTATTTCCTTGACTTCCTTAAGTGCAATTGTCTTGCATCTCGACAATTTCAACATCTTGTAATCAACAGAAAGTGCAGAGTAAGCTAATATTGCAGAGAAAATAGCTAGAGAGAAATTGAACTAATAGAAAATGAACGCTCTATGTTGAGTGTTGGGTATGTGTTATATTCTTTGCATGTGTGTGTGGGGTTTGTCATCTACATGATTGTTTCTGTTCGATCCCTCTGTCATCTAGTGCTCTATTGTGTGCATTGGGCGCTACACATAGTGTTGGCTCAAGGGGCTAAAGGGGGGCGGGGTGTGGGGGCGTGCCAGTGTCCTCCCCCTTTCGTGAAGCAAATAGTTGACACTGGGTGTTATCCTAGTGCCGACACAAGAGCATCGAGTTCAAAATTTTTGGGCTATTGTTGGGGATTTTCTAAAAATATGTAATTTAATCTTGGTTAAGGGATTGGGGTCTATTTTTAATCCAGGTTAACAGATTAGGGTTTTGGATGCTACGGAATACCTACATATTGTATTTTGAGTGGTTAATAATCATAATGAGAAAGTAAGAGATATGGCTCTAAGTTTTGTTGGTTTTCCTGGTTAAGAGTTTCTAGGGTAAATCTCTTTGTATTATGTATGAATGTTGTGGTGTAAGCTTTATTTTGATTAAAATAATTTGTATGCTTTGCTTCTCTTCATAGGTTTAAAACTTACACCGAGTTACTTTCCTTAATTGTTTTTTGAAATTTGCAATGTTTCAACAATTAATGATGTAGTGATTTTTTCATTTTATTACAAGCCTTGTCAAATATGCAGTTCATTGATTGCATTAATTTCTCAAGGCACCAGAGATTTTTGGACAGATTTGCTATGATTTTCTAAATTTATTTTAAATGGCTATACTCTACATACTATTTTCATAGCTCACTGAGGCAAGATTCTCGGGATTCCATTATCGGTGTTGTAGAGATCATTCCATCATATTCGTGGTGCCAAGACCACTGGGACCATAAAATACATTGATGATGTCTTTCCAAAACTTATTTTAACAGTTTATTAAGGAAATGAATCAAATATCATCTTGGGGTTGTCAAATGAGTGTCTTAGAGATTACTCCGATCGGACAAATCCGACGTGATGGCATCGAGATAAGTAAGTCAGAATTGGATTTAAGGTAAATCTGGAACATGTTCTCTGATACAAATATTTAGAGCGTGTTTATTGGAGGTGCATCAACTATTATGAAAATAGGGTGAGTCTGATAAGTCTTTATTGGGCTTCAATCCTCAACGATAAAAATCGCTCCTTTAGATAAATCTCCGATATGATAAGTCCAATTATCAACGTAGTGCCATCGAAGATCAAAATTGATGCATCGGAAGACACCCTGATATGAAGGTTCCTATGAGTCGGAGTGCATCTATTGGTGTTTTAAGAAGATACCTGTAGCTAGGGTTTTACCCCTAGCTTGTGCCAATGAGCACCTACTAAGGAGAATGGACTCCTTAGTAGCAGTTCAGTATATTAAACTAATTATGCAAAAACAAAAAATTAAATTATTTCTAAGACAAGCATGAAGCATAAACACCAAAATGAAAGAATGACTTTGTATTGATGTTACCTTGAGTGTCAAGGTTGGTGAAGCCCTTTGCAGTGTCCAAGAGGATGCTCCAAGCTTCTGAATGCTCCTTCTCCTTCTCCAATGTTGGGGATGGGCCAAAGGTGGCTCTCAAGGTGAAAATAGTTCAAAGGTGAACTAGGGTTTCGAGAGAGATTTTGGCAGAGTAAGGGTGCTTGTGATTGTGGATATGGAATAAGGGATCTCCATCACCTATTTATAGTTTGTTGGTGGTCGAGTGCTGACCCATGGTTTTAGGAAACACATGGTTTTGGGCAGTTGTATAGGGTTTTTTCCTCCTTTTCCTCATTATTTTATATTTTTATTCCCTTTTTAGGGGATTTTTGCTATTTTTGGAGGAAAAGGGGGTTTTTTAGCCTTTTTTAGGCTATTTTGATGGTTTTGTGGCCTTTTGGAGGCATTTTAGGCCTTTTGGAGGCATTTTAATGGGATTTTTTGGGATTCTAAGGGAAAAATGGTAGGAAAATGGACAAATGAGCCATGTAATGTGGTAAATGAGCTAGTGAGCACTTTTTGGGTGTTAACAGATTGCCCCCTGATGTGCGAGGGCAGGAGCTCATCGTATGGCCGATGGACATCATAAGTCATGAATGGTTTTCCTGGGATGTGGAGAGAAGAGAAGAAACAAACTGGAGCCCGGAACAACGAGCCCGAACAACTGCAAGAACTAAAAGTACATAACCTCAATAAAGGATGAGGAATCATCTGATCATATGGACGAGGCGGGCATTCCCATGCTCGTATCAGGATATAACATAATAACAACGATGGGGTCCAAAAAATGGGGACCTGAAATATACATGACCTCAAATACTGACTGAGGAATAATCTCAATATATGGACGAGGCGGGCATACCCATGCTCGTATCAAGATACATAACCATAACTGTAAGGCCCGAAAAGGGGGACCTGTAAGATACATGACCACTGTGTACATCATAAGAGTCCAGAGGGGACACAAATCTGGGACATACTGCTGAACGGATCATGTGTGAACTGCAGAACTGGTGCACTGGAACAATCAACAGTGCTACTGAGTGTGGTACCAAAGGAACTGATGAGCTGCTGGATCGTAGTGACTGGGGTCAAACTCTCCATGGTACACTGAACTGGAACTGATCGGGAACTGAAACTGGGTACTCAAGGAAGCATGAAACTGGATGGCTTCCGAATACAAACGCCAACGCAGCCCGGACATCCACGGGAACATACAACTGGGCGTTCCGAAGTGACTCACCAATGTGCTAGAGTCGGGGGAAATCCGGGGTCTTCGACAAAAAACTGATGGAATATAATCCTACGCGATCCTCAACGATGCGATCAAGGTGCTGAAGTCGAGCATGTGAGGAACAACCACTCGGAGAGGCAATGATGTCTCCTCTCAGAATGATCCGTATGCACTTACCACAGATGGTGATAAGTCCAAGGCGTAGGGACCTCTGGGCCTATCCTCTGGAATAGAGGAGCTGTCGTCGACAGAGGGAGACCTGCAACTATCAAGGCAATGATGTTTCCTTGACAGGAGCGCGAGGTATAAGACCGAAATGTGATAGTGCTGATGGCAGGACTGATAAACTGTGGGGGGACAACTGGGCAAGTAGAGCGGGTGGACTCAAACTTCCTTTGTTCAGAGTATGATAATTGGAATGATCTGGCAGCATATGAAACTGGCTAAGGGGAGATGGATCATAGCTGTATTGGATCTGGGAAGGTTACTGGGCTGAGGGAGACTCAAGCTGTGGTACAATGGAAGGAGACTGCAGAATACTCTGAACAAAGGCGACCTGATTGGGGGTGCTGCCGATATGATAGATCAAAGTGCCAGGAGGCATGGGAGGGTACTTCTTCATGGGTTAAGGAACTAGAAGAAGTGTGTGTAAAATGGTACTGTCGTGTGGATTTTACGAGCCCAAGACAGTTCGTGCTCGTGGTTGCTTTCAATTTTAAGGAGTCTGAAAGCAAATAAGAAGACTCTGAAATGATGGAATGGTACTGTCGTGTGGATTTTCCGAGCCCAGGACAGTTCATGCTCGTGGTTGCTTTCAATTTTAGAGAGTCTGAAAGCAGATAAGAAGACTCCAGGGGGTTGCTTTTTCGTAGATTTAGTCTCCAAGGCCCAAAGAAGCATAAAAGGATGCAATGAAGAACTCTTCTAGCCGGTGTGACTAGAGTATTCCTTTTTCGTAATTAGTCTACCAGGTCCGGAAAAGGGTTAAACTTATACCAGATAGACGCCCTTTCAGGTACTTTAACGAGCATGAAAGGAAGCAAGATTGCTCGGCGATCTTTTCATTCTTTTAGGAGTCAGAAAAGAGCTTAACGGAAACTCCCTAAGTGCCTTTTTCGTAAAGGACTTGTCCGGCCCGAAAAAGGGATAAAATTATACCGGACAAAAGGAATGGCCAGGCAAGGAGGAAGTGTTCAATCAAGGTTTAGTAATGATGACCAAAAACGAGGGTAGGTGGGAACACTGATGGACCTCCTTGCGGGGTAGATGAAATGGTGGCAAAATAATGAAACATTTGCAGTATGACAGGAGTGAATGGCTCATGTAAAAAATGTGGAACAATCCGATGGCGGCCGATGTGGCGCGCAAACCGAGGCAACAAGGTGTTGGGACACAATGTTGAAATTGTACCAAGTGAGAGCGGGAAATGATCTCAAGCATCATCACGAGCTCGGAAAAATGAATCCGGCGATATAAAGGATGTCAAAAACGGGTAACGGCCGATGTGGCACGCAAACCGAGGTGACGGGGGCATTTTGAAAAATGCCCGGAAAATCTGGAGGTGAGAGCGAGAAATGATCTCTAGCATCATCACCAGCTCGGAAAAATGAATCCGATGATATAAAACATGTGAAAAACGGAGAACGACCGATGTGGCACGCAAACCGAGGCGACTAGTGGCGTCTGAAAAATGGGTAAAAAATGACAGGACAAAAATAATGCAACAAGGTGACCATCATGACGGTCACGTCGCGCTGATTCCAGTGGTGGAAACGGTTTGTAAAATGGACGCCGTATGGGGCCAGAATGACCAAAACAAGAAAAAGTCAACCGACTATAAATAGTGGTGGGTCCAACATGACATGTGTCATTTGTACTTTGTTGACTTTGACTTGTGAGTTGAGTGGACCAGAGCTTAGGTGGCATTTCTGGACGATCCGTCTGGCTGTTTGCAGATCCGCGAGATACAGGTATTTCAGTAAACTCATACCTGCATATTTTTTCGGGAGGGGGGTTGGGTAGTGGGTCCCAGGGTTGACTTGTACGGTCCACGTGGGGTGGACCGCGGGTTAGGGGGTCGAAACCGCGGTTGAAGACCGCGAGTTTCGAGCCAAACCACACGGTTGGAGACCGCGTGTTTCGGGCCGAACCACGCGGTTGGAGACCGCGTGATTCCTGGATGGAACCACGGTCGAGTGCCGCGAGTTCCAAAGAGGAACACGCGGTTCCCAACCGCGGGTTTTGGGATGACAGGCGCGGTTGGGAACCGCGGCTATCTTCCTGACAGCCGCGGTTGGAAACCGCGGCAGGAAGCCCGAAAGCCGCGGTTTTGGGCCGAGCTATTAGGGCTTCTTGGAGGGGGAAAAGGCTGTGACACAGTAGTGCTGTGGACCAAGTTGGGGCCAGTGCCCCCAAGTGGAGGGACAAGATGTGAGGTGGTGCCCCCAAGTGGGGGAACTGAGGTAGTGAAGGATGGTCCAGCACCACCATTGGTAGTGTGAGCCACTGATGTAGTGGGGATAGGTATTCCCGCTGTGGGAATAGGTACCGTGAGGGGAACGGTAGATGGTTGCCCCATGGAGGGCATACCCAAAATAGGTGTAGTAACTGGTGTAGTGGTGGATGTGCCACCAATGGTCCCTATGACAAATGGAGTGGAAGTCGTGCCAGCCATGGGGCTAGTAGGGGCAGTATAAATAGGGTTCTCAGACTCTTCGTCAGAATCAGAGGTAAAGTAAGGTGCGTCACTATCTGGTGACGGAGACCTACGTCGCTGACGAGTGGAGTCAAGTGACAAGGCTCTAGATCTGTGATGAGTGGTATCAACGGACAATGATCGGAATCTATGACGAGTGGTGTCAAGAGAACCGTGCTGTGGGGGCTCGCCCCTGAGGCGCCGAGAATGTCTCGGGGACTCAATGGTGACAGATGGTGTCTAGTCTCTGTGGGTTGAGGTGAGTATAAAAACAGCTCAAAAATCCTAATGCAACCGAGTGTGCAGAAGGAGAGCTAAAAAGCAAGGCACTCAGGCCAACAACCAACTCAAAACACCCACTGCAACAACTGTGCTACAATAGGTGGAGTAACAACAAAGATGGTCAGAATACCAACAAGCAGCAGGTTTCCTAAAAAAGAAAAATGGTGGACTCACTAGACCAAAGGGAGGTAAAGGAGCATGCAAACACCTAACTACAAGTATTCTGACTTAACTAAACATATCCTCTGCAAGGTGATGAAATCCAAGTCAGACAATATGAGTAGGAAAGCCAAGTGGCTATGATATCCCCCTACCGGGAGGGATACCGGGTAGACAATCCTAGAAGAATGGCAACTAAGATACCCCGTTCATGACACGTCCAGAAAGGTGAATCTGCCGTTTAGTTCGTTGACCGCAATACCCCTATACAGGGATATCCCGCGAACCGCGAAAGGTAGCCCTTCGGTTACTGAATGGAGTGCGGTATTCCACTCAGGCCTCCGGAACCAGTCTCCCGACTTCAACCCTCCTAAGGGAGAGGCCCTCTGATAAACTGGTCGTGACCGTGCCAAAAAGTACTAGGGGATTTTGGTTCCCTATTTGGACAACAACTATGTCTCAAGTGAAATAACCAAGGGGTGTTATTGGAAGCCTATCCCCCTGATCCTACCTAACTACAATGATTCTTTTGTGTTCCCCAAGTGGGGTTAGAATGTTGGTTTAGTTAGGTACTTTTTAAGGCTCACTTGATTTTATGTGACAGAGTGTGTGCTCGTGAGGTGTTGAACCCAAAAAACAGAAGTGCCACAAGGGAGGGCAATTTCCAATCTATCAATAATGCTGAAATTGATTCTTTTAACTTGCAAAATTTTCTGAAATAAAAATATTGAAATTTTAAAAAGATTCTGTAAAAGGAACAGAAATTATGTTGCAGAAAGGCTGTAAGGAAGTGGGCTGCAGGTGGGACAGAGGGCTGTTCAAATGCAGAAAATATTGCAGCAAGAGGGGCTGGGCTCAAAATAGGAAAAGAGCAGAAATCAGACCGCGGGTCTGTGGCGGATCAGAACAGGCCGATCGCGGGTTTAAGGGAAACAGCGGCGGTCCGGTCGCGGCTATCGGGCCAACAGAGGCAGTCGGGACGCAGGAAACAGGGAAAAAGGCACAGTCGGGTCGCGGCTATCGGGCCAACAGTGGCAGTCGGGACGCAGGAAAAATGAAAAAAGACACAGTCGGGTCACGGCAAAAGGGCTAACAGGCGCAGTCGGGACGCGCGAAAGAGGCAGAAAGCCGCAGTCGCGACGCAGGAAAAAGGCCGACAGGCGCAGTCAGATCGCGGCAAACAGGCTGATTAGCCACGGTCGGATCGCAGGTAACAGACTTGAATCCGCCGGCGGAGCGTCGGAAGCAGTCTGAGAGCCACGGTCGGATCGCGGGTAAAGGCCTGAAAGGCGCGGTCGGGACGCGGCTGCAGAGGAAAAAGACGCAGTATGCAGCGGCCGAAAGGGACAGCCGAAAAAAAAAAATTTAAAAAACGGAAACCAGAAATTCGAAAACTAGTGGAGTCGCCAAAACTGTAGCTAGGGTTTTACCCCTAGCTTGTGCCAATGAGCACCTACTAAGGAGAATGGACTCCTTAGTAGCAGTTCAGTATATTAAACTAATTATGCAAAAACAAAAAATTAAATTATTTCTAAGACAAGCATGAAGCATAAACACCAAAATGAAAGAATGACTTTGTATTGATGTTACCTTGAGTGTCAAGGTTGGTGAAGCCCTTAGCAGTGTCCAAGAGGATGCTCCAAGCTTCTGAATGCTCCTTCTCCTTCTCCAATGTTGGGGATGGGCCAAAGGTGGCTCTCAAGGTGAAAATAGTCCAAAGGTGAACTAGGGTTTCGAGAGAGATTTTGGCAGAGTAAGGGTGCTTGTGATTGTGGATATGGAATAAGGGATCTCCATCACCTATTTATAGTTTGTTGGTGGTGGAGTGCTGACCCATGGTTTTAGGAAACACATGGTTTTGGGCAGTTGTATAGGGTTTTTTCCTCCTTTTCCTCATTATTTTATATTTTTATTCCCTTTTTAGGGGATTTTTGCTATTTTTGGAGGAAAAGGGGGTTTTTTTAGCCTTTTTTAGGCTATTTTGATGGTTTTGTGGCCTTTTGGAGGCATTTTAATGGGATTTTTTGGGATTCTAAGGGAAAAATGGTAGGAAAATGGACAAATGAGCCATGTAATGTGGTAAATGAGCTAGTGAGCACTTTTTGGGTGTTAACAATACCCCAGGAAGAAGCCAGATGGAACAAGTCCACCACAATTGTTTTGAGTATGTTCATAGGTGTGGTTGGTTCGAGAACCTTTTGAAAGATTATAATCCTTAAATTTCAATGAACTATACTTAGTCAAAATTTTAGGTGAAAGGGGACCCAAATATTTTTCTTTCAAGGGTGAAACTGTGTGGGTGTTGTTGTGGGGCACAACACACTAACACACAGTTCAAAATCGGATAAAGGCATGGCGAGGAAATCAGTGACCCTCTTTTACAAATTTGGTACTAGGATTTTGCAGAGATTTACATAGAATTAACGAACAAAGAACCAACTAGCATAAATAAAAATTAATAGTGATTCATTATAGTATACAAATTTAAAAATATTTGTTACTGATATTTTGCATAAATTTACAATAGCTAGCAATATTGGCATGCCTATCTACTTTAGCTCTGGGTTGTGCATATCTAGTTTGTCCTTATGAGGGAACTCAAAATGATGTTATACAATTTTGTGGTTACACAAGTTGGTGTGGGTTGGGAAGGAGGCGGTGGCACTAAGGTGAAGTTTCAAGGGCGATGTGTGTAATAGAAAAACACTTATGAAAGTGTTTGCAATAATAAATGCTTCTACTTTGAAACATGGTAAATACTTCTACTCTTAAACTTTCTAAGAAGCTAGTTATTCACTCATCGAAATAACTTAGGAGAAAAAAAAGAAAAATCAAAATGAGAAAAAAAGGAAATTTTATGAGTTAGTCTCAACCACATCAATGCATTAAGATAAAACGAGGTGAATTAAATGATTACTCAATGCATAGTATGAAAATTGAGCCCATCATTGTTTCCAAGATGGATAAAAACTTTGGATAATATGTTTTCATAAAATCATGAATTTACAAAAGTTTGATTAAAATTGAAAAACTAATTTACAGTACTTGTGAGCATGTATAATAACTTCACGATGTTCATAAAATTTTATATCACTTTTTTCTTTTCTTTTTTATTGATTTTCTCACTTTTTATAAAATAAAAAAATTATATATTTAAAATAAAAAAATACATTAGAATCATAAACTTCAATTCAAAATAAAATTTTAAAAAATATATTGAAAATGAAAAATACATTAGAATCTTAAACTTGACTCCAAAATAAAACTTCATAACTCTGAAATAGAAAATATAATTTCCATATTATATTGAAAATTGAAAACATGTGACATGTAATGCCTCTAAAGGGCATTAAGAATTTTTAATCTAATTAACATTTATTATAGAATTTCATACGAATTTAATACAAGTTTAACTAGTGGATTTCTTAACCGTATGACTGAGCAACATATAAGCATCATGTAACCATAACAACATATAAGGGATTTACAACAACATATAAACAATTTAAAATAACAAGAAAAATACCATGACATAAGAATGTTGATGAATTCCAAACTGAAGCAAGCTTCCATCTTCTCATCGACTTGATTCTATCTTCATTTCCCAAAGTGGAACCACAGTTTTACCTCCCAGCCAACTAGGGGCATAGTCGGCTCCCTCGTCTCAAGAAGTCATCGATTGGTCCCATCCAAATGGCCTTCTATTCCTCCGTTCCTGAGACCCCCAGAGAACATAACAATGATGCACTAGTAGGCTATGTATCAAATTTTCCAGGAGTTCTTAAACTCTTCCAAAATCCTCATGCCCCAGAATATCCAAAATTCCCATTTCTAGAAAAATCTCCCAAAAAAATACTTCAAGAGAAAAAGAACCCCCTGCCTCCTCCTTCCAGTATCAAGTCTCCTATTTATATGAAAAATCCTCATCATCCTCCTCATCCATCAATAAATTCCCATAAAATAATAGTCAACAATCAATAAATTCATTTTCTAAGAAAAATAGCAATTTGATTTAAGTAAATAAAATATTAATAAACATGGTTGTAAAGTCTCACTTGTCATGCTTCTACCTTAAATGAAAATATGACAACTCTTTTCTAAAAATTTGTGCGATCCTATCTATCCATTTATTTATATTATCCTCTCATAGATATTTCAAATAAGATATTTTCATATACTATATTATACTATGATATATGTTATATTATATGTATATAATTATATATGTTATTCAATAATCCAATCAATTTATATACATATAAGACATATTAAACAAGTCAACAAACTCATACTTTCAACACACAAGTAATTCTTTCATCAATTCATCAACCAAGTTACTAATAGCTAATATAAGCATATTAATTTATTCATCGATTGACCAATCATAGTAATGTACTCATGAATTGGTGTACGCATGGCCAGTGCACACATCTTAAGCATGGGTACTAACAATCACTTTTAATGCTCCTAATATATCATTATTGCATGCTTGCAAACAACATATAGAAGAACAATTAAACAATGCATCATTAATCATTCATAACCATTCATACATAAGCAATAAAACAAAATTAAGTAAACATAATGATGAAATTGAGCATATAATCATAATGGTTAATAACAATCAAGAACACCATCCAATCCATCATTCGTCCCATCCATCCCATCAGTACGCCAACCACCTAATCACCACTACTTCTATCTCCTCACCTCGCCATCCCATCCTCTGCTGGAATATATTATGGAATCTCGACTACGTGTATGACCACGTATAAAACCCATACGTGGAATTGTCAATGGACCACATCGACCAAGATTCCCCAACATCCACCTGCTAATCATCATCCCACATCCACGAGAGCGTGCTTGGCATAACCCTCCCATGCCTCCGGGTTTTAGAAGATAAACGGTGGGAAATGCCTCCACCCCTCTTGATAGGACTAGGGTCAATGCCCTACATCAACCATACTATTCCATCACTGATATAAGGGTTCCCGTCATTGAACAACCACTTTGGGAAAGTCACAATTCCTGTCAAAACTCACACTCACCCACAAGTCATAAAAATAGTGGAATTCACAATTAAATAGCATGAAATTTTTTATATAACATCATTATCCTCCTGATGTCCAATACATCTCATGACCCTTGGAAATATAGGAATATTCCTATCTCGTAGCCAATCAACATGTCGAATAGTTCATTATTAACATGAAATTCATGATTAAACATACCCAACTCTTTCAAGTGTTACTCCATATCACTAAAACGACATTTACAAATAATCATGTAAGTTCTTTTGCAGACAAACTGAGCTAACATTCCACATATGGACATTCTATATTCAATTTGCGTGTTCAATATGAAGTAACACAGTCATTGCCATTAATAAGTTCAACAATAAATTCCATTTACCATACATACCTCAAGGGATTCCACATGTCCACATAACAGTCATCTTAATCAATCTATATTTGTCAAAAATATAATAAGAAAAATGAATTGCTAAGCTAATTCACATTATATTTTTTAATTAATGACCCCCAAAACATGGGGCGTTACATACACCCACCCTTCAAGAAACTTCGTCCCGAATTTATGGTCCTTCACAAGTTTTAGAAAAATCCCGATACCGTATCTCTATTCTTTCCGACTAAAATACCTTAGCCATGCTAGTCCCATGAGACCTTCAAATGATCAACATGCCGATATTATATAATTTTACCTCTTCCATCACATGGGATGTATTCTCAAGTTATGCTTTACATGCTATACATACAATTGATCTAACTTCATCAAGGTTAATCAATTCATTTAGTCCTAGTTAGTTAACATATAATCATAATCTGTTGTTGTTTTCATATCATAGTTCATAGAAGACCTTGTCTCTCATATATCATTTCCTTAGGTTTAAGGTGTATTGTTATGACTCATTTATTGATTCTTAGCTTCATTGAATATTTTCTAACAAACACCATTTACTTCCTCATTAGTAATTTTAATTATATCCAAATTTCGATGGTATTTTAAATGAATTACTACATAATAAATTAGTAGTGATATATCTATCTACCAAGTACACTTTATCAATTAACATTTGCGAAAGGATATCTCTTACACGCAAATCTCACGTTATCCACAAAATACTTACAATTCCATTTTTAATGCATAGATCGTTTCCAGCCTTATAGTTTTAACTAAATTGTCTAATAGTTTGATCAACTCATGAACATCATGAATCTCAACCTACATATATATATAGGTACATCATATATCTATAAGTTATATGACAAGGCTTCCACATTATCAACAATACCTTAGTCTATTTTCACAATGTGAAGGGTGCTTCTTTACTTAATGCAATTGATCGGATATGCATACCCACCATGAAGCATATGACTTAGAAATGTGATACACATACTCATCCTACCTACTTATCCAATGATTTTGGTAAAATACACATGTTCCCACATAACTAACCTCCTCATACCTTAACATGGAAAAAATAAATCTACTAACAAGCTCAAGGCATTTCTCAAATATGATCCTGATAGGAAGTTAATCTCCGTCTACTCATAACTTAGTCAATGCAAGGCATGTTTCCCTTTATGATCTCCTCTCCTAATTCTTATTATAACTTATTCTCCATTCCACTATCCATGACCTTATCTCATTATTTCAAGTCTTATTATAGTCCATTTATACTTTAATTTTAAATATCACTACATCTTGGTTGGTGTTATATGTTCACCACTCCTTAAGAGATTGGCATAATACAATTTCCTCCAACTAGGAATAGTTACTATAATATTATTAAGTACCGTCTAAGAATATATATATATATATATATATATATAAATGCTTCTTGGTTTCACGGTAATTACTATTGACCTTGTTTACTTATTACTTAAAATGATTAGATCCAAATGTGGTTAATGTGAGGTCTAGGGTCTTCTTTATCGTATTTAAGGAAGAGCATTCCCCTTGTCAATAAGAGTATTACACGACGCATAAATGTTCAAGAATTAATTTCTTATAGGGGTTCATTACTGCAATCTATAATTCCTACTAGGTAATTATTACACCCTTATTTGCTTGTCCTTAACATTTTATTTTCAAATTAGAACATTTATATACATGTCTTCTAGGTAAATAATATAGCTTTTGCACTCGTTATGCATGTCTTTGTATCAATCTTTATTTTAACCACTAGGTCATTCATACACAAGTTTGTAAGGGAAAGTTTCTTTGTTACATAGACCGTTATCATTCCTTACAATTTTTATGAGGACATTCATTACTTATACTCATGTTGTTATGTAGTTCCCACTATAATTCTACTTAAATAAACGATTATTACTCATGTTGTTGTGCTATTATTCACATGCCTCTACTTAATTGACTAAAATTTCCATGAATTTTGTCCCACAAAAATCTTATTTAATGCCACATGCTTCATGTTTACATTTACATATTATTATCCATGTAAGACTATACATATAATTTTTTCCTTCTTTATGGTATTAATTTTTAACAACCCCTTTTTTTGACATTAATCATTGTTTCAAGTTTCATACCTATTAAGAATCCGAATTAAATTGTCTCGACAATAAAATAAATATAAATTACAATTCATTCTTTATATTTGCTCTTCACCTAGTTTGTCTTATTCTAATGCTTGTAAATTTAACAATTGTTTGTGCACTAGTTTGTCTCATGTGCCATCTCCTCTTATTTTGAATATTATGTATCTTAAAGGGCCACCTCTTATTTTGATATATTTTTTTTAAAATATATTGGTCCTTCTCCCCTCCTTGTTTATATAAATTCATGTATGCACGTATTTATATATATAATATTTTTATGTTCCTTTTAAAAATATGAATTTTGTTTATATCTCATTTAACTTAATGTCCTCAAACAAATAAAATATAAAGTAAGAAATTTTAATTAATGAGGTAAGTTGCGTGTCTACCAATCACATAGGGAAGCATCATCACATATAAATATTCATAGGTGCTTTCCAAGAAATATACTTTTTTTTTCACAATTGACATTAATATATATACATCAATGGCTCGAACATAGTCAATCCTTGAAATTGGGATATGCTACATAGAAGAATTGATATATATCTATATATATATAGATAGATAGATAGATAGATAGATAGATAGATATATAATGTAATTGTATATAATTATATATTTTTATTTTTTATATACTTTCATAGGTAACATCATAGAGTGTTTTTTTATAGTTAATTTGCTATTCATTAATTAATTAGAATTATATACCATGTATTATAACACTTCATTTGGCTTCCTAATACATACATATTTGTTGGATATATATTATTATTGCAATCATATATTTGTTATATATATGTTTCCATAACAATTATAGATATGTGGATACATTTTGTTGATGGAAGGATGGCTCTGTAGCTAAGGTTTTCAGAAACACACCTTCTGCGGCCTCTTGCTGAAAATGATGGTTGAGTTGACGATGTGTGGGTCTGCGGCAACTTGGAGTCTAGCTAATTCCTTTGAATCATCCTAGTACCAACCAAGTATTAAAATCATGGGAATTGGCTTTCGCTGCAGCCTACTACTTGTTCTCTTTAACCTAATTTTCAGTAGTTACTTGTGGGGGTGCTTGTTGGAATTTTTTTGGTTTGTGGGGACTCTTGTATAACCGTTTTCTATAGGTTTTTTGGCATGTATCTGGTGGTGGGGTTAACTTTAGAGAAGTGTTGGTTTTCGTTTTGGCAGCTGTCGGCATCTCTTCTGATAACCTGTTTTCTGCAGGCTTCCTGTTTTGGCGTGACTCTTGTGGTGGGGCTAACTTTAGACTGGCAGTTGGTTGGGATTCTGGCAACTATCGGTATCTCCTCCGGTTGTTTCGGTGACTTTATATTATGGAAGACCCTTCCCCTATTCCGGTTCCAGATGCTCCTTCGATCCCTTCTTAGTCGAGGACTGCTGCGAGAGTTTGCAAAATTAAAAACAATAACTCTTTTGGTTCTAGGGCAAAGACCAGGAGGTACCAGAAGACAGTGAAAGCTCGGGAGGTTTTTGAGAAATATGAGATTGACTCAGATTTTAACTTTGAACGGATTGGGATGCTTGCGGAGTGAGCCCTTGTTGGGAAATTAGAATTCACCTCGGGTTCTAAGCTGGAAATTTCAGATTGGGTGAATAAATGTTGGGTTCCTTTGATATTGATCAAATTTTATCGACTTTCTGGGTTTTTAAGCAGGTTTCCCTCTTCCTAAAACGCTGGCATGTGAATTTTGAACCTCTCAAGGAAACTCAAGGTATTCGTTATCTTTGGATACTCATTCATGGTTTTCCCATTGAACTCTGGTCTAAAGAGGTGGTCATTGGTTTGGCGAATGTGGTGGGCAGGTTTGAAAGAATCGACAAGTATAACATGTTTGGGATGGACAGGAGAGTTGCCAAGGTGATGGTGGAGATGGACATGAGCCTTGGCTTGCCTACAAAAGTTGAGGTTGTGTGGGGTAGTAGGGTTTGGAGACAAAGATTGGATTTTTACAAAATTCCCTTTCGGTGTTTTTCTTGTGCGGAAATTGGGCATGTTCAAGCAAATTGTTCCTCCTTTCGAAAATAGAGAGAGGATTCCTTGTCCTCTGGGCTATCTACTCCCAAGACTTCGCCTACTAAGAATTTGAACTTGATAATCAGTAAGTCTGTCTGTAAACATCCGGAATTTTTCTCTGATATCTCTAAAGATGAAATTGTGTTCATTGAAAAATCTGAGCAAGATCTTTCTAAGCGTATCTCTAAAAGGGAGTTCATTTTGAGACATGACATGGTTACTGGTCTCTTAGTTGATAAAGCAGGGCTAGACCCTGATGGGTCTCTGGTGGGCCGTAATTTTTCTAGGGAGCTTGATTCTGTGGCCTTGAATGAATCGCTACATCGTTTTCTAAACTCCCAGTTGGATGAGGGTTTTTTCCCTAATAACCCTATTCTCATCCCTTTGAAAGACTCTAAGGGTTTGTCCTCTATATCGGCTAGGTCAGTCTTAGCTGATTCTACTTTGGATGTTTCTTCTGTTTCTCTTTCTTTGGAAGATAAGTCTATCTTGAATGATAGTGGCTATCTTTTATCTGAGAAGGGCATGGAGTTCCCCCCGCTGTCCATTTATACAAAAAATACAGGTCTACATTCTGTTTCCATTCCTTTACATTCACTAAAATTCCAAAATGTCACCATCCGTAGAGGAAATTAAAAGAAAATTTTGCCTAATTCTGTTGATCCTAGTTTTGATTCTTACACCCGTGTCTCGAAAAGGTTTAAGATGAGGGGTTAGTTACTTCTTCTCACCCTGAGGGCCTTAGAGTAGCATCCCCCTCTTTAGGTGTTCCATAATGTCCTTTATCTCTCTTAACGTTCGTGGATTGGGTAAGGTATCCAGGGCTCAGGCCTTATCCAATCTATTAATTGCTACTAGCCCAACTATTGTGTTGCTTCAGGAAACTATGTGTTATGATTCCCTTGCTATCTCCAAGATTTGTAAGATTTTTCCTATGTGGGAAGTGGCTGCTGTAAATTCATGTGGCCTCTCGGGGGGTCTTGCAGTAGCTTGGAACCCTTCTCTATTAACTCTTAAAGCACATTCTACTCCTTGGGGTATTCTTCTGAAGGGATCTTTTTGTGGGCGTCACCAGTCTCTTGATATTTTAAACTACTATGCTCCATATAAGGAGAGAAATATCTTCTGGGAGTCGCTCCAAGGCTCTGGTATTCTGAGTCTTCCAAATTTGATTATTGTAGGTGATTTGAATCACACCAGTTCAGCTTATGAGATTTGGGGACAATCGGCTAAGTTGGATGACATGGCTGATTTCTTTTCTAAGTTTTATGTTGAGAATGATTTAGTGGATATATTTCCTCCTACGCTGATGCCTACCTGGACAAATGGTAGATGTGGTAGGGCTAGGGTTCATAAAAGGCTCGACCATTTTCTTATTAAGACTGAACTTCTGGGTCATTTTCAAAATTATAGGTCATGGGTTTTTGAGACTAAATTTTTAGATCATTGGCCTATTGTGCTGCAAATGGATGATTATGGGCAAAGAATTTCATCTCCTTTTAAGTTCAATATCTCCTGGTTAAAAGATGATCAATTTTGTAACATGGTCAGATATTTCTAGCAGAATAATAGGGTGCAGGAGGATAACTTATTGACTCGGTTCTGTCATAAGCTGAAAGATTTAAAAGAGGCTGTTACAGTTTGAATCAAGAACAGAAAGAAGGCTGGTCAGTTGGAATTATCTCAGTTGGAATTGAAAATTCATAAAGCACTTGAAGCTAATTTTTCTAACTCACTAGATGTTGAGTCTTTTGAAGCATTGAAAAGGCTCGAACAGAAAAAAGAGGAGTTGCTGGTCCAGGAGGAGCAAGAATGGCATCTCAAGAGCAGAGTCATCTGGTTGGCCCATGGGGATAAAAACTCAAAATTTTTCCATACTTTTGCCTCTGCTAGAAGAAATATGAATAACATTTGGGAAATCCATGATGCCCAGGGTTTGGTGATCTTTGGGCCTGATCAACTAAAATCGGAAGCTGTCAATTTCTTTGAAAACATCTATAAAGATTCGGGTGATTGTGTTCTTCAAGATCAGATCAAAGTGGCAAGGCTTTACCTGAGGCTTTTTAATGATCAAGATGTCGATCATTTACAAAAAGAAGTCTCTCTGATTGAAATTGAGGATGCTTTGAAATTATTTGCTAAAGAAAAAAGCCCCGGGCCAAATGGATGGCTGGTGGAGCTATTCATCCATTTCTTTGATGTATTGGGTGACGATCTCAGAAGTATGGTAAACTTTTCTAGGGTCAATGGATTCATATCTGGAGGACTTAATTCAACCTTTTTTACTTTAATCCCTAAATGTAACAAGCCCCTTTCTTATGGGGATTTTCGTCTGATTGCCTTATGCAATCTTGTGTACAAGCTGATTGCCAAGATAATTGCTCAAAGGTTGAAATCGGCCCTCTCATAATACATTTCTCCAGAACAATTTGGTTTCTTATCTGGGAGACAGATTCATGATGCATTAGGGATAGCTTAGGAGTTGTTGCACAACATCAAAATTAAAAGATGAACGCCTTTTTGCTTAAAATGGACATAGAGAAAGCATATGATCGAGTCAATTGGACCTTTATGAGATTAATTTTGATAAATATTGGTGTCCCTCCCCTGGTGATAAAGTGGATTATGGCTTGCATCAGCTCGATGAATATTGCAGTGCTAGTTAATGGATCGCCTTCACCTTTTTTCAGTTGTTCAAGACGTATCCAATAGGGTTGTCCTCTTTCCCCACTTCTCTTTATCTTAGTCATGGATGGTTTTAGCAGGTTAGTAAATCAAGCTCTGGAAAATGGTTGGATCAAGGGTATTAAACTAGCAAAAGACTGTGTGAGCACACATATTCTGTTTGCGGATGATGTTTTGGTGGGGGGTATGGATACTGTTGCAGAATGGAAACATTACAGAGACATTATACAGACCTTCTGTAATGCGTCTGGTATGAAGGTTAGCTCGGCCAAATCCAGCTTCTATCATTTCAATACAAATGATTTGCATCTGACAATTATTACTTCCTTTCTACCCTATCAGTGTTTCCCTCTGGAGGATGGTTTCAAATATTTGGGGTTCTTATTGAAACCTAACAACTACTTTATCAAAGATTGGTTCTGGCTACTGGGGAAATTAGAGAATCAGATCAATCATTGGTCCTTTAGACTTTTGTCTATTAGTGGAAAGCTCATTTTAGTTAAGATGGTGCTTTCTAGAATTCTTGTCTATTGGTTTTCATTACTCGAAGTGCCTTCTTCCATCATTAATTCTATGAGAAAATGTTTGTTCAACTTTCTTTGGACAGGTAAAGCTGATTTTGTAAAAGTGCCAATGGTTGGTTGGTAGTTCCTTTCAAGGCCGAAAAGATATGGGGGATGGGGAATTAAAGATTTGGAAGCCTTTATCACTGCCCTCAGGCTCAAAAGTCTGTGGAGATGTATATTTGGGTCTACCCTTTGGTCCAGGATTATGCAAATTAAATATATAAATCTGAATGTTCTATCTTGGATTAGAAATCCACAGCTGGTGAGATGGAACTTCTCCCCTATTTGGAGGGGATTCATGAAAATTTTCAACTGGATTAAGCAGGATCTCTATTGGCAAGTGGGAACTGGACTAAATGTTATAATTGGATTGGATCCGATTCTAGGAATGGAGGACTCTTATTCACTCTCAAACCTTTTAATTCAATATTTACAGGTTCTTGGGCTGAATACTCTTGACATAATTCTTATCTACATTAAAGATGCGATTGGTTCTGTTGTTTGGATGAATTCGAAAGACCTTGGTCTCTCTGGTTGTTATGCTTTTGAATGGGAGAATTATATCATATCTTTAAATTTAGCTGGTGTTAAAATTAATTTGGATAATGATCATTTGTTACGGAGTGGGAATGCTAGTACATGGATAGTGACTGCCAAATCGGCTTATTTAAGAATGACTCAAGATAAATTTATCTTCCCACAGGACTGGTGGTACAAGAGGCTTTGGAAGTGGTCTATTCCATTCAAATTAAAATGTTTTATGTGATTAGCTCTTCAAGACAAACTCAAGACATGGGAGGATTTGCTTAAGCGTGGATGGATTGGCCCAAATAGGTGCAGTCTTTGTTTAACTGTAGCAGAGACATCTCAACATCTTTTTGTCAATTGTAGCTTCACTATCAAAGTTTGGGATTTTGTCTCTGCAAAACTGAATATTACTCGTCCTTGGGATGTTGGTGAGTTCAATTTCTGTTTATTAAATTGGTTCATAAACTGTAAACCTTTTTTCATCATTGCAATTTGTATTTCTTGGGCTATTTGGCACACTAGGAATTGTGCCATTTTTTAGAGCATTCAACCTGATGTAACGGTTTTCATTATGACTACTTTGAAAATGTATCTATCTCATAAGAGTGATGAGCATAGTTTGTCGGTTGCCAGAGTTCAAAACTTATCCTTTAAAGTGAAACAACCAGTCTTATTTTTTGATGGGGCAGCACAAAATGGGATTTGTGCAACAGGAGGAGTTTTATTTCTAAATGAGGAACACTTTTTTTCTGTTCGCCTCAATTGTGGAGTTGGCACAAACATGAAAACATAACTTATGGGTCTTTGGTGTGTTCTAAAATTGGCAAATATTTTTGGTTAGTGAACCTCAAAGTTTATGGAGATTCTCATGTAACAATCAAGTGGGAAATGGGACATTTCAAACTTGATGCTACCAATCTTTGACACTAGTGCATTCACGCTCAAAGAGAAATCTCATTGCAGCAAAATATCTCCTTTGAGCACATCTATAGAGAACACAATGCGCTGGCGGACAAGTTGTCAAAACAGGCTTTGGAGGGTTCTGAAGGTCATCTTATTTGGGAAGAATGGCTGGAAAATGCCATTGTGGAGTGTGGTGACATCTACTTTTTTGATTAATTTTTGGGAATCATATTCTCATTTTTGAAGAGGCTTGTAGCCTAACTTGTTCTATTGTAGTATGGAAGAATGTCTAGTTTTAGACTGTTTTAGTAAGACAATGTGATCAGAAAGTCTTTTGATGGTTTTTTTCTCCGTTTGTTTTTGGAGATTTTGATTGATTGAGATCATGAATCAAGTTGATCATTGTACTATTTGATTCTCCTCGAATAACAATAGTAGATTTTTTCGCTGGAAAAAAAACAATTATAGATATGTGACAATTTTAAATATCAAGTTAAGTAGTTAATATTTATTTTCATTAGTAATATGCACTAAAAATGAAATAAATAAATAAAAATGCCATGAGATTGTAAACATAAACCTATAGATGAAAATACTTCAAAAAAAATATATTCATAATAAATTTTCTAATCAAAAAACAAAAGAATTTGATGGTTACTCATTTTAACTTTTCCAACTTATTTTCAGAATGCATTTTTCACTTAACATATATGGTGTGGAATGCATTTTTTTTAACCCAACAGACAAAATCCCATAGTCATAACTATTTGGCAGGCAACAAATTCGTGTTGAGGGCTCCTCTTCAAAAAAAAAATTGTACGAGCTATTAATGGCATTAATTAACTAGATCCATCGATTGTTTTGAGCACTGGTATATAATACAACTAAGCTTGAGTGATGGATACAGTATATTTTCTTGACTCACAATATCTAAATGGTAGATAGAGTAAGTTTTTAGGTGTCTATTCACCTGGTTTTGCTTGAAATGAATACACTCCAATCTCTAACTTCAGAATAAAATTTTCAACTTGAGTAATTATTGCTTCTACTTTGGTAATTAATGCTCTTAGTTATTCCTTTATGCAATTATTTTTCTTTGTCCTTTTCAATTTGGTAAACAAATAAGAAAATATTTGCTCCTTTCGATCTCCCATAGGACCCTATATTCGACCAACTATATATTGAATGGCAGGTCATAATACTTTACTTGGTCAAGCGACAGTCATAAAATAGAGACAATTAAGTAGCCATAAGATTTAGTTTATTTTGTTTTACCTATTTAAGTTCAATAAAATAAATATATCTAATTTTCTTTCTCCTCCAATCTTGATTCGAGCATTTTCAAATTCTATTTTTGAAGTTATTTCAGTGTTCAAGCATAATATTGTTTTTCCAAATTTTAAAATCCTATGAATAAAATACATTTCTAAAACTTTTAGACATTTGGATTTTGAAGATGACTCAATCCTTAAAGTTTACGCATATGAAAATCACAGTGGTGGAACTCAATGCGAACCACATGTTGGATGTCCACCTAGTCAACAAGCAAAGAAGGAGGTGAAGATGAATCGGAAGGTAGCGATGATATGACATGCTGGGAAGCATGCATTCATTCTTCCTAGCAATTTAATTACCTTATGAACAACCCAGGAAGAATATAAATAATATATAGAAGCTTGTAAAGGTTCAGCTTGTTTGCTAATCATTCATTGGCTCTCATTTGGTTGACTAATCCATTGGTTGACATCAACCCACCTCACCTTTCCTTACCATGGAATCAAACCATTCTTTAGCTTTTAATTAATCATGCCTTCCATTTGAACTGAATGATGGTTGGAGATTGGTATTACAGAGTAATTAGGGAGTTGTATTTTATGGATGTGCTATATTTTTTTTGGATTATACCTTATTTCCAATATTCAATTGGTTGGAAAATTTAGATAGAATAGTTCCAAATTCCACCTGAGTTTCATGCACACAGTTATGTGGGAACCCTCCTTGGTTCCTCGGTTTATTAATATAAATATTAATCTTTTCTCTGTTTCATTTCTGTATCAAAATTTTTGTTTCTTTTCAAAGTTTTTGTTTCTGCATAAAAGTTCTAATTCTTTTCTAGTTTTTTTTTTGTTGTTCAATGTACTGGTTAAAGGAATTTAATGGTCTATAAATTTTTGAAGAAGTAGATAGATGTGTTATATTACCATTTTTAACATATACAAAACTTCACGTGCAACATATACATTTTCAATAATTTCATAAATTTATAACCTAAGATAGGTAGCAAATAACTCAGCTAGATGGAATTTATACATGTATGGAAAATACATTTAGAATAGTAAATTTGTCCTTTGAGGATACTCCTTATCCTTCCTACTTGACCTACAACGGCAAGTTATTTTCCCCCACAAAACTCTTGGAGTTGGGTGGTCAGCGAGACCTCTCCAGTTGGAAGGGTGGAAACTCAGTTTGTTGGACCTCTGAGCTCAAACTGAGTACAAGCTCCCAATGAGTGCTTCTCCCTAATTTTGCCTCCAAACACCTCCTCTATTCTGCAATTTTTCCTCCTTTGCCCCAAAATCAAAGATCATTTTTCTTCATTATGTTCTCCCCCTTATTCCTCTTCCTGTTGACTTTTCCTCTACCATTACTACCCTTCTCTGCCATCATTAATGTTCTCCCTTCCCCAAGTCCTTCTCGAGCCCATCAACTTGACCCTTATTAATAATTAATATATTATATAATGTGTTGGTTGGGGTAACCTTCCAACCATAAATTCTCATAAAATAAAACTTATCCTCATTAATTTATTTCATCATTCGTTGACTATACAATTCAAAATTTCACAATTAAATTTATAATTATTTTATTAAATAAACTCCAAACATATTTTAACAGATTGTTTTATAACTTGATTATGGTAAGTATTTATGAATTTACCCTATCTTTTAAATGGCGGTTCATTCACAATAATAATGTTTCATCTCCTCGGGTTTATACACAATGTTATTAGTGAAGTTTATATAAAATTTGGTGAATAATTATTCATAATTCAATCGACCTTCATTTTCGACACAATCACAAATAATTATAATTATAATTTATCAATATATATTTATTATTTAAATAATATCATTGAAGACTTAATCAAACTCATTCACCTAGTACCATATTAATTGCACCTTAGTTTATAATTAAACTAATTAACAATTATTACTCAAGATAATTAACGAGGTAATTGAACTAACAAAAATCATCAACACTTATTTAACATTCCTTAACCAAGTGCTTCATTCACCAATCGCCCCAAGTAATTTAGAAGTAACTTAATTAATATTTACTTAATGATGACCGAAATTACTATTTAACCTTAATCAGAATCAAACCCTTCATTAATAAATTGACTCAATTTTTTCAGTTCATAACCTAATGAGTAACATGTACAATGTAACTCATTATAATTACAAAACATCAATGCTCATCTAGCTCATTACGACATAAAATTTATACAAGTATACATACATACATATATATATATATATATATATATATATATATATATATATATATATATATATATATATATATATATATGAGTTATGTAAACGTAGCTAATGTTGACATGCGTCGTGTAGGTACACTAATATTACTAAACCACACAGAATTCATAATCACACAAGTTTATTGTTTGCTGACGTAGTCTTAAACATAATTAGAACTGTTGGATAATTCACTTAACTAAATATAATTAATTGATGAACAATTATACAAGTTACTGAGTTACAACACATGACTCAACAGAGGTTTATCAATCATACACAGTTAATAAAGTTTCCTTCCCAAATTCATGATACACCTAACTACCTACATCGTCTATCTAATTCACAATTAACTTCCACATCCTTTCCTTCCTCTGCTAGACTACCCTAAAGTGTCACGCCATGAACAAATCTAGTTAGAACTCGCAAGCAGAAGTGTCGACTACATTGACCAAGTTCCCCAGGGGGAACCCACTAGTCATCATAATGCACCTTGGGGATCGTTCTGTAGCACGACCCTCCCATGACTCTGGGTTTTAGGGATAAACGATGGGTAAAGCCTCCACACCCCTAATGGAACAAGGGACTATGTCTACACCGACATAGTGATTGTGATACGAATTGTACTCATTTTTTCATCGTATAACCAATTTGGGCGGTTGACTTTCATGAAATCCTACCCCACCCATACATCATGATAATAAATACAATAATCATGCTAAGTAAATAATGCATCACTTGCATACCATTTATCTTTCGGAGTCCATGTCCTCGAGGTACTCCCACCTCGTAGGATCCAACTATCACTTAGTTATTTCAACATGTAGGTTAGTCTCCAACATAGGATCGAGAATATTGTGCAAATCCTTGACATGTATATATAAATTACATTATTAATAAACAATAAGCAAATCTTTTCTATGTAAAATAATAATACATAGGAGAGTGGATGCCCTTCCTCTCTAGTTGGTCTTCCTTTCTTTCACCAGGTTGAAATGAAATCTTCTTGGATAAAATTCTGCTTTGAATCCCCTCTTCATTGAGAAGGATGGAAATAATAAATTCCCTGTATGGTTGTCTCTAGCTAACATATTGGGAAAAGCGGTCAGGATGGGGACTACAACACCCGAACCAACGCACCTTGTAGTGATTAATAACTAATGCGGGTGTATCTTAAAGAGAAGATAGGGATGTAAATTATTTCTATATTGGAGTATTTATGGAACCAAGATTAGTGTTTCTTAGGACCGCAAAGAGGCGAGTCCTACGTCACTACTCATTCTCGAAAAAGGAAGTGGGACTCCCCGTGATTTGCTAGAGTTTTAAAGGTGAAAACTCATTTCTCTCATAGAACAAGGACATATCATCTTGTGGTAGCAAATTAGAAGCTATTAGGGTCCCACACTTTAGCTTATACTTTATCTTGCTTTGGTTCTGGCATAAAATGAACCAGAAAACCAATATTGCTACCATTTGCACTACCGTGGACTACAACAGGAGACATCCTTCCATGTTAAATAGTTTTGAATCGCTCTTGTTCTTGTGTTTGAATCTAAGCATCAAAGGGTTACAACTGAAGTGATGGAGAGTTTCTAGGTGGTTGCATTCTTCAAAGATATTTCTAGATGGCGGGTGGATTCTTAAAATTGAAATCAAGGAGTAGGTTATCATGCCTCTAGGAATATCATTCACGTCCAATGTAGATAACCACTATAGCTTTAATATTTTTCTTTTTTCTTTTTTTTTCTTATTTACAAAGAACAACCCTCTAGTGTATTCTCGCTTAGGGTGCAAGGGGTCCCGAGTTAAATTCTAGGAATGCCCCCTTTTCATGAACTCTTCGAAAAGCTCCTTTTCTGCTATTCACGTAGAAAGCAATCCTTTTCTTCAGGGCATATACTCACCATTGTCTGATGGTGTGACAAGTCCTGAGTTCAACTCGTTGGAAAGAATGGAAACATTAGAATATTTGCTTCACTTTTCCCATGTGAATCAAATGGAGTGGTCTTGGTACTCGTAATTGCGATTAGGTCAACTATTAGTTGAACCAGAATTTTCGATGAAAGCACTTTGGCTAGGATATGGTCAATTGTAACTTGAACCATAATTTTTGGTGAACACAGAAACTACCAAAATTTTACCAACTATGAGTATCTATGGAAATAGATTCTGCGGTTTTCTCCCAAAACATATCCCTTTGAGAGAGGATCTTGAGTTCTATGTCCTCAAGGAAGATGAATCTTCTTGCATCTTTTCCCCAATATATAAACGTAGGCGGTCATATTTTACATTCAGTAATTAAAACACTAATATGAATTAACTATTTGTTGGAAAGGAGAACTTGATTCCCTCCATGTTTTGGAGACAATAAGCTCCAGGGCCTAATATGTAGATGGGCGAGAAGGAATCAAATCACTATGTCATTATCCGCTTCAGAATGCATTGGAATAGCTAGAATTGATTTCCTAGACTCAATATTTGTTGCAGTTGAAGAGGCTACGAGCGCTACAGGTGTGGGATCCATCATTCCACTATAGTATCGGCATGGTATCGAAACTATAATAATTCAAAATAGGATATCCTGTATGATTTTATTGTGCCGGGAAAATTCTTGGTCAGTTATGATAATCCATGACCTTTAGCACCTAACCAACACCATCTAAATCGGTCGGTCAATAATTTTGTTCCACTTTTCTACCTTCCAAAGGGTTAGGAAGATATCATTCATTGGATGACCTCAAGTGGCCTTAAAATTTCATTTATTAGGCCATGTTTTCCTAGCCAATCCCTTCTTCTAGTGGCCCTTAATACTTACCTCACTATATGTACACAAATTTTTCATTGGTGCATTCCAGTTAAAATTATATGAAACTATGGATCTTTTCTTATTATGTTGTGAACCCACTGTACCAACTGATCCAAGGGAAATCTATGATCCTCAAAATTTGAAGTTTGGGGATTGTTCTCTCATTACACACAATGGCTGGTATAGAAATACTCCAAATCCTATTATACAATGACTTATACGTGCAAAAAGAGTCCCTCAAGTGTTGTCATCTTTGTTATTCTCAAGAATATCAAGATTCTCCAAGGTACCCGCATCAAGAACCATTCAAGGTTCAAGAATATGAGCTTCTGAAGAAAAGATTTGGTTGGTTCTATGATATGAAGATTGCATTGTAACAAAGTATGAACAAGGAAGCACCTCACGTTTTCCAAAATTTAGTGAATTTAGATGTAGCAAAATCTACTACCGATAAGACAACAACCTCCCAATGCAAAAAGTAAAGCTGTCAATTTTTCCTTGCACTTACAACCTCGAAAATGACATTTGGAGAATCTTCACAAAATGTTTTCATGCAATTGTTTTATCTAATTCTTGTGGATAATATTCACAGAATATTTGCTTGAATTCATGATAATATTGCTAATAGTAATAATTGGTCTATTAATTCTACAAATAATTGTTTACATAGATGATGGCCCGATTGGCCCGAGTGTTAGAATCTACGCTCTGATAACATGTGTAATGCCTCTAAAGGGCATTAATAATTTTTAATCTAATTAACATCTATTCTAGAATTTCATACAAGTTTAATACAACTTCAACTGGTGGATTTATTAAATGTATGGCTGAGTAACATATAAGCATCATGTAACCATAACATCATAGAAGGGGTTTACAGCAACATATAAACAACTTAAAATAACAATAAAAATACCTCTATATAAGAATGGTGACGAAGTCCAAACTGACGCAAGATTCCACCTTCTCATCGACTTCTTCCATCATCGTTGCCCAAAGTGGAACCACGATTTTACCTGCCAGCCAACTAGGGGCCTATTCAGCTCCCTAGTCCCAGGAAGCCATCAATTGGTCTCATCCAAATGGCCTCCCGTATATCTGTGCCTGAGACCCCCAAACAACAGAACAATGATGCACTGATAGGCTATGTATCAAATCTTCCAAGAGTTCTCAAACTCTTCCAACTTTTCCAAACTCATGCCCCAAGAATATCCAAAATTCCCATTCCTAGAAAACTCTCCCAAAATATCCTTCACGAAAAAAAGAACCCCCCCTCCTTCCAATCTCAAGTCTCCTATTTATATCAAAACTCCTCATCATCCTCCCCATCCATCAATAAATTCCCATAAAATAATAGTCAACAATCAATAAATTCATTTTCTAAAAAAAATAGAAATTTGATTTAATGTAATACCCCCAATTCGACCCTTAGGATATATGAGCCTTTAATGTAAATCAGTGTACATGTGCTGTATGTTTTCCTAGCGTGGAGCTCAAGGCCAAGGCCCCGCTAGTGAAAGCCGAATTTTATTTAAAGGGCAAGTATTTGATATTTGATACCATGTGCTCTTAAGCCATGGAAATTGTAATAGGATGTAAATTAGACATCATGCAATATAAAATACCAAAGCTGGCTACGGAGGCAACGAATGAGAAGGGGCCACGTGTATCCACTAGGGAGTGGTGAGGGGGCAATGGGAGTGACCCATAGGTTGCCATTTGTCATTATGTGAACCCATTGACTTCCTTAGGTGACATTAATGCCAATTGTAAGGAAGTGGTTGAGATTTCAGCCCATGACTTTGATGGAGTATGGGCAGCCCTGAAATTCGTATGGGAATGTATGGGCTATTTTGACTTGTCCCACAAGTCACTCTACATCTTGGGGGTTGCTCCATCCTTATCCCCATTCCATGGTGGAAGTATGGGACATCTTTGCCCACCCAAAAACGAGCTCCCAGCAAGGAGAAAACCAGAAATCGCGACTTGAAGGAAACCCACGTTTTGGGAAGCCAAAAACGTCCCGATTTGGTATTGGACAGAGAAATCCAATGGGGGATCCATTGGTAGGAACCTTGGGGCGAATTTGGGAGCAATAGCTACCCCAAAAGCCATGGGAAAACCCAGTTTTAACTGCCCAGAAAATCAGTGACGGATTTGGGTCAATTGCTGAACAAAGCTGTGAGAAATCCAAGTGTGGATGTTCGAATGGAGGCTGGGATCGTTGGAGTCTAGCTTGATGTGTACTAGCTCTGGGATTGAGCTTAGCGGACTAGCATCCCTCTCCATTTCCCATTGCATGCTTGAAAAACCCAACTGTGTGTTGGCTTAGCATGGTTGTCTGAGTGAAATCCTGACTGTGAGGGAGCCATCTAGTTCCTCCTTAGTGGATACACAGCCCAGCTCGGGGGTGATCTCTCAGCTGAAAGAATACAGGCTGGATAGAGATCTATGGTTGGGTGGAACGTTGCTCTCACGTAGCCAGTCGTTTGGGCCATTATAATTCGAGATAAGTATTCTTGATGTTAATTCTATGCCCTGCAAGCATTTTAATTAATGACTGTTGTTTATATGTTGAATGCATGATGAAACTGTGTGCAGATGTATTGTTTAATTCCGCTGTGTTTATATTGAATCGAATCTGCATATAGAAGTTTTAAATGTTAGTTATTTATGTTAAAAATTATTGGGGCTAAATATGCCATAAGCCCGGTATGTTGTTAATGTTTCCTTCCCTGTTGTTCTATGGAGAAGGGGACGTTACATTTAAATAAATAAAATATTAATAAACATGGTTGCAAAGTCTCACTTGTCATGCTTCTACCTTAAATGAAACTATGACAACTCTTTTCTAAAAAATTGTGCAATCCTATCTATCCATTTATTTATATTATCCTCTCATACATAAGTCAAATAAGATATTTTCATATACTATATTATACTATGACATATGATATATTATATGTATATAATTATATATGTTATTCAATAATCCAATCAATTTATATAAATCTAAAACATATTAAACAAGTCAACAAACTCATACTTTCAACACACAAGTAATGCTTTCATCAATTCATCAACCAAGTTACTAATAGCTAATATAATCATATTAATTTATTCATTGATTGACCAATCATAGTAATGTACTCATGAATTGGCGTATGCATGGCCGCTCAAGTCTTAAGCGTGGGTGCTAATAATCACTTTTAATGCTCCTAATATATCATTGTTACATGCTTGCAAAAAACATATAGAAGAACAATTAAACAATGCATCATTCATCATTCATAATCATTCATACAGAAGCAATAAAACAGAATTAGGTAAACATAATGATGAAATTGAGCATATAATCATGGTGGTTAATAACAACCAAGAACACCATCCAATCCATCATTGGTCCCATCCATCCCATCAGTACTCCAACCATCTAATCACCACTACTTCCTGGTCCTGACCTCACCATCCCATCCTCTACTGGAATATACTATGGAATCTCGACTACGTGTATGACCACGTATAAGACCCGTAAGTGGAATTGTCGATCGACCACATCGACCAAGCTTCCCCAGCAAGAACCCACTAGTCGTCATCCCACATCCACAGGATCATGCTCAGCACATCACTCCCACGACTCCAGGTTTCAGAGGATAAATAGTGGGAAATGCCTCCACCCCCCCTGAAAGTACTACGGTCAACACCCTACATCAACCATACTGTGCCATCACTGATATAAGGGGTCCCCTCATTGAACAACCACTTTGGGCAAGTCATAATTCTTGTCAAAACTCACACTCACCCACAAGTCATAGAATTATTAGAATTCAAAATTAAATAGCATGAAAATTTTGATATAACATCATTATCCTCCTGATGTCCAAGACATCTCATGCCCCTTGGCACTATAGGAATCTACCTATCTCGAAGCCAATCAACATGTGGGATAATTCATTATTAACATGAAACTCATGTATAGACATACCCAACTCTTTCAAGTGTTACTCCATATCACTAAAATGACATTTACAGATAATCATGTAAATTCTTTTGCAAACAAACTAAACTAACATTCCACATATGGATATTCTATATTCAATTTGTGTGTTCAATATGAAGTAACACATTCATTGCCATTAATAAGTTAAACAATAAATTCCATTTACCATACCACTACTACATTTTTGGCCTTTAGGGGGGGTTGTCTTCCACCCCCAAAAGTGACCTACGGGGCGGGTTTTGGATTTGGGGGAGGTTTTGGAAAAACCGCCCCTAAAGGCACCGATTTTAAAAGTTTTTTCCTTTAAGGGCAGTTTTTGAAAATATTGGAACCTCCCCCAAAAGTGACTTTTGGGGGCGGTTTGTAACCCCCCTCGTAGACGTCTACGGAGGTTGTTTTAAACCCCCCTCGTAGACCCCTTCATAGAGACCTATGGATGCAGTTTTGAACCCCCTTCATAGATACCTACAAGGGCGGTTGTGAACCCCCCTCATACAAACATACAGGGGTAGTTTGGAACCTCCCTTGTAGAGGACTATAGGGGCAGTTTCAAACCCCTCTCATAGAGGCCTATAGGGGCGGTTGTGAACCCCCCTCGTATAGTCCAATAGGGGCTGTTTGGAACTCCCCTTGTAGAGGCCTATAGGGGCAGTTTATAACCCCCCTCGTAGAGGCTTATAGGAGTGGTATTGAACCCCCCTCGTAGAGGCCTATAGAGGAAGTTTGAAACCCCCCTCGCTGAGGCCTATAGGGGCGATTTGGAACCCCCCTCGTAGATGCCTATAGGGGCAGTTTGTAACCCCCCTCATAGATTTTTATAGGGTTAGTTTGGAACCCCCCTCGTAGAGGCCTACAAAGGCAATTTGAAACCCCTCTTAAAATTTCTTATTACAAACCTTTGGGGTCGGTTACAAACCCCCCTCATAGGTACCTATGAGGGAAGTTCTAAACTCCCCTCATAGGTACCTATGAGGGAGATTCTAAACCCCCCTCATTGTAACATACAAGGGTAATTTCAAACCCCCTTCATAGTGACATATGAAGGCGGTTTAGAACCCCCCTCGTAGAAACATACAAAGATGGTTTGAAACCCCCTCTATACCCATAATAAATCATAATAAAATACATTTTATTAAAAATACCAATATTGCAATATCAATAGGGCACGAAGGAATCGAACCATCAACCTCCTGCTTGTAAGGCAAGCACTCTTCCATTGAGCTAGAACCCTTTCAAAATTGGGGAGAGAAGCATATGAACACACAGATTGCATCATTTGTAATTCTAAGAAAATAAAATAATATAAAGACAACCATGTTTAAGACAACAAAAATGTGAGTGGTCTCTGCTATGCTATCTCAATCAAAGAAGAATATCCTCTCGCAATCACATACACAAACCCTATATTTAGAGATGTTTAAGACAACCAAGGACATGAGAGACCAAGTTACCTAAGATAGATTGCCTCCCCTATAAGTTCAACAAAAATATCTAGCAGATCACTAGGAAATTTTTTTTGTATATTTTATGCAATTCTTTAGAAGCATCAACCATAGGGGACAAAACAATTTGAAAATGAGGACAACAATAACAAATCTACAACAGTCAATCACATATGTCTTCCATTAACTAGAAGAAGAAAAATACAATGCAATAGCTCAAATACCTATATGTATAATCATATGAATGATGAACCCCATATCTCCTTTAGAAAATAGGATGCCTAGGGTTTACAATTAATTCCAACCATCCTTGTGGTGTTCCTAGGCTAGGCTAGGAAACCCTCACCCTAAATCTGCATAGTGCAATGTGAACAACCTATATGAGAGAATTTCTAGAGTAGAGCAGCCAACTAGAGAAGATTGTTTTGCATGTATGCATCATTTAGCATTGGGAAAATTGCCCCATCAAAATCTAGAAGAATCCTCTCTTCACCTTGTCTAAAGTTAGAACAACTAACTAAATATTAAAACAAAAAACTTCTAATTATAAAGAAGCATGCTAAATAAACACAAGCATGCATGTACCCTATAAAAATGTCTACGTGACTGCACCCTTCTCATTAATGGGGCTTAACTAACAACCATCACGGTTTCATACATAAACTAAGAGAAAGATCTATTGAAGCATGTCGATGCTAGAGAAAAATCAACAACTGAGCAAGAAGTAAAGCTAACACTGTCACCACATCCTTCATCTCTCTTGCTTCACAGCTTGTGATTTTCCAGCTATAGTGGGTTATGCAGCATGCCTAAATATTGTTTCTGATATTCAAATTAGGCTCAAATGTTGTTTCCATTGGCTGACAATTGGGTTTGTTTGTTTTCTCTAGATATGTTGTTTTTGATATTCAAATTATGCTCAAATGTTGTTTCCATGGGTTGACAATTGGGTTTGTTTGTTTTCTCTATATATATCGATTCAATTCATGATTTTGAAATGCTTCTCTATGTTTTGTTGGTATTGACTAACATCAACTCTAGGCACTTAGAGAATTATACAAGAAGGATGCAAACTCTTAATCTTACTGCTTGTTTGGTCAATTATGATGTCACAAGATGTTGGCCACTCAATTTTGGAAATCTACTTAAGGGTGTTGGAGAGCCTAGCCTTCAATATCCTGTCACGAATGAAGGATGTTATTCATGAGGATTATTTCATTAAGGCTTCACAAAGAAATCCAACAACTTTGGTCTCTATAAATAATGAGATTACAAAGCCCTGTGTCTTCCTTCCTTCATTGAGGAAACCCAAAATATCACACCTAGATTGCTTCCAATTTACATCAGAGATCCCTTCATGTACACTCTCTCTGAGCCCGATCATGACACCTGAACTAGGGCTACATCACCAACGAGATACATCCAAACTAGGTGCCCTTGTTGGGGAGGCTTTGCTGAACTATGTAAATAGCGAATCCTGCTTCTCAGAATCAAATTACAAGGATGCTTCTGAGGAAATTCCTACTAGTGTAAGGAAAATCAATGTTCCTCCTATTTCTCCATGTTTAGGCAATGCCTAGTGCTATGGTAGAGAAGTTTGTAGGAGTCTCTCTTGTACTAATTCTCCCTGGCAACTATATTTGTGGATGGAAGCATATTGGAGCTCTAAATTGGGGGATGTAAATAATAAAACATAACCTAACCTATGTTTTTCATTCTATTTTCTTGGATGTCCATGTGATTTTCTTGATAGGAATTTGTGAAATAAATTCCCTCCATTAAGAAATATTTGAATTTGAATGCATTATGTGCACCAGGGAGGAAAACTACACTGTCATGAACAAGTGTACTGCAAACAATCAAACGAGTTTGTATCATGTACAAATACCATTAATGAATAGATACTTGGACATCAATAAGCTGGGATAATTAGTCTATATTATGGATAATTGTGCCTTGTAGTTTTTCATAATATTTTATGTATATTAGACATACATGTATACCTGATATAATTAATACAATATACATATAGGATATTTTGCATCATTCTTTAAGCACCTAAAGAATGTGGCTTTCATTCTCTTATGAATAAAATTACATTTTTTCTTTTAAACAAAAAGAAGTTTATGTCGAATAGACATACAAGACTGGATTTGTGGTTCATATTGCTTGAAAACGTGTTGTAGAGATCGAATTAATGTATCTAGTGCCAAACTGTAGCTTGTACACCATGGTAGAAGAATTTATCAAAATTGGGTAGTTCCATATGGAAATTCGACCAATGATTAAATTCACTTGAATTTTTCCAATGTTTGGATTCAACTCATAAGACAATCATAACATGCCAACAAAAAAATCAAGGTTTACATGTGATAGTTCATATGACCTTTGTTTGTTAGAAAGAATGTAGATAGATGAGAGGGGTCGAATTAATCATCAGCTCAACTTTGAGGCTGCCTCCATCACTTCACTAAGAAGGAAAAGGTGGAAAGCCTCGAGACCATTTAACAAAAACCCCAATTGTAATTGTATTCCCTCACAACCCAAACACAAAACCTCTTGCAAATTAGAGCTAGGAATAATCCCTTGATCTTCCTATAATGCCCCAATATATGCACTGGTGGAGATCTCCTTCTATTGGGTTTTTTCTTCTGATCTCCATATATTTTGCTCTCAAGGTGCTCATAGCTATCCTTATAACGTTAGGAGCAATGGATGCCAATAAATTCTTCAATACATATGCATATGTTTATAACTTATTGACCTAAATAAATATGACATTTGTTTGTCAGAAAAAGTGTAGATAGATGAGAATTCTATCATGTTCTTAACTCTATATATATTATGGAAGTATCATTTTAGAGAAGATACACATATTTCTAAAATAATTTGCATGTGTTTTTCATATTAATGAGATGTACATTTAATATCTTTTACGAATTAGAATTTTTCCAATACTTCTTTTTCCAAATCATATCAAACTCAAATATACACCCAAATTCATACATGGTAATTGTGTTGTATACCTACTAACTTTATTCAAGATTCTCTAGTGCCAAAATATAGATTGTACAGCTAATAAATTTCTGAAAAATAACTTTTCTAAAAAAAAAGGTCCTATTTTCTGAAGAAAAAAAAGTCCTATCTTCTGAAAACTCCATTTCCAGTTCTAAAAAGCATCTCATTTAGGCAAATTTTCAATCAAGTAGCAAGGAAAAAAGAAGTACCTATTTGAAAATTTGGGCTATTGGTTCCAAACCTTTGGGTATCCTGCCAAAAAACCTATACATCCTTGAAAGATCAATTTCAATTCATAATATTTATTAGAAGAAAGCATACTAGAAAAAGTACCTCACATTTTAAAACTGTTCATGTTTCAAATTCATACCTTCTGGTCCTTTAGCAGGGAATAACACCATGAATGTTCCTTATACAGAAGTTGGTTTTGATATTGGGAAAGGAGTTCATGCTCTACTTTCTACACATAAATATCCAAAAATACAAGTAAAAAAAATAAAGTGAGAGATTGAACTAAAAAATTCAAAAAAAATTGGTGTTCTATTACATGAGCACATGAATTTTAAAATAAAAATGATAGACTTGTTGACAACAAGTTATGCACTCACAAGAACTGTTAGAAATGGAATCTTACTGCTAATAACTTTTGCTAACTATCTGCATGTAAATAATGACTAACTCTTTCTTTCTCAAGATTCAAGCATTCTTCATCCTCTATAAAGATACATATTTTTGCATTAGTTTAAAGCTCATTTCAACAAGTGTTTACATAAAAAATTGCATGACAAAAACTAGATTTAGGGAATACCTTGATCATATAATATGGACATAAATATTCTAGAATCCTGTGCAAACCCAACAAACCCAGCAATAATGGCACTCCAAGAAATCAACTCTCTCTCAAGCATTTTTTCAAACATATGGTATGAAAAAATGATCTTTCAAAAATTAGCACACATAGCTACAAGGGAATTAATTACATGAGCATTTGATTCAAATCCATTCCTAATAGAATACCCATGAATCTCCCGACCTTGTTTTTTCTCTGCATGGAAAGGACTAACAAGTTTCTGCTTGTATTATCAAGTATTGTCACACTAATAGTAGTTTTTTATCAACTTCAAAAAGCAATTGCATAATAGAAACCAAGAATGGTTGAATGGAGCATTACTTAGAACACCGAAATTTTACAGAGCCAAATAATAAGCATTCATGTTTTCTATAATAGGACCCCAAAAAACATGCCAATAATAAATAATAATGCATAACACATATCTGAATGCATGCACTCTCGTAAATTTGAGATGCTTTCAAGTTATAGTACAACCTGGCCTCTCCAAAAATTGTAAAAACTGATGAAATGAACACCACAATATGCAAAGTAATGTTTTCCAATCTACAATGATTACGAACTCTAAAGATAAATTAATTCTTTGACTAGTACAAACAATCAACCCCCATCTGCTCTAAATATTCACAGATCATTGTCAATATATGTAATTAGAAGCCATGATTGTGTCCCATCTCTCCTAACATGAATTTTAAGAAGAGGTTGTCCTAAAATGACCTCAGAGATGGTTGTTGCAGCTTCTTCAAGAGGTTGGAGAGAACACCATCTTTATTCACTCCATTATCATATATGACCTTCCCTTGTGATGTAATCCGACCACAAAAATTTAAAAATAATTCAATCAATAATTCTAACATGAAAATTTCAACAGGGCCCACCCTTTCTCTGACATATCTTGATGCATTATTTATAAATTATTTATTGATGAAATAAAGCGCTATTATAACAAGTTTTATTTGACTGCAGGAAACAAAGCAAGCTAACAAGACGAAAAGAAAAAGGGCCAGATTCAATGGCCAAGAAAAAAGGTGCCAACCTCAATGGCACAGAAACAAAAGAAAAAGGGTGCCAAATTGAATGGCAAAGGAAACTAACTACTGCTCAAGGGAGCTTATTCGGATTCCTACCTACCCTAAGCTAACCAATTAGACAAGTGCTACATAAAATCATAGATACAATGCCCATTCATCAAACAGATTAATGATTCTTCCTTGATGCTCTTTTATAAAACCAGTCAGGATTGGATTAAAGATTAATGAATTTGATAGCACAATCTTCCTGACTTGTTCAAAAATTGAAAAAGGGTTGGAATGGTGCAAAATGAAATCATTCCAAGGAGCAAATTGACTGATGAAAACATCCTCCATCAAAATACCGATAGGATCATAGAAATTATGCAAATTATTGTTTAAATGGATGGAGAGGGAAAATATATGGCTCATGATTCAATTCCTCTTGACAAAAACTACTTTCCTCATTCACTTCTCTCACATATTCAATTTGGTTATCCCTAGGATTGATGATGGAACAAGAACCAAGTGGGGACAAATTAAAGCTCAGAAGATGAAAAATCAAAATCAACCCCACTTGTTGCTCAAAAATGGAGAAAAGATGAAACTGATCTTTATACACCGTTTCTAGCCACCAGCAAGAAAAATAAAAAAAGTTATTCATCAGGGATAACTAGAAAAGTAAATTAATCATTTTTCCATCAACCACTTGAGACTCCTCAATGATAACTTTGCATGCCAAAATTTGATTTGAAGATGAAAAAGGAGAAAAAGGTTACACCAGCAAGGATGGGAGGGTGGATTCAAAAATAGAAGGTTGATTTGCATCACATGAGATTTCCAAACCTAACTATTCAAAAGATAGAAGACATTTGTCAAATGGATCATCAACATGATACAGTTTAGGCTTAGATTGACCATCTTCACTCATGCATACAACAATTGGAAATGGAAATGAAGCATTTTTCCATCAACCACTTGAGACTCCTCAATGATACCTTTGCATGCCAAAATTTGATTTGAAGATGAAAGGAGAAGAAGGTTCCACTAGCAGGGATGGGAGGGTTGATTAAAAACTAGAAGGTTGATTTGCATCACATGAGATTTCCAAACCCGACTCTTCAAAAGATAGAAGACATTTGTCAAAGGGATCATCAACATGATACAGTTTAGGCTCAGATTGACCATCTTAACTCATGCATACAACAACTAGAAAAGGAAATGAAGCATTTTTCCATCAACCACTTGAGACTCCTCAATGATAACTTTGCATGACAAAATGTGATTTGAAGATGAAAAAGGAGAAAACGGTTCCACCAGTAGGGATGGGAGGGTGGATTCAAAAATATAAGGTTGATTTGCATCACATGAGATTTCCAAACCCGACTCTTCAAAAGATAGAATACATTTGTCAAAGGGATCATCGACATGAAACAATTTAGGCTCAGATTGACCATCTTCACTCATGCATACAACCAAAGGGATTTGATTTGAAGAAGAAACTACATTAGAATCAGGCAGAATATGAACAAAGTCTTCATGAACATTTAAGCATCTATCCTAGGATGACATGGACATGACCGATATTTGGTTTTGGACAATACGATTTTCAATCATGCCATCATCATCATATTGCACTTTTGAGGCCTCCTCTAAAAATCCCTCACAACCAGATGAGCTGGGATTTTCTTCAATGATCATGTCATCTTGGTCAATCAAACCATAAGTTAAGTTGGAGTCCTCATTTACACCTTCAGAAGAAGAAGCAGTTTAAATAATCCTTTGCACATTCTTTAGTGTATCATCTTGAGAGTCAAAACGGATGATTAAGACGGGTGTTATACCTATCTGATTCGCATTTTATCAAATACAATGCAGGGTTAGGTAGAAGCACTAACAATAGGGCTGAGCTCTTGTTATTAAAATTGGTCCTCAAACTGGCTATACAAAAGGGTGTACAAAGATTGCAAGTCTTGGGAAACTCCCAAGTAAATAGAAAGTTATAAAACTGGTTAAACGGTGTTTGTAAATTTGTACCATGAAAACTTCATCTCAAGGCCTATATATGAGGAACTACAAAACTTCGAACCTATTATTAATGAGGTCTCTTTCTTCCATGTGTACAGAGAAAGCAATAGGTTGGAAAACTACCTCTCAAAAGATGGTCTCTAGATGGCTCAAGGATCCTAGCATTTACATGAACAAAAGGAAGACTTTCTTACAAAACATGATCCTAGACCTTTTTGTTAAATTGAATTTATGAGCTGGTGCTGCTATTTTCTATCTATGATTACGGGAATAATTGAATCAATTTTGGATACAATTTTTGGTTCCTGGACTCTGATATGAAAGACTATATAATGATAGTACTAATACATATTGATGCACTTATCTGGAGGACCTACTTTTTATATGGTATGTCAAAACCCATGTAGTTTTTTTTTAAATGGAAATCTCTTGGACAATATGTTTGTACAATGATAGGATGAAGAGAAATGTAAATTCTCTCTATTTTGAAGTCTGATCTATGAATGCTGGAAAGCATCTATCAAATGTAATTTTATTTTTATTAATAAAATTGAAATTTTTTCATGTGCAAAAATAAGACATTAGTACCTTGTGTGTAGGATGAAAAGGCATGCATTAACATGAAGGAAGGTCTTCCAATTCTAGTAGGCATATCAGCATCATGAAGGATGAAATAAAAGATAACCACTAACAATAAACACCATAATACAACATGTATTATAAGTTATACTCTAATTAGACATACCTTTGTCAGATAGAAAAAATGTCCTTTCAAACTCCCAAATCCTACGACCAATTATATATTCTCGATCCTTGTAGAAAAAGGAAAACCGTGGATTTAACACCATTGACATTATAAGAAACTAGATAGCATAGATAAGATAGGATAAGATAATTTTATTAATGTCCAATGAATGACAACAAAAGTAAGTCAATGGTACTAAAAGGATACCATCAGTATAAGAACAATGTGGGAGTGCAAATGCAACTCCTAGAAAACACTAGAACTATATCTAAGAGAATTGAGAAAAATAAAACAGAGCAATTTTGAAATACCTTAGCCAATGAATAATAAAAAAATGGACAGCATATCAGACACTAAAACAGGGTAAACTTGAAAAGGCCAATTCTGTATCTTACCTTCCTAATCCAGTGGACAATAATGGTTCCTGTCAGTGGGTACACCGCCAGAATTTTATTATAAATGAACATGTCATCCCAACTTCGGTGAAAGCAGTCATCCCAGAAAAAATCCCTTAATATCTCTAGCACCACATCCTCAAAGACTTTTCTTGTGCGATACTGTGTGGGGTCAATCTAGAAATAACGTGACAAAATAAAAACCATGCTCCTTGAAGAGTGGATTCCACCTACTGAAATGATAACTGAATCTCAACAAAAAATATTGAAAAACTTGATGATTAGAAAATGGTAGCAGTCAATTAAGTTAAATCAGTACATTGATCCATAGCCTCTTTACCAATATTATCTCTTATCAAAAGGCCTCAATAATTAGTCGCAATATCAAAGAACATTTTCTCACTCTCAGTGCCAATATCTAAAATTGCTTCAACATAAGGAATATCGTTGAATATCAGATCAATTTGCAATTGACATGTTGCAAGCATGACAATCTTGTTGTAGTTTGTGCTTTGATATTAGAAATAACATAATGATTTCTATAGTGTTGAACCTTGGTCTTGGACATGTGCAAAAAATTGGAGAAATGACTGAAGAATTGTCAAAACCTTGAGCATTCCCTTTGGTTCACAATGCCAAGCTTCGTAGGTCATCTCTGGTGTGGAGTGCTCCATCATCAGTGACCACTTTGGACCACCATCCTTGTCTTCCAGGAGATCACATAAGTTCTTCAGGTCCTTAAAAGTCACAATTTCCTAATCAGCCCTACTGGGGAATGCACTAACAATATTGACATAAATAAATGCAACTATATTGACATTGACGATTTAAACATTTTTTCAATTACACAAGCACATCATAAAAGAGGGAACTATAACTTCACAAGCAAATTGTGTAATGCCCCATCTAGTTAAATAAGTTATAACTATAGGTGCATGACTAAAGGTGCATAATAATCAAATATTAATAAAATAGGGTAATAATTAGGTGCATACTTAAGATTAAATGGGATTTATTAAGCTAAAAAGTGGGATTTGTGCATGGTTGACAAGTGTCATCTATGCAAAAAAACCTTATTTTAATAATATGGAAAATGGGCTTTTAAGGGAAGAGGGAGTAATTCATGGGGGTTCTTCTCTATCTTTGGGCTTTAGTTTTTGTTGGTGAGACTCATGCATGAGAGTGGTTGACTGCATGAGTTTGATGTGAGGATTACCTGCTTGTGGTGAGGAGGAGTTGAGGGGGATTCAAGTTCAAATCTAGATGATTCTAAGGGGGGTAAGAAGATTGTATTTGGCATATTTGTACTGATTAAGGGCTCAGGGGCTCTCAATCTCTAACTGAGTGGTAGGTTGGGTGGAGATTTGTCACCCACACATTTTTTCCCATTGTTGTTGGTGGTGGTGGTGGTGTGGGTTTTCCGCACACTCTTGTAAGTCAAGTTTTTCCATGTTTCCATTTCCAAGGATGTTTCCTTGACTCTCTTCCCTTTTAAGATACTTTCAATATTTATAAGTTATCTGTAAATAGTCATGTTTAAAATTGTATCGTTGAGTCTAGAAGTGACATTAGAGAAGTAATTGCTATTTAAGCAATTAAATATTACCATGCACTACATTCTGGGTTCAGAGCCTAGGCTCAAACCCTAGGGGCTCTGGTCACAAAAGCATGAACAGGTAATATAGGATTTTCTAAATCAACAGCTACAGAACGTTTTTATTGTGAAAATTTGAAGGAATGGTTTGCTTTCATCTTCTAATGATACTTGCTTCAAGGTCACTGTCAATACTAGTGCAAGCAAAATTAAACCATTTCATGGTGTAGATGATGTGACCAATAAAGAGGACAATTATGAAACATAAAAAAAAGCATTAGCTGAAGAAGTTGGCAATCTTACTTTGGCTATCCAGAAGGAAACAATGCAAGAAGCTCTGAACAGACATATTGGTATTGAGACTGCAGTTAAAGAATCAACCTTTGGCTTAGCTCCCAGAGATGAGAAGAATGTCAAGCATGCTGCATACCCTCTTGATAAAAATGATGTCACAAAGGAGATAGAGAATCCCTATTCCTTGAAATGTACTGGGCGTTTGGACCTTTCATGTTTAGCGGGCTCAGCGTCAAAGATGGAAACAAGTTGTAATCAAGCTGATACATCTACAGTGGACAAATGCTTCAGGAAGAATGTGATAGGTGCACAATTCCAAATGTTGAATAATGTTAAAAAAAATCCCCATTCCAAATTATAGTAGTGTTGACAGTGTAACATCCCCTCCTATCATACCAGCATGATAGAGAGTACGTGATGCTAAAACTGGGCATCTATCCCCATAAACTTTTAACTAAGCATTCACATAATATAAAAGACATATGGGATGTATGATTATAAGAAGAACACAACGGAAATAATATCAATAACACATCCATCATACATTCAAGATATTCATCAAATAATAATTGCAAAGTTAACATAGGAGAATATTTATCTTAACAAAGTAGTCCCAAGCAACCAGCTATGCATCTGCAACGTTCCACCCAACCATAGGCCAGTTGTGCTTATCAACCTCTTGATACAACTGCCACCCCCGAGCTGGGCATGATTTCTACAAGGAACCAGGGAACAACATACTCACACATAGAAAAGCATACACCAAGATGAGCCAAGCCAATCTACAATTGGGTTTATCAGGCTGCTAGGAAATGGAAAGGAAGAGTGGCTAAGCTAGTGAGCTCAATCACGGAGCCAGGGGTAACCTTACAAGATCTATCTAGCTTGGCAGCCACAATACCTACACACCCAACACAAGGAAGTATTCTTTTCACTGCTGTACAGTCCCTCAAGCCATACCTTCCCCATCTAGTGCTCTCAGGGTGTGCATAGAAGAGTAGCCACAACCCTCTTGATCTTCTTGAGAGGTTATCTCCCCCACTAGGTTTATCAAGCCCTCTCTGTCCACTACCACTCCAATCTCTTGTTCACAGATTCAAACCAAGACAAGGATACACATAACAGCAGAAGTATAAGTGTTGGGCATGATCAAAATGTTTTTACAGTGAGATGCCCAAAGATGGGGTTTCTACCAGCCCAGAAAAACGTGGGAAAGCTTAAAAATGAAAATGGCAATTGGGGAACAACCCTGGAGAGCAGAAATCGTTTTCAGAAAAATGTCCATGGGCATTTTGGGGCAAAAACGACCTCCATAACAGTCCCAACTCGTGGCCCTTCCCTCCCAGCTACTGTACAATGCAAAAACGAGCTCCCAGGCATGGGAAAAATGCAGAAAATGGATGAAAACGTGTAGGGAAAGACCCAACTAGCTCAAACTGTGTGAGAGAGGAAAATACTATGGGTTCCTAATGGCTTTGGGCACCATTTCGTGGGTGTTTTCTTGCCCAAGGAGGCAAAATACGATTTCCCAGTTTGATGGCTTGCCCATGCACGAAATTGGCTGCCATACCTCTTCATTTCCAAGGCATTAACTACCTCAACCAATTCTTGGAAGGATTACATGATTGGGTGCATAACCCAAAATAGGTAGTTGGTGGTTTATGGGTTTCCTCATTGACACATGGATTAACACCTCCTCATTGACACATGGATTAACACCATTGGCTCAAGGGTTGGAATAATTTCCCTCCCTATTCCTTGTAGAATCATGCCCCATCTCTTTGTTGCATTGCATAGCTAGTTGTGGGTATTTTCATTAAAATTCGTATTTACATGATGTCTTCATTTACATTGTTCCCATCTAGCACAAGAACCATAGGCATTTATTCCTTTAATTGCTGATACATCAACGCTAAATCAATGGTGGGGCCTTGGCCTTGAGCTCCTCACCATGATTAAATTACAATATTTACATCATTTACGATTTAATACAAAGGGGGTCAAAATGGGGACATTACAGACAGGCTTGGCAAGCATAGTTCATTCATTATATTTTACAAGGATACATGATCCCTCAGAGATAAATAAACTTCATCTAAGGGGGAAGTGAAATCCTTGGACATGGACACTAAAGGGGATCTATCAAGCAGTTCATAGTATCATACAAGTCGAAAAACAATGATAAAGTGCTTCATCAGTTGAAGAAGGAACACCTTTAGAAGTCTATTGCAGACCTTGGGGCCATAGAAGGCTTGAAGCAATCTATAAGTGGTTATTTGATTTGTAATTCAGGAAATAAGCTCAGTGATGGTATCTCTCAAGATGGTCCTACTGGATCCAATGTTTCTGCCACAAGGCAACAGACTTCATCTGAGACCACTAGAGTATGGTTTTCCTTAGTTCTTTATTATATTATTTATGGATGGGGTCACTTGTTGGTTGATAGAAATGCAGTTGGCCATTAGGATTGAACATGTGAAGCTCAAATTACATATCCATCATAGGAAATGGGTGTACCTATACTCATAGTTGAATATTTTTGTTAGCAAGCAAAGATTTTTAGGGGTTGCATTCCATCATAGAAAATGGGCATGCATCAGCTTATGTATTTCTGCAGCTATTGCAAATAAAATTCTCACCCCAACGTTTCCCATGGTGATCTACCCTTATAATTTAATTTCCTTTCCTTGTTTCTTCTTTCCCCATTCGATCACAACAGAGCACAGCTTGCTAAATTCATGGTGGAGCAGGTTTTAATTTTTCAAATACCCATTGTATTTGTTTCACTAGTTACATGCCCCAAGCGGATGTACCGCAAAGAGCGTACTTCCATGGTGGCTTAGGGGCCAAGTCCAGGCACCCTATACTTGCACCAGTCCTTATACCTATGAAACATATGCTATTTTAGTGGGGAAGACAATAGTGAGAATGGAATCCTGGTGGATGGCCTAACATTTCATCCAAGTGCCATTGGAAATGCTTATTTGAAATTCCATTTGGTTACTAATCTTTGACTGGAGGTCTAGGACTCTAGTGCATTCATATATGCAAATTTGGTCAATGTATTCTTCGGTTAAATATTGTTGTATTGGCATTTAGTATTTATTTCCCCCTTTCGGTTGGTGTCTATGTTTGGTATTTGTAATTGCTTTTTCCTTGAGGAGCTATGTTTCATTAACATGGTACATATTAAATATTATTGGCCTTATTGCCTAAACATGTCGATCACGAGGACCAATTTTTTCACAAAGAGAAAATCCATGACTTTCACTTATTCATATTATTTATATCGACCACAAATGGTTGGTGTTGAGGAGAACACGAGGTTGACTTTATTCACTTATGTATGCATGGGGAGTGCAATGCAAGCTTCACAGATTTGACCACTGGTTCGAAGATGGGTTTTCAACTTTGCACAAAGAGAACCTATGGCTTCACCAATTCATCTTACCTGTATTAACTACAAATGGTTGGCATTAAGGAGAACAAGAGGTGGGATTTGATCCACTTATGTGTGTGTGGCTAGTGCAATGAGAACATCACACATTTGATCACCACCTAAGGTGGGGGATGGTAAGATTCAATCCATCTTTATTGGCCAACATGCCTAAAAAGTTAAAACATAATTCAGTTGAGAAGATGCATGGGTTTATGCAGTTTCAACAGTGAGTTTTTTAAATATGGTTTGGAGGACTCATGGCCCCACTTATTGATATAACAAAAAGATTAGTTCCATTGGACAGAGGCAGCAAAAGCTACATTTCATTCCATGAAAAATATAACAACATCCAAGCCATTTTTAGCACTTCTAGATTTTTCACAAGATTTTTTATGGAATTTGATGCTTCAAGAACCAGTATTGGGTCAGACTTATGCAGAATCAACAGGTTGTCGCCTTTGAAAGCACAAAGATAATAGAGAAAAAATTAAAACCCTTGAGTATTTAAGATAATAAAATGTTGGCTATCATGCAAGCAATCAAAAAGTTCAGGTAGTACTTTTTGGGTCAACACTTCATCATTAGTACGACACTGAATCCTTAATAACTTCTTAACCCAGAAAACTTTTTCTAAGTGGGTAAGCAAGTTACAAGGTTTTAACTTTGATATTGATTAAGGGATTTTCAAATACTTTATACCTCGAGTGGTAGAACTACATGTTATTTCCATGACTCAACTGGGATGGAAAGAGATAATATTATCAAACATGCCAAGGATCCAAAGTTATCACTATGTTGCTAGATAAAGACAAGCAAATAAAGAGGATAGCATAGTTTCTTTCACAAGTGACATCATCCAATACAAGAATCAATTAGCTTCATGGACTTCCTAGGTACAGTGTTAGTGATAGAGATCAAAAGTTTATAAGCAACTTTCAGAAATAACTCTTCAGGATTAAGGGTACCATGTTGACCCTTAGAAATAACTATATCCACATATAGATTATCAGACAGAGTTAGTGAACAAATGTTTGGAGCAATAAAAACTATGTGACATATGGGTGAAAACATGAAGTTGGGAAACAATTTTGGCTTGTTTTTGACAAAAAAAAATTGCTAAATTTTATGTTTTCCAACTTCGACCTCTTCAAACCCATATCTCCCTTAGGAATTTCAACTTGAGATAAACAAAAAGGTTTTAGAGAATTGAATTAGATTTCTACTCGTATTTAAAAAAAAAAAATAGTTATGGGCATATCATGGGACAAATTTGTTGTCAACATATGGCATATACTTGAAAATTTTAGGTATGGATAATGAGTGATCTGTGTTGACGATGGTTTTTTGATAGATGGTTATTCATTTTAGGGAAAACAATTGTAGGCTCATAATCTACACACACTACACTGCATCCTAGACTATATTTTGAGTTTTTTAAGACTTGGGAACTATTTTTTATTATTTATCAAAACAACGTATGTTCAGAAAATGGTGCATTATCATCGCATGTTTTTGTCTTCGCATTTTCTTTCAAGTGTGACTCTTATCAAACATACTAAAACCAACCCATTGAAGAGGAAACTTCAAGGAACATCCTTGTATTTTTTTAAATTTTTTTGGCTTCATCATTGTGATGATATTGAATTTTCATTGTGACTGATTTTTCAGTCACTAAATTTTTTAATGATAAAGTTTAGTAAAAAAATAGTAATCCTAAATGAAATTAAAAAAAAATTATATTATGAGAAAGTAGATTGAATGATGAATCTATTGGTATAAACTCCGGCATGTAATTATCATGTTTTGCAGTGGTCCGACCTTGTTAAAGTGACACATTTCTGAATTCTGCAGAAATGGTGCTGGAATTGTTGACGAGAAACTCTCGAGCGAGAAAATGTCTTCCGAACTCTCAGCCGAGAGTTTAGTTCAAACTCTCATCCGAGAGTTTTTTTTTAAAATACAGCTCGTGGATTGGTTCAAACTCTCAGCCTAGAGTTTTTTTAAACTCTTCGCCGAGAGTTTGAACTCTCAAAACTCTCGGCCTAGAGTTTAAAAAACTCTAGGCTGAGAGTTTCATGTTGACTTTTTTTCCCCTGTTCATCCGCGCGCCCTCTTTCCCAGCTTCATGTTTTTGTCACGGAATTGTTTCCCAACTTCGCATTTTCACCCATACCTGCAATCATCTTGGCCGAAGGGGCTACATCTATGCGAGAACTATACAATATCAATTACCATACCTCCATGGTTATGTCTCCCTCTGAGGCCCTCTACAGTTGGCATCCTCCTAAATTGATTGATTGAACCATGGAAGACACTCATGTACTTGTTCTGTCAGATTTCCTTGAGAAAAGTGAATAGAGATTGCATTGAATCGAGGAGAATATCAGAACTGCTCAATATTGAATGAAGGCCCAGGAAGACCAGTGCCATAGTGAAAGAGAATTTGAAGTTGATGATTAGATTTTCCTAAGATTGTAACCATATCTTTGGAGGTGCTTTAAAGGGAATGGGTAATAAAAAACTGCACCAAGGTACTATGGGCCCTATAAGTATAAAGTACAATCAAGTGTAATACAAGTTGCATACACTCTTGAATTTCCAGCTAGTACTCTTTTCCATAAATTCTATGCTTCATGTCTAAAGGAAGTAGTATGCCAATGGATCCAAACCTCAAATATTTTTCTGCCATTGAATGATGAGGGGAATGTAATTCTAATACCTAACCACATTCTCGCCACTATAGAGAAGAAATTTGAGGAACATGATATTGTCAAAAGACCTTATCCACTTGAAAGATCTACCAACAGAAAAGAAGACATGGAAAGGGGTAGATATCCTACAACATCTAGCTCTATATTTGCTTTGGGGAAAGGAAATTGGAGAGGGCATTGTTACAATACCCAAGGGAAAAGGAAGTAATTCCAGTTCAAAATATGATTCCAATAATACATGCTCAAGCATGATATTCTAAGTCTTTGACAAGCCTTCACATGTCTAACTAGTGAATCTTAAAATACTATTTGTATTCTCTTCAATAGTATTCTTATCTCCTTTAACTTAGCCTTCTTATCTTCTCTAGATAAATGTTTTAAACTTTTACCTTTCTAAATTAGGGTTCTTATATTTTTCTAAATTAGCATTCTTATCTTCTCCAAAAAAAATCACAAGCAATTATTTTTGTAAATTAACTACTTCAATGGTTAGATCTATGTTTTAATGTTAGAGTATTGACATTTTGCATGGTGAAAAAACTCATAAATAACAGGTATTTGGCATTCTGCATGTTTTTTTTTAAATATATATGCATCAAAATATATTAAAATATATATAATACAAAAAAAACGTCCTGTAACACTCTACTCCCCAAATCGTTTTGAAAATTGCGCTCCCTACTCCTAACAACCTTGGTCTGGTACGTTGCCATTTAATGATGAAAAATGACCATTGCAATTGCTTACCTTCTAGACATATTGCAATAAACCTATGAAGATATGAAATGAGATGTTGACAAACTTTTAGAAAGGAAATCTAATGGTTAGATGGTGACAGTGATATTAATTAGGTACAATGGTTAGCTTAATATATGCACCAGACCAAACCTGAGCTCAAATCAACAACTTGGTTTTCAGAAAAGATATGTCAAGATTTGAACAGATAAAGTGATTTCTATTGTTTGTAATAACATGAAACAAAACATTATTCTATTAAGAGTACAAAAGGAGTCTTAAACTGCTTAGGAATAAACTGACTATAGTGAGTTTTGTTAGCAACTTAGCACTAAATTTGATATAACCAAAGTTCATTACATATAAAAAGAAAATATTGCATAAGACATTTTGCACCATTTTTCATTACGAAAAACCCAAAAATGATGCATAGTAGTAGGTATATTTTGTATTTTACATACAATAGAATCAACTATAGCATCCATGAGCATCACATTATATTTTTTTATCCAACAGGAAGGTCTGTTAACCTCTAAACAACACTCAATAGATACGAAAAATAAAATTACATACAACACTCGCTTGTTTCTCTATATAAACCTCACATCTACCCAAGAATTTAACGAAAGTTATTACCACCAAGCTACAAAATAGGGAAATCCCCTTTAGGGATGTGTCACATGTCCACATGTCCAACACCTATCACAGCACCAGGCAGGGCATGTGATACTACAGTGACAGCTCAACAACTAAATCACATATAGCTCCTAAATGTCAAAAGACTTGTAATTATAATTTACTATTACAAAAATGGAGAAAAAAGAGCTTATAGTTTGTTGGTAATCTGAATAACAAAGATGAGCTTGTCTTGGAGGATATTGTGATATGACTTATCATTACTAGTGTTTCATTCTTTGTGCAATTAGGAACTACTTCATACTCAAGTTGGGTTGCTGTTGCATGTCTATGAAAGTTCAATAGTGTGGTATGTTTTGTCTTACAATTGTCTATGTTTATTTAAATATGGCATTTTCTCTAACCATTTGATTGCAGGTATCTTTTGCTTGATTTTTGGATGTGCCTATGTCCTTTGATCTATAGGTATCAAGTGAAAGCTAAGGATATCTAGTGAATGTCTCCATTACCCACTAGACAAGGCACTAGAATTATCTTCTTGATCAAACTGTCCGATCAAAGGTCGATCCAAATGTTCACTACGATCTCACTTCAACAATCAAAGCACTCTTCTCTATTTTCATGTGTCTTAAGGGGTGGTACAAACTGTAGAAATACATACACATACAATATGACTACTATAAAAATTAAATGTGACTACTATGTAATGATATAATACAATATGGAACACAACTAGATGCGGAAGAAACCCATATACTACAAAACTTCCTCCATATCTGTCATACATAATTTCCAGTTCTTTCTTCAGTTCTACCTACTTACAGGGTGTGCCAACATTATCGACGTTGGTGTCTTCCTGTAATCCTTTTGGGTTTCTTTGTTCAGTAGTGATGGTGGCAAGGAACAATGGAAGCCAACAAAGAAGTACTTTTGGCATGGTAGAAGTGACCTCTGAAGTGTTGTGAATGTAGCAAAGAAGATCATGACAGCCACAAAGATTCTTGCTAAATATACGACAGTGGTTGGTGGACGCCATTGGCGATGGAAATCCATTGAAAGTGGTTTCTCCTAGCAGTTCCTGGAAGAGAGCGAGTCCAACCCATACTCCATTAAAGATGAGATAATTTCAAGTCATCAGCTCTTTAAAAATCCAATGTGAAAAGTAAGAATATAACTTCATATCTTTAAAAGTTCAACTTGACATTGTTCAATGTATTTAACTTTCTGTTTGGGTAATAATCGTCTCATTATTATTATTATCATTATTTTATTGTTATCATTATTAAATATTATTATTTTATTATGAAAATGGAATTTTATTGTTATTATTATTAAATATTATTATTTTATTATGAAAATATTGAATAACTATTAAAATATAGAGTAATATTCCCTATTTGAGCTTAAGATGGAAGTCACACATAAACATGACAGCCCAAATAATAGGGGTCATTAGACACTCTACAACTATACAAGAACAATATATGCATTTGTAGAGGCAGTTACAAATGGTTGGAAACATAAACTTCTAAAATGAATTACAAACATAAACACCATTTATTTAGAACATCAAAATGAACAATTTTATCATATCATACTTAAATAGTATATGGTCCTCATGGCCAACCTCAACCACACCAAGAATGATAAAACTAGGCTCAATGGGGTTGACAACTTAGTGATTAAAAAAAATACATAATTACATATTAAAAAAAAACTTAATAAATATCAACATGATTAACTTAAAATCCATTATAAACATTTAAATATCAATTAGTAATTTGTTTTATGTGAGCCATCACCAAAACATACACTAGACACAAATATTTGGATGTTCCCTGTGTGGAAACCGTTATTTTAATGTTCCTTGTCAACTTAGGAATACTACAAATATTAGCATAAAAGAGAAGTTGATCCACTATGATTGGAGATGGGGAATGTGACTCATGTTCACATGGCATGATAATCACTCTAGTTTATCTCAAGCTGACTGCATCCATGATAAAATCATTTGCAGAAAATATATTATGGTATGATGAGTTCACACATTTTTCTCGAGAGAAAATTGGTTGAATTTGATCGTGAGTTCCTAGAAATTTCAGTAAAATAATGTCGGGGCCCCTATAGTTTCCAAAACCCCAACATGGAAAGACATGAACGTTTCTAATTTTGGGTGTCTTGAAAGAAGAAAATGTTGCCGAGTAACACAATGGGCCTCTCATGAATACATCTACAGTGTTACAATTTACTAAATTTTAACACCACGGATGGATTCAGAGACCCCCTAAAATAGGGTCCCTCAATCCATCTACAGTGATAAAATTTAGTAAATTGTACAAATTCATTGTCAAAATTGTAATTTTCCATTGTCAACTTACCACACCTAAAAATGACTAAAGCTAGTCATATTTGTATTTCCGTGACTAAATTAGTCATTTACGTTAGTCATTTTTATTTTAGTCACTTGTTATCTAGTGTTTTATTTTATCCCATGACTAAATTAGTCGTTTATCTTAGTCTTTTTTAGTTGGCTCACTTAAAACTGCTCAATTTTAGTTATTTATCCTTTGAAAAAACTGTGGTGACTAATTTTTTTAGTCCCCTGGTCACTTATCTCTCATTTTGTACTTGTGTTTTCTACTTGAAGAGTGGGCATCTTATCAAGTCATTAACAAGGCATTTCCAGGCATGTAGTTTGTTCATTCTAATAAAATACATCAATCTTTGTTTGCTGGTTGTCTATTTATTATAGTCTATTTAATTTTATTTCACTCTACCTTACAGCACCAAAGGAAAATATCAACAAGGCATTTATCATTAAAACTATATTAGAATAAACAAGATTGCACGAAAATATGAGGATGTACCTTTCCCTTTCAAGGTTCTTCAATTCTACCACGCCAATTGAATGGATCCCCTAGTTTGAGAGCCGGCCCTAGTGCTAGCATCTATGGTAATGCCAGTCCCAGATCTGAATGTAGTTCGAGCACTTGGTATGAAGGATCCCCTGGTTTGAGAGCCAACCCCAAAGTGCGATCAATGAAGGATACCAAGTGTTCATAGAACCAGTATGTCCAAATCGCGCGGGATTTAACCAATTTCTTAAAAAAGTATCACAAAATGAAGTGGCAGGAACTAATATTCCAAATGGTGTGGGATTCCTAAACATGGTTTTGATTTTGATTTCATTCCCATGATGATAAAGTTAATTAGACATTTAGTACAAGGCTAGGCACATCACATATTAAAATACATTTATATGGATTCGCAAGAAAGCTACTAAATTCAATAAGTTCTCAAATGCATTGTTTAAGTAAATAATTATGATTCCACTTTAGAACGGAGCGGAGCGATGGAGGATGCGTCCAGTACAGAAGCTTTTCAGGTCTCTTTAGGGTTTTTCTGGTGTTTTATAGTGTTTTAGAAGTGCATGAAGAATTTCTCCATTTATTTGTGTATATGTGGAAGAATGAAGTATTTGTTAGACGTGGAATGGGAGGCGGAGACTTGAGTCACCCTTCACAAAAAGGGGAAAACAATGAGAAGAAAGGGTGATGGAATGAAAATTACTAGCATGTTGAAATTGGCAGGAAAATTTTCATTTTTGGTGTTATAGAGATAAAATTACCAACATATCCCACTTGTAGTTGAAATTAGATTCACTCTTTAGATATTATGTGATGTCGCAATGCCTTAATCATCACTCAAGAGAAATAGAGTGAATTGTTACATATAGGCTAGATATTGCATATGTAGGTCATATGTAGTAGCCACGAGAACCATCCTTTGTGTTACAAATATTGAAATGGCCACCATAAGTAATGCCACTAATTAGACACTGACCTAACACAACCAACCCATGTAAATGACTCATGCAATTGGGATAGAATGGTCCCCAAGTTATAGGCTGACAGAGTCAAGAAAGGCAAGGAGAAAATCAAGTCTTGGGACAGGATGGTTGCCAAGTTGAAAGGGAAGTTATTGCCAGGAGACTATGTGATTTCCTTGTTCTCGAAATTGAAAAACTTTTGACAAAAAGAGATGACCGTGAAGGAGTACATGGAAGATTTCTACAGATTGTCGATAAGTTCGGGGCAAACCGATGAAGGAGAAGAAGTTCTCACTAGATATGTGAACGGCTTGAAATATGCCATTCAGGATGAATTGAGCATGTTGAGATTCAGAGCAGTCGGCGAAGCCTACCAGTTAGCTCTGAAGGCAGAAGAGAAACTGTCAAGGAAATCCACAGCGACCAGAGGCAGGATGACTAGTCAGGGTGCAAAGACTGTCTCCATGAAAGGTCGAAAGAGTGGATATAGGAGGGAATCTATCGAAGAGAATCGACGAACGAAAGGGACATCGATAAGAGAGAAAACGTAAGAGAATCGATGCGATGGTCGTGAGATTCATGGTCGAGGTGCATATGGTCGAAGTGGTCCATCTGACATAAAAGGAGCTGATAGACCAACCATAATCTGTTACAAGTGTCGTGGAGTGGGACACAAGGCATATGAATGCCTAGAGAACCTACATGCTGCAGAGGATTCGAAACCCATACGTCGAAGGGATGAGCAAGTCGATGAGAGGGAAGAGTCAGCATCCAATAGCAGTGGAGGTGGGAAAAGAAAGAATCGAAATATGACATTCTAGAGAACATTGGTTCAAGAAGATCAACACGACGAGCAAGAGCCGACACAATGAAAGGCAATCTTTCAAACGAAGGTGCGAATCGGCGAATGGCGTTGCAAGACCATAGTTGATGATGGAAGCACTGAGAATATTGTGTCGATAGAGATCATCGACAAGATTAGGTTGAAGTGTCAAGAACACCTACACCCATACAAGATCTCATGGTTGCAGAAAGGACACCATGTGAAGGTGACCAGACAATGCCTGATTAAATTCAGAAACAGAGGATTTGAAGATAGTGTACTGTGCAACATAAACCCAATGGATGCGTGCCATATTTTGTTAGGGAGACCATGGAAATACGATCGGAAGATGATTTATGATGGTTGAGCCAACATAGTCACAGTGTGGAAAAATGGCGTGAAAAGGACTCTTAAGCCGAAGCCGGAGGAGCAAGTCAACAATAAGCATAGGGAGAGCAACTTTTGGGAGAAGTGAGTGTTGATGTGTTCAGCGAAATAATTCCTCGCAAAGGAGGAAAAGCAGTCAGGGTGTTATGCTATCATTCTGAAAGGACCATGTGTCGAGAGGTCGACAATGGAGAAGATTCCGTTCAATGTCAAGAAGATGCTTGACAAGTTTCGAAGCATAGTAGTTGACGAGACACCGATAGGATTACCACCATAGAAAAACATATCCCATCAGATCGACTTGATTCCAAGGTCGAGTTTGCCAAACAAAGCACCACATAGGATGAGTCCGACAGAAGGACAAGAACTTAATCGACAGGTCCAGGAGTTGTTGGATAGAGGATTGATCAGAGAGAGTCTGATCCCTTTCATTGTACCAGAAGTGTTAGCACCAAAAAAGGGAGGAGAATGGAGGATGTGTACAGACTCTAGAGTGATAAACAGGATCATGATCAAGTATCGGTTTCCATTGTCGAGAATGGATGAATTGATGGATTTCCTGAGTGGAGCGACATACTTCACGAAGATAGACCTTAAGAGCAGTTATCACTAGATTCGGGTTAGAGAAGGAGATGAGTGGAATACAGCATTCAAGACGAAGGAAGGGATGTATGAGTGGTTATTCATGCCATTCGGATTGACTAATGCACCTAGTACATTCATGAGGCTGATGAATGAAGTAATTAAACCATTCTTGCAAAAAAAAATTATAGTCTGCCTAGACAACATTCTGATTTTTAGTTGAACCAAGACAGAACACTTAGAGCACATTCGACAGGTATTGCAGAAGTTATAGCAAGAGAATTTGATGGTGAACGTGCAAAAGTGTTTCTTCATGAAGAAGGAATTGGTATACTTGGGATTTGTCATCTCGGGTAAAGGGTTAGTGATGGACCCAAAAAAGGTGAAGTAAATATTGGATTGGCCGAAACCGACAAGTACGACTGGGGTAAGGAGTTTCCATGGACTTGCCAATTTCTACAGGATGTTCATTCGGGGATTCAGTCGGATTTGTGCACCATTAACAGAGTGCATGAAGAAAGGGGAGTTCAAGTGGACAGAAAATGCCCAGAAGACTTTCAACAAGTTGAAGGAAAAGGTCACTGAGATCCCAATGTTAGCGCTCCTAGACTTTGAAAAAAAATTCCAAGTCGATTATGATGCAAGCGGGATGGCAATTTTAGAAGTGTTGAGCTAGGAGGGCCAACCAATTGCATTCCTTAGTGAAAAGTTGGATGACGTGAAACTATTGACACAAACCTAGTTGACAAGGGTTCCTCACACTGTCAACACCCAAACCACTACGATCTCCCTGAACACTAGCCTAGACAGGTTTTACCCTGTCCAGCAACACCTGCGGAGCAGATGAGGTCTCACCCAAGATGTTCAAGGGAGAGTTGACGAAACCATGTTTCCACCAAATGAAGGAGGATGTTCTACATTAACTTATCAACTTATTGCAACATTCAGAAATAGATCTTAAACATTCACTTAGGCATTAATCATAATTGCAACATCATTCAATAGATCTTATCATTGACAGAACCATACATGCGTAATAGATATAACAGTAAAGCATTAATCGCAGCAAGAAAACATGGCATCATTCACAGTTTCATATTGCATAATGCATTTACCACATGGAAACAAGAAAGGCACAATGATTCTGCTCAAAAATTCTGTCGCATCATATTCATCTTCGCAAACCCAGATACAACAAGATAGTCCTTCATCAGCTCATATATCTCACAATCGCTATCAAATATTCAATTCTCAACTATCTCATCATTAACCTAGTGTCTCAACATTTACAATGCTAAGTCTACTTATAGGCTCACGCCTTTACATTTGCGGTCCACTTAGTCAACCGTTTAACTACTTCCTAACAAACTCTACAAAAAGATGACCCAAAATCCACAAAATGCGGTCCAAATGACCCAAAAATCCACAAAATGCAGTCTAAATGACCCAAAATGCATAAAATACTATCGCCCTACGTGCTAGTTTCCTCCTTTTGCGGTACCTTTGGCCTTGCACAGCATCTGCAATGCTGTGATGTTGACTCATCAAACTGCCTGCCAACGAAAACGAAAATATTCGATCTATGACCAAGAATTCTATGCTATTGTCCAAGCATTGAAAATGTGGAGGCATTATTAGTTACCGAAGGAATTTGTGTTATACATAGATCACCAAGCACTGAGGTATCTGAATACTCAGTTGAAGTTGAGTCAACATCACATGAAGTGGGTTGAATTCTTGCAAGGATACACATTCATGTTGCAACATAGGTCGGGCAAGTCAAATAGGGTTGCCAACGCGTTGAGTCGAAGAGTTGCATTGTTGAACATGACGACAGTTCATGCAATAGGAATAGAGTCGGTGAAAGCAGAGTATGAGACTCACAAGGATTTTATGAAGGCATGGGAAGCTTGTCGTGAACCTTGGAGCATCAACAGGACTCCATACTTGGATTATTTTATCCAAGAGGGATATCAGTTCAGGGGAAATCAATTATGTATTTCCAGAGGATCAGTAAGGGAGAACCTAATCCAAGAATTGCATAGCAGCGGATTAGCAGGTCATTTTGGCATCGACAAGACCAGGGCATTGGTCGAAGAGAAGTACTATTGTCCAGGAATGACGACAGATGTCGGAAGGTGGATTCGATAGTGTCAAGTTTGTCAGTTGAAAAAATGAAGAAGTCAGAACACGGGGTTGTATACACCATTTTCGATGCCAAATACCCCATGGGAGCATCTTAGCATGGATTTTGTGTTAGGATTGCCGAAGACACAACAGGGAAGTGACTCAATCTTTGTTGTAGTCGAGAATTTTTTGAAAATGACACACTTTATTCCGTGTCGGAAGACAAGTGACGCCATAAGCATCGTTGTTCTATTCTTTAAGGAGATAGTCAGATTGCATGGGTTTCCAAAGAGTATCACGTCAGATCGGGATACCAAGTTTATGGGACATTTCTAAAGAACCCTATGGAAGAAAATGGACACGAAGTTGCAGTTTAGCTCAGCATATCATCCACAGACAGACAGATAGACCGAGGTGGTGAACAGAAGTTTGTGAAACCTTCTGATATGTTTGACGACCGACAGACCCAAGCAGTGAGAGAATGTGTTGGCGCAAGCAGAGTTTGCATATAACAATTCTGTGAATTGGTCAACAGGTTTGAGCCCATTCCAGATTGCTCAGGGAAAAATCCCACATGGAGTGGTGGATTTGATCAAGTTACCAACAGAAATCAGGAAAAGTGCGGATGCAGAATCATTCGCAGAGCATATGCATGAAGTGCATGAAGTTGTGCAGAAGCGCATAAAGAAGAGTAACACAACATACAGGTTGAGAGCCGATAGGAAGAAGAGGCTATAGTCGTTCAGCGAAGGAGACTTAGTTTATGCATATTTGAGAAAGGAAATATTTCCAACAAGAACATATAACAAGCTAAAGCTGAAGAAGATTAGATCATGTAAGATTCTGAAGAAAATTTTGGACAACGCTTATGTGTTGGAGCTACCGAATGACTTGAACATTTCACCAATGTTCAATGTCTCAGATCTGTACAAGTTTGAAGAAGGGTCAAGCAATGGAAGCACAGAAGTGTCGAAGATCGAATCGACAGAGCAAATTCTAGATCGACAGAAAGAGAAAATCACATAAGTAATAGAGGAACGCAAAGTTGGGCGTATGCACAGTTGGCGAAGGAAGGAATACTTAGTGCAATGGAAAGATGACGAGTTGCAGGAGGAGACATGGATTTTTGAAGAAGAGTTCAGGACACTAACAGAGCAGTCGAGTTCTTTTTCACCTCAAGAGTCTGATGCAGGAGCATCGGGGCCTAGGAAGATCAGTTGAAGTTAGTCGACATGTGGAAGCCGACCAAAGGGAGTGTCAACGACTGCTAGTGCGAGAAGTATATTGACTTGTCAAAGTCAATAAGTCGATCAGGAGAGTTGGTTTGCGAACCGACAGGTGTTGTGATAGGTCAAGAGTTGACATGTCATGGTCAACAGATGATAGGTTGGGCAAAAGGCATCGATAGGTCAACATGTTGTTGAACTACGATTCCGACAGAGTTTGGCGGAGCCAAGAGCAGAGGAAGGGGAGGACTAGAAAACCGCAGGAAGCAGAGGAAATGGACATAATGGTCGAGTGATGTGACCGACTACTGTTGTAGGGTCAGAAGAGCAGAAATTCAAGGAAATGTAGACGTTTGGGGTTGCTAAGGAAGTTAATGGCAATTATTGCAGGTAGTTGGGATCGTGACAGATGTCAGCACAAGCAGAGGTTGTGCAGCATGGCTAGGGGCGCTGACAGCTGTAGAGTTACAGGATCCATCGGTATAGAGACTGAGCAGCGGGTCAGAGGATGTGTGTCTCGGGTGTTGGAGTGGAGATCATAAACAACATCAGCAGGGTAGAATGCTTATGCGCAAGCAGAGAGTTGGGGATCAGTTCCATTTTGTTAGAGCTATAGCGCAAAGTTCAGAGAGAAGATATGTTAGATTGGAGAGAACAGTCACATGTCTTCCGAACACTGAGCTGAGATCGAGCCATAGCTCATAGTTCCACAGTGAACCAGGAGAGGGTGAAGATCGACACACACACAGAGCACACCACAGTTACTTATGTATTGTAACGGCTGAGATCGATAGTAGTTAGTTATTTACATTTACAGTTATTCTGCATTGTAACCGATTGGTAGAAGTAATATAAGCCATTTCTGGCATCCTATTTACACCTTGTTTGTGTGAGCATTGTGGCCAATAAGGCTCCTTGCGTCAATTTGCATGACTTTTAGGGGGGAGTTCAACAAACTACCTCCAAAAGTTCAATTCTCATGACTTTTAAGGGGGGTTTCAAAAACCCACCTCCAAAAGTTCAATTCTCATGACTTTTAAGGGGGCTTCCAAATAACCGCCTCCAAAAGCTCAATTTTCATGACTTTTAGGGGGGCTCCAACAAACCAGCTCCAAAAGCTCGATTCTCACGACTTTTAAGGGGGGTGGGACAAAAAAAACACCTCCAAAAGTTCAATTCTCATGATTTTTAAGGGAGGTTCCAAAAAAATGGCTTCCAAAAGTTCAATTCTCATGACTTTTAGTGGGGGTTTTGACAAACTGCCCCCACAAGTTATGAGAATTGGGATTCTAGAGGGGATTTTCAAACAACCGCCTCCAAAAGTTCAATTCTCATGATTTTTAAGGGGGTTTCCAAACAAACTGCCTCCCAAAGTTCAATTCTCAAGACTTTTAGGGGGGGTTTTGACAAACCGCCCCCAAAAGTTATGAGAATTGGGCTTTTAGGGGGGGTTCAAATAACCGCCTCCAAAAGTTCAATTCTCATGACTTTTAAGGGGGGTTCCAAACAAACTGCCTCCCAAAGTTCAATTCTCATAACTTTTAGGGGTGGTTTTGACAAACCGCCTCCAAAAGTTATGAGAATTGGGCTTTAGGGGGGATGTTCAAACAACCGCCTCCAAAAGTTCAATTTTCATGACTTTTAAGGGGGGGTTCCAAAAAAACCGCCTCCAAAAGTTCAATTCTCATGACTTTTAGTGGGAGTTTTGACAAACTTCCCCAAAAGTTATGAGAATTGGGCTTTTAGGGGGGGTTTCAAACAACCGCATCCAAAATTTCATTTCTCATGACTTGTAAGGGGGGTTCCAAAAAAACTGCCTCCAAAAGTTCAATTCTCATGACTTTGAGGGGGAGTTTTGACAAACCGCCACCAAATTGGGATTTTAGGGGGGGTGTTTCCAAAAACCGCCCCCAAAAGTCAAATTTCAGGACTTTTGGGGGCGGATTTAAAAAAACTGCCCCCTAAAGTCCAATTTCCATGACTTTTAGGGGTGGTTTTAAAAGAAGGCCTCCAAAGATCTGAAAAAAAATTTGGGAAGCAGGGTTTTCCAAGACCCCCCTCAAGCCAAAACTGCACCTAAAGGACTATTTTGTTGTAGTGTACATACCTCAAGGGAGTCCATATGCCCACATAAAAATCATCTTAATTAAATGCCCACATAAAAATCATCTTAATTAATCTATCTTCATCAAACAGATAATAAACAAAATGTTCTGCTAAGCTAATTCACATTAGAGTTTTTAATTAATAACCCTCAAAACATTGAGCGTAAAAAATAAAAAAATTATATAAATATGGCATACTATATTACATATTATATATTTAATAAAAAATAAAAGTTAGATACTAAGTATAATTAAGCCCATACTGATTTTATAATTGGGAATATTCATAGTCATCGCCATCAATTTGATGGTATAGATTTAATTCCATAACTTCTGTGTAGGTATTAGGAGTCAAATGAGAGTTTTTTCCATAAGTAATTAGGGATGATGTGGTGTGCTGGCATAAATTAACGCACCCAGGTAGAAGAGGAGTGGAGTGGCTGGAACGTTATGGTAGCTGTAAGGTTTGGCTGGAACGTTATGGTGGTTGTAAAGAAGGCAGAAGATGATCCCTCAGCCCACGGAAGAGGAGAACCCAACCCGTAGAAGAGGAGCCAGGAGCTCACAGCCCTTAGAAGAGGAGAAAACAGCAGTAAGGCAGGAGAAAGCAAGAGAAGGAACTCACCTGTAAAAGAGAAGGCAACCCCAAAAGGAGACCAATGACCTTCACAGGTGTGCTAATCGATCCATGGTTTGCTGTAGTGCTTTCCGTGAATTCTATAGCGGCCTTCTGTAGTAAGCCATATTAATGTCATATTAATATTACACAACAGCGACCATATTACACAGCCGATTTCCTTCTGTAGCGACCATATTAGTGACTTTCTGTAGTGACCTTCGATCCATAGTCGATTTCCCTATCTTCTCTTTCCACAGATCATATGCACTGAAATGGAAATTTGGATGTAGCGACCTTCGATCCATAGCCGGTTTGCCTGTCTTCTCTTTACACAGATGATATGCACTAAAAATGGAAATAACAATAACCCTGGTTGCAATATACCTCCGGTCTTCGCTGCAGCCAAAGCCTCTTAAAAAACGCCAGAAGATTATAATCCATAGGGTTTGTGTAATGTTTAATGGATAAAGGAGATTCATTCTCGACAATCATAACAAAACAGTATTTATAAAACATATCTCGGACTCATATCCTGAATCCATGATTAACAAAAATCTAAAATCTAAAAAAAGATAAATCTATACTTGATCTCTAACAAGTAAATACCTACCATTTGAAGATGATGGTGGATGTAACAAAATAAGCCTGTCATGCTTATGCAGAGCATGGGTAAGAACCCAAAGCAGAGCTCTCTGGGCCTCTTGTGTTGCATCTACGATGACCGTAACTTTACTAACCATGGTCGGACAATCTTCAAACAAATAAGGTTTAATCTCCTTTATCATGTTGCCACCGTAATCTAAAGGCCCTGATCGGGTGATAAAAAAAAATTTGGCAGGAGTTGCAACATTCAATTCCCTGAAGCTAAAGCTAGACAAACATTTGCTTTCCATTACTCTTCTTGGATACTACTGCACACAAGGAAACCCTCAGTGTATACAAATCTGATCGTTGATATCGATCTCAATGTATACAAATCTTAATGTCATAAATTATAGAAAAAGGTTACCATATCTGCAAAAATAAAACCATCTTAAGGTTGTTGCGCTTATTGCGTCTACTACAACGACTTCTACCAAACTTAAATAACATACAGGTTAAAACACTATTAAGTTTAAAAAAAAATCATCCTGAGCTAGCAAGAAGAAAATGCCAAAATCCAAGGTAGCCAACCATTACAGAACAGAAGAAACAAATGCTTTCTACATTGCGTTCTGTTGTGTGTACAACCTGAACAATACCTCGATGGATTTCTCGGGAGAATCGATTGTATAATGCTTGGCAAAGGAGGATTCGGTTAAGTTTTCAGGGTATAATATTAAAAGAAGTGGATTAATTTGATGGTTTTTCCCATATCTAAGTGGTATTTACATATTAATTCTAATGATTTAATCGATGAGCAGGGAATACTTTCGGATGGTACAGATGTAGCGGTTAAAAAACTGAATGGAAAGCAGACTTCTCAACCTGCTGCAGAGTTTATGATAGAAGTGAAGCTCCTTACCAGCATCCGTCACCGTAATCTTGCACGGGAGGGCATGAACGCTTGCTGGTATACAGGTTTATGTCAAATAATAGTCTTGACAAGCATTTGTTCCGTAGGTTTCCATCATCAATCCTATGTGCTTTTCACGATTCAAGCTGTTTTTAAAAATATGTGTATTGTTTCAATTATATGTGTTGAGGTTTTTAAATACTTTTATTGGAGATCCACAGGAGATATAAGAAACGTTTTGAGCTGGGGGACTCGTTTAAAAATTATAGTGAGCACAACACGAGGTCTTGCATATCTACCCGTTTATACACAAAGATATCAAATGCCGCGATATACTTTTATATGACAGATTTCATTACGCCGTAAGGAGATTCGTACACTACCAAAGGCCAATATATAGCTTTTCTTTGTTATCTTAACTAAATATTTATGGTTGTTATTTGTTTTTTTTTAATCAAGGACGATATTTCTAATTGTTAGTTGTTTTTTACCAAAGACATTAATAATAAAGGTTGGTCACACCAACTACACAGAGGCTCCTTTGATTCGTGTCTTCAAATTACCATAAATGGGTAGTTTTTAGGGTATACAATCTTATCATATACAATTAGGTTATACTTTGACCAACTTTTTGTTATATAAATGGGTAGTTTTTAGGGTATACAATCTTAATCTTATCATATACAATTAGGTTATACTTTTACCAACATTTTGTTATATTACTTTCGGACTAACTTTTTGTTTTCATGTTTTTTAATATTAATATATACAATCTCTTTTTAAAATCTATTTTTAATTCCATCTCAGAAAATTATCATGTTTAATAATATATTGAAAATCTATATTAAAAAACTAAACTTATGTTGTTCGGTGTAAAACTAATCCCAAGTGTAAAAGTAAAAACTAAGCTAATATTATATTGAAAAACTAAGTCAAGTGTAAAAGTTTACAATGTCTACCCTTAGTTCCGTGAGTTGCCATTTCACAAGGTTCAGCATTTGAAGAATCCACACAATGAGAACTTACCTCTGCAGGTATTTACACAACTTGTTCTAACAGCCTGTGATATATATCCTTTCTAAATTATAATTATAATTTTATTTCAACAAAAAAACATGACCAACAATCAAACATCGAATGCTTATTTCGATTTGGATATTGTTATAGATCAGCCGATACTGCCACAAATTGGAAGGTTCCGTCGGAGAGGAGCTGGTTTCATTGCTTTTTCATGAGTGAAACAATGAGCTTACGATAATATTTGTAGAATGACAACCACTACTTACGTCGCTCTATTATGTTCTAAAAAATAAAATAATGTAATTTTTTTTTTTTTAAGTTATATATAATTTCAACATATTTACAACTTCGAATGTGTTATTTTAAAATATATATATATATATTTTAAATTCTTTATTCCATCTCACAAAATTATCATATTTAATTATATATTGAAAATCTATATTAAAAAACTAAACTTATGTTTATCATATTTAATATAATAAAGAACTAAGTCCAATGTAATATTTAATATAATATAATATCATATTGAAAAAGAAAGTCCAAATGTAAAAGTTTACAATGTCTACCATAATTTAAATTTTAAAACTTTTATATTTTTTAATATAAGTTAAATTTTTTAATTCCATTTCAGAAAATTATCATATTTAATAATATATTGAAAATCTATATTAAAAAACTAAACTTATGTTTATGATATTTAATATAATATTGAAAAACTAAACACAAGTGTAAAAGTTTACAATGTCTACCCTAATTTAAAGTTTAAAACTTTTATATTTTTTAAATATATATTAAATTCTTTAATTAAAAAAAACATATTTATTTTAAATTATCTTAATGTGTGATAATATTAGTATATTTATTACCTTGTGTAAGGTGTCCTTGTTTCAATAAAGATGGATGAGAACCAAGGCGTTTTAATTAGCTTAGAATATTCTTAATCCTAGCCCGTAAATTGAAGATGGAGATTAAAATAATTATTTATAATACTAAAGAGATTAATATTATGAAAATTAATGTTTAATTAATTATCATTTTATATAAATTTCATTAAAACTATTTTTATATAAATATGATCTATTTTTTATAATTAAAATAGTTATTTATAATCTATATTAAAGAATCATATAAAATAAATTTAATTTTCAAAAGATTTTACTCAATTAAAATAAATTACACATAGTAATTAGATCACGAACATTAAAACATAGATATTTATAGAATAATATATATTTCTCCACCAACAAAATGCAACATTAAATATTCCTTCTTCAAATTTAGTTCTTAGGTTTAATTTATGAACTTACATTTACATTCTTTAGTTTACACTTCTATTATATCTCGAAAAATGTACATACAACCCATTTATGATTTAATTACGTGATTATGCTATATTTTGCTTTCTATCTAATTTGAATTTATGATTTCATTGTGTATCTAATTTGAATTTATCATTTCATTGTGTGGTAATGCTATATGATGCTTTATATCTAATTTGGATAAAAGATAGGTATTCAATTTTTTTTAACGTTTTTCAATTTAAAAACATAGAACATAATTTGCTCATAAAATTCATAAAGATTATAGATCAAATCTTAATTCTTATACCATTAACATTAATGTTAATGGATTAATAATATTAGTATTAGAAAAAAAAAATTAACTCTTAAAAACAGTCTTACAAAATTATTATTCATGCCTTTCACGTTTTCACATAATATTGAAACATTATTTCTATATTATTACTTGTTAAATGTTTTATTTCTACATTGTTGCTATATGATTTATGAATAACATTAATATTAACTCTAATGTTATGAACATTAAATTCAACGTTAATAATATCATTAATATTATTAATAACACTAATACCATTATTATTAACATTAATGTTAAGAACATTGTTCAATAAAAAATGGCCAAAACATAACTCAATCATAACTAAAGCATGATAAAGAGTATTAAAGTCAATCGCGCTAAACCAAAGTCATGGTTCTATGGTTAACAATATTAATAAAGTCAACCATGGAAAATAATAGTAAACTAAAGTCATCAAAGTCAACCAAATTCAACCATGGTTAGTCATGTTCAACCAAAGTCAACCAAATTCAACCATGGTTAGTCATGTTCAACCAAAGTCAACCATGGTTAACCATAGTAAAATCCAACCAAAAGTCAACCATGGCCAAAGAAATTCAACCATAGTCAACCAAAATGAGCCACAGTCAACCAAAATCAAACATGCTAAGCCAAAGTCAACCATGGTGAACTTAAACATAACTCCATATGACCATGCAAATGTGATATAATCATCAAGGTATATAACAATTCAATCATACTCAAACAAAGTAAACCATGAACAATCGTAGTCAACCACGAACAACCATGCTTATCCATGAACAACCATAGCCAACCATAATCGGCTATGGAAAACCATGGTCAACCATCATTGACTATAGTCAACCATAGTCAATAATGAGCAACCATATTCAACCATGGTTAACCATCACTGGCCATTGTCAACCATAGTCAATAATGAACAACCATAGTCAACCATGGTCAACCCTGAATAACCATGATCAAGCATAGTGAACCATGGTGGACCATGAACAACAATGGTTAACCAAAAGTTAGCCAAAGTCAGCCATGGTCAATCAAAATTCAACCAAAGTAAACCATGATCAACCATAATCAACCAAAGTCAACCAAAAGTGAACCATGGTCAACCAAAGTGAACCATGGTCAACCATGGTAACCACAGTCAGCCATTATCAACCAAAGTCAACCATGGTAAACCAAAGTTAACCACGGAAACCAAAAGTCAATTACGGTTAGCCAAAGTCAACTATGTCCAACCAAAGTCAACCATGGTCCAACAAAAATTATCCAAATCCAACCAAAATCAATCGTAGACAACCAAGTTAACCATGGTCAACTAAATTCAACCAACTTCAACCATAGTCAACCATGGTCAAGCAAATCCAACCATGGTAAATGAAAGTCAACCATGGTCAACCAAAGTCATCCATGGTCAATCAAAATTCAACCAAAGTCAAGCATGGTCAACCAAAGTCAAGCATGGTCAATCAAAGTCATCCATGGGTTAACCAAAGTCAATCATTATCAGCGACAATCAACCATGGTCAACCATAGTTTACCCATGGTTGACTATGGTAAACTTTGGGTCGACCATGGCTAACAATTGTTTAACTCTGGTTAACCATGGTTTACTTTAGTTGACCATGGTTGATTATGGTTTACTTTATTTGGACTAGCTTGATTATGCTTCAATTTGGTTGACTATGGTTGACCATTGTTGCATATGGTTGTTCATGGTTTACCATAAACAAAGTCAATCATGGTCAACCATAGTCAAACATAGTGAACCATGGTCAAGCAAAGTCAACCGCGATTAACCAAAAGTCAACCAAAGTCCACCATGGTTAACCAAAGTCCAACCAAACGCATCCATGGTTAATTAACGCCAATCATGTTGAACCAAAGTCAACCTTGGTCAACCATAATCAACCATGGTGAACCATAGTCATTTAGTCTACCAAAGTCAACTGAAGTCACCAAATTCAACGATAGTCAACTAAAATCAACCATATTCAATGCAAAGTAAACTAATGTTAGCCATAGTCAACCTTACAGAACCATGGTTAAGCAAAGTCAACCATGATTAACTAAAAGTCAACCAAGTCCACCATGTCAACTAAAGTCAACCAAACTCAGCCATGGTCAATTAACGTTATAATGGTGAACCAAAGTCAACAAAAGTCAACCATAGCCAACCATGGTGAACCATAGTCAATTAGTCTACCAAATTCAACCATAGTCAACTGAATTTAACCAAATTCAGTGATAGTCAACTAAAATCAACCATAGTCAACCAGTATTAACCATATTCAAAAGTCAGACATGGTAAACCAATAATTGATTATGGAAAAAAATAAACCATAGCCAACCATGACTAGCCATAGTCAATCGAAGTCATCCAAAGTCCACGATAACTATTGAAATCAACCATCTTCAATCATAGTCAACCCAAATTCAACCCAAGTTAGCCAAAGTTAACCATGGTCTGCCATTATCGACTAAGCTCAACCATGGTAAACCATAGTCAATCATGGTCAACCAATAGTCAACTATGGTCAACCAATGTCAACCATAGTCAACATGTCCTTCCATGTGATGTCACCATATTAAATAATTCATAATAAAATATTTCAGTGGCATAACCATCTCCTTCCATTCATATTTAGACGACATCTCCTTTCATGTGACACAACCTCTTAGTAAAATTCATTAAAAAAATTATTGTTTCTACTAATGCTAGAATATAACAATTTTACAAGTCTACCTCAGAATGTCATAATGTGACATAACCATTCACCTATTTATTAAGCTCGCTTATACGTTCATCTATATCCCCATAGATCATCATAAATATTGATTGTTGTCAAACACCCATAACACATAAACCAATATTATTATTAATACATGTAATTATGTTAAATAGTAATTACTTCATACTAATATTAACCATATTTTTAGTAACTTTTAACATGAAATTATTGTGTACACATACTATTCTTGTAAATAATACGTTGCAACGTGACATGTTTTTTTTTTACTATGGCTCACATTGTACTACGACATACCCTGTCCACCTTGTTGCATAAGATATCACCCCACAATGTCACATTGTTATGTCTCAAAAACTGCCACGTCGCATTGTACAAGAGCTTCCACGATGCATTCTTTTGTGCACTATGTTTCCCCATCGATGAAGATACTACTCCTACTAATGCCCCCAATATAGCATTTTTACAAGTCTACTTCATAATGTCGCTTTCTGACATAACCATTCATGTAATTATTAACATCACATAATTGTTCATCAATATCCTAATACATCTTCAAATTTTTTTAATGTTGGCAAACACCATGACACATAAACTAATGCAACTATTCATACATGTAAATATGTTACATATTAAATTACTTCTTACCATGGTCAACCATGATCAACTAAAGTAAACCATAGTTTTTCATGGTCAACTATGGCCAACCAAAGTCAACTAAAAGTCAAGTAAAGTCAACTAACGTCAACCATGGTAAGCTAAAGGATAAATAAAGTCAACTAACGTAAACCATGGTAAGCAAACTCAACCAAAGCCATCCATGGTCCGACAAATTAAACCATGATCAACTAATGTAAACCATGGTAAAACAAAGTGAACCATAGTCAACCATGCTGAACCATATTCAACCAAATTAAATCATAGTTAACCAAAGTCAACCCTTGTAAACTAAAGTCAACCATGGTCAACTAAGGTCAACCTGTTTAAACCAAACTCAACCATTGTCATGAAAGTCAACCATGGTTGACTATGGTTGACATTAGTTAACCATAATTGACTTTGGTTGATTATGGTTTCCTAATATGTCTTTGTATTTGACTATGGTTGACCATGGTTGGCCATGGTTGACATTGGTCAACCATGGCTTACCATGGTTTAACTATAGTTGTTTATGGTTGACCATAGTTGACATTGGTTAATGACAGTTCACTTTTTGTTTACCATGGTTGACTTTAGTTAACTATGGTTGACCATCATTCTGTTTTGTTGACCATCGTTCTGTTTTGTTGACCATGGTTGACCAACCATGGAAAATCAAAGGTAAAGCAAAACTAGCCATGGTTATCCAAATTCAACCATGATCAACCAAAGTCAACCATGAACAATCACCATAAACCATAAACAACCACAGTCAAGCGTGATAACAATAATCAACCATAATCAACCATCAATCATAGCTAACCATGGTTAACCAAAAGTCATCCAAGGTCAACCATGATAAACTAAAGTCAACCATAATTTACCATGGCCAACCAAAGTCCAACTAAATTTCAACTAACGTCAACCATGGTAAGCCAAACTTAACCAAAGGTCATCCATGGTCAAACAAGTTCAACCCATGATGAACTAATGTCAACCATGGTAAAAACAAAGTCAACCATAGTCAACCATGCTCAACCATATTCAACCAAAGTAATCCATACTTAACGAGAGTCAACCATTGTCAACTAAAGTCAACTGTGGTCAACTAAAGTCAAGCATAGTCAATGAAAGTAAACCATGGTCAACCATGGAAAACCATAATCAACCATTCTTAACCATAGTCAACTAATGGTTGACCATGATCAACCAAAGTTAACCATGGTCAACCATTCTCAAACATGAGCAACCATATTCAACCAAAGCAATACATAGTTCACTAGAGTCAACCATGAGCAAACCATGGTTAACTATAGCCAACCATAGTAACCCATGGTCAACTAAAGTCAACCATGGTAAATCAAAGTCAACTATGATCTACCAAAGTCACCCATGCTCAACCATGTTCAGCCATCATCAACCATGGTCAACCGTCCTCAACCATAGTAAACTATAGACTAGTCAACCAAATCCAATCATGACTAAGCAAAGTCAACCATGGTCAACAAAACACAACAATAGTTAACCAGAGTTAACCAAAGGTCAACCAATGTCAACCATGGTAAACCAAATTCAACCATAGTAATAAAAAAGTCGACCATTATCAACCAAAGTCCACCATGGTTGACCATAAAAACAACCATAGCCAACCATGGTCAACCATGGTTAACCAATCTCAACCATGGTCAACCATAGTGAAATACAAAGAGGATTAGTCAACCATAGTCAACCACGGTTGACCATGGTCAACCATATAAATAATCTTAATTCTTTTATAATTTCTCCATGGTTGACAATGGTCCACCATGGTGGGACCATAGTCAACCATGTTCAACCATGGTTAACCATAGTAAAACCAAAAGCCAACAAAACTTGCCACGCCGCAAATTGTCACAAGACCTACAGTGTCACATTCTACTATGTTTCACCATGGTTAAGGATATTACCTACT